>CM062092.1:16571929-17061488 GCA_031163375.1 Conogethes punctiferalis | reverse complement strand
AAAACCCGATATCCACGCGTGCGACGCCGCCGGCACAGCTAGTACATAATATAAACACCCAAACCAAACCAGTCGATGAACACAAATGTATCTACTGTGCGGGAATCGAACCCACGACCCTTGGCTCAGAAGGCAGAGATGAGCCATCGAGCCTGAGCGAGAACTACTGTCAGTGTTACGAAGTAAGCAAACAAAAAAGAGAGGTAGGGCATAGCGAATCTTCGCTCGTATTGAGCTGCCCGTCCGGGGAAGGACCTCCACCCTATAGAATACCGCAGCCAAATGACCTCCGGGTCGTGTTTCTGCTGGTGAGTAGGGTCTCCGGAGCTCGTGGGGGGTTAGGGTTGGGCCGGCATGGCAGTGGCAACTGACAGGTAACTAACCAGCTACTTGCCAGTTGTCACAGCGACTTGGGCTTCTCTTTAGCTTTCCATCAGGCGTAGAGAAGCCATTATGTCGAGCTACTATAAAAAAAAAAAAAAAAAAAAAAAAAAAAAACGTCGGATACTCATACTTTGCGGCGCGAAGGGGAACGCCGGCGGCGCCACGAACGGGTACAGCCCGTGCACGTGCATCCCATGGAGGTGCATCCCTGAGGACAAACGGGAAGTCAATAGGTAAATAAACGCCACCGACAATGTATCTCTTAATCAACAATAGCAGATCTAATCATGGGATGTAAGGGAGCGACCCATCATCTTTTCGCTCCAAGCCAACCTCACCTGCTCGTGGTGCATCCTGCCGAATAAAGAACGAGGCGCTGGCAACCGACTGGTGGCGGTATAACCATCACAATACGGATGATGACAAGGTATGAAAATGAAGAAAATAATTAGTCCGTCTCTTAGATAATAAAAAAATATAAGACCCGTATTTTTTGTTTTGTCGAAATAACAAGAAAATACTTAGATATAGCGCATTAAAGTTACGGAGTGGGGGCTAACTACGTCACGTTAGAGTATATTTTGTACTCTAACGTGACGTCATGTGACATTTAAAATCAATGTATCTTCGTAAGTTTTTGAACAAGAGGCAAAATAAAAAATACGTATCCAATATTTTTCATTAATCTATCTGATGGACATTAAATTATTTTTTAGTCATCATCCCAATTGAAGGCGTAGCTAAATACCACAGATCGATGACGGGCAGCAGCGTCACCGTCGCGAGAAGCTACGCCCTGCGATCGCCAACCCGCCGGCCCAGCGTGGCTATTATGTGTATATCCTCCAGATGTTGGCCCTAAGTGGCGAACAACTGGAGATGCCTATGTCCAGCAGTGGACTGCAATAGGCTGATGATGAGATCTAATCATCATCATCATCATGTCGTCCAAGCCGTAATTATCCGGCGACGGCGACTCCTAACTAGGGCATGAATATCGGAATCTCGGAATATCGTAACATCGGAATCTCGGACCGTATTTATGATATTACAATTCCGATACCGAGTCATTTAATATCGCATAATATCGTAATTAAATTATTTGCTATATTATGCTTTAAAACAATATAATCGCATGGATGGTCAAACGTTAACAACATTCTGTGTATTAAACCTCCAAAAAAAATATTTTATTTCAATTTAAGTTATTTATTCAGGTTATTTAATCAAAACGTATGTAATAATCATATATTTCTTCCCTATAAAGTATGATAAATTGTTATTTATTCCAGTATTATTCATACATACTGTTAAACTTTTTTTTTGTTTTAATATAGCATAAGAAATTTCAACTGCTATGCGAGTACAAATGCCTATGTCAAAGTATACAATTAAAAGACTTTTTAGTATTGATTTTGAACGAAATAATTTTCCAGGAGTAAGTATGTATTTTCAACGAAAAGTTATTCCATTTTAATTATAAAAACATTTGGGTAAAAGGATGATTAAAAGATATTATCAAAAATTTTACTTCTTTTATTGTTCTCAATCCAAACAAGGGAGTGAGGGGCTCTATAAAGTGTGACATACAAGGAAGATAGGAGTCCCACTGAAGGGACCAGCAATGATAAGGAGGGAGGAGGGTGTCAAAAAATCATGAAATTCGGGGTGACGTACTTTGTGGATGGCCCCTTATGTGACTCGCAAAACCGAACTTCGATTTGAAGACTCGATCACACGGCACACAGTAGAGCTGGCCAGCCGAATATATTATGTAGTTATAGGAGGGCCTTGGACGAGTCTTCTTTATTTGGCTAGCAGATCTAAAAATGCTGTACTGACAGGAGCGGTGCGCGGCGGACCCAACTGGCAAATAGGGTATTCAGTATGTTTGGTTTTGCATATTACTTCATGGTTACCAGAACGAATCCGTAACATTAGACACAACTAAAGTTACAAAACGGGACGACAATAGGCTTGCAAAATTGATAGGAAAATACAATTTTTAGGTTTAGGTTTAAGTGTAAAATCCTTTAAGTGGGATTAATTACAACATATTTTGTTATGAAACCTAAAACATAAACGGAATATTTAACATAGCTATCAAACAAACTTCCTGTACGAGGCATACGAAATAATATGCTAGTGACGTCATTCCGACATAGCCATTTTGTATGAAGCGTTTTTGGACTCGTCAATAAATGGTGATTATTTTGAATGATGATAGCTCATGAAGCGTTTTTGGACTCGTCAATTCGTTACGGAACAAATTTTTCCACCAATGATTTTTTAATGAGGTAGTCTACCGATAGCAAGTCAAAATGAAAAATAATAAAATAGCCTATTGACCAAATGTAAGGGCGCCGATCGCGTGGAGCGTCCCGGTAGACAGGAATGTATGGGGTTAGGAAGGGAACCTAACTCCCTCGTGATACAAGAAGTCCCTTTACCCCTAAGACCCAGGACCCAATCTCTATAACAATCTTGATCACTATCCTGATCCTTAGGGACTGTGGTAGTATAGCCCAGTCCTTATTTTACTCCATTCATAGTCTTTATATATTTCGATTGCCGCTCCAATGTGTAAACATTACAACAAAGAACACAAAAAAATTATTTATTTGGTGCATTATAATTAGCGTAATTTTTTTTTTCAAAAGCATAGTACAGCGGCTTCTTATAGCCTGAGGAAAACGAAAAAGAAGCGCAAGTCACTGAGGCTACACACAAGTAACCAAATTCAGATTTTCACATTCCAGTTTTTGTTAATTTCGTGTATACCTTTATAATGCTGTGCCTCTCTCTCGGGCGTGGTGAGGCGCTCCGTCTTGATCTTCTTGTGGTTCTTCTCGTCGTCAGAGGAAGCCGAGCTCACGGTCGGCCGGCGGGGCTTCTTGGTCTCCAGCGCTGACCTGATCACGATGCGTCCTGGAACACAACGCACTGTGTAAGAAAAATAGCTATGGAAAGGGCAATGCTCGGCGTTTCTCTGCGGGATCGAATCCGAAATGAGGTGATCCGGCAGAGAACCAAAGTCACCGACATAGCAGCTCACCGGGTTAGTACGCTGAAGTGGCAGTGGTCTGGCCATATTAGCCACACAACCGACGATCATTTCGCTTCAGGCCAACCTGCCCGTGGTGCATCTAGGCGCTGGCAACTTGGTGGCGGTATAACCATCACAATTGAAGGTGTAACTAAATACCACAGACCAATGACGGGCAGCAGCGTCACCGAAGCGAGAAGCTACGCCCTGCGTTTGCCAACCTGCCTGCCCAGCGCGGCAATTATGGGTTATATGTTATATCCTCCAGACGTTTGCCCTAAGTGGCGAACAACTGGAGAGGCCTATGTCCAGCAGTGAACTGCAATAGGCTGATGACGATGATGAGTAGTACCCATAGTTTGGGGCTATATGATGCTGTGTGGCCCAGCATGGCATGTATTGGGATAATTAATTTACAGTTACCATCAACGGCGCTCTTGAACTGGTCCGCTGCGCGTCCAGCGCGGCCTCCTGCTGGCGCCGCAGCCGCTCGGCGATGCGTCGCCGCGCCTCGCGCTCGCCCAGCGGGTAGTAGCGCGCCGCGCCGGGCCGCTGCAGGTCCGGCCGCAGCTGCAGCACACGACACTTGTTGACAATACTGCACCCCCCGTGAGATCTTAAGAGAGATTAAGAGAGGTAGGGCATAGCGAATCTTCGCTCGAACTGAGCTGCCCGTCCGGAAGGACCTCCATCCTATAAAATACCGCAGCCAAGTGACCTTCGAGTCGTGTTTCTGCTGGTGAGTAGGGTGTCCGGAGCTCGTGGGGGGTTAGGGTTGGGTCAGCATGGCAGTGGCAACTGACACGTACTAGTTACTTGCCAGTTGTCACAGCTACTTGGGCTTCTCTTTCGCTTAGTAAAGGCCCATACTGACAACTACATACTGGACCCAAAAATTCATGCACTATGCCCTTTGCTTTTGAGAGCTTTGTAGGCTCGTTTCTTGAAAGTAATATCATAAGCGTACCATACTAATGTCCATATTCACAAACGTTAGTGGCGCGCGTTATGCGTCGCGGGAACACACTGGTACCCGCACTGTGCGTCCGTGCGTCACATAATAACGTGTGAATACGTCCGTAAGCTTAACAACAAACACATACAATCCTATGCAGAATCAATTCATGTGTGGCAAGACACAGACGCTAAATATGTAGTGTAACCATATATAAAAATTAAATCACCAAGAATGATTATAAGAATATGAGTACAAGAATGATCCGGTTCCGGTCGCTAAAGAAGTGAAACGCTTGTCAAACGCTCTCCCGAATTTTCCAAAAATTAGTGAGAAATAACAAACACCCAGTGCAAAAGTGCATCTCAGATCACTCTCGATACGCGTGTGAACAGAAATAATATCAAGTGTCATCAAAAACAAAAAGAAATCAAAGTGAAAAAGTGCTAGAAAAAATACGTAACGGTTTTGAGGTTATACGTCATATTGAAAAATCCTCTAACAGCTGTCAACATATCATATCACGGTCGGAAGGGTGCCAGTTCTGCTCCAACCTAAAGATTACCATAGATACGTTCGGAAAAAAAAAAAAAAAAAAAAAAAAAAAAAAATTAATTGCGTTTCGTACCACCACAAAATGTCAACTGAACTATCGCCCGAGATGTTATTGCTGTTAAATAAAATGAAGGAGGAACTAAACACACAAACAGCGGTTATAACAGAAAATGTCACAACACTTGTTCTTCAGAAAATGGAAGAAAAACTAAAACCTATTGTTGAAGAGAATAAGAAATTGAAAAACGAAGTGGAGGATTTAAATAATAAAATATTAAACCTTGAAATAAGTGCTAAAAGGAATAATATCTTGATTCATGGACTACCGGAAACAAATGAAGAAAGTCACGAAGACCTAACTACCTTAACAATGTCTACATTGAAGGAAATTGAAGTGAAAATTGAAATAGGCGAAATAGACAGAGTTCAAAGACTGGGGAAAAAGAGGGAAGATGGGGGAAAAATCAGACCAGTTTTGCTTACTACAACAACACTGCAGAAAAAAATACAGATTTTAAAAAACAAAAACAAGCTGCGTAAAGACACATATATCACTCAAGATTTACCGAAATCCATATTGGAGAAGAAAAGGTTAAATAAGGACAAAAACATAAGCAATTTAGAAAAAGATAAGAGAAAAAGATCGGAAACACCAAGCCCCCAAAAACATAAATCTCTAACCTCAAAAATGCAGAAAAAAGACAGAAGCGAAACTTTTCAAAGAGACGCCTTTCAATACATGCGAGAGAGATCGTACTCCTTTTCAGACAAGAATACATATAGAAATTAAATCACAACCCCATCAAGACAGACAAGCAACAAAAATTAAAACAAATAAACAGCATAGTACAACAAAAGGAACACCTCTCCCACCACGGCTGGTCACCGAGGGAGAAGAAGACCATCACCCTCTAGCTAAAAAGAAGGATTATATAAATATCGCAACATTGAATGTAAGGACTCTAAGAACACCTGAATCTCTACTAGAACTGGACACAGCATTGAAGGACATCAAGTGGGACATTTTGGGAATCAGTGAAATGAGAAGGGCTCATGAAGCAATAGAAGAGCGTTCAGACTATATATTGTACTCAAAAGGAAAAACAACAGGACAAGGAGGTGTCGGACTACTCATAAAGATACATCTAAAGAAATATGTAAAAGACATAATTGGGATTTCCGACAGAATAGCCGTCCTCATCATGCAACTCCCCAATTATAAAAAGAATTGGACCATCATTCAAACTTATGCACCTACGGAACAAGGAGATAAACGGGAAGTTGAGGCATTGTATGAAGACCTAACTGAGATCCTGATTAAATTCTCCAAAAACCACATCATATTAATGGGAGACTTCAATGCGCAAATTGGAGCAAAACAGAATGAAATGGAAAAGGCAATTGGAATGTTTGGACACGGCAAAAGGAGCAACAACGGCCAAAGACTTGTCAACTTTCTATTAGAACACAATCTGTATGTTCTAAACAGCATGTTTAAGAAAAACAAGAACAATAAATGGACATGGAGATCCCCCAATGGCAAGCACAGAAATGAAATTGATTATATTATGACTAATACCCCAAGAGCTTTTACAAATACTTCAGTTCTGCAAAAACTAAACTTTAATACGGATCATCGATTAATCAGAAGCACCCTTAGAACACATCCTTTTAAACAAACCAGAAAGTTTGCAAATAATGCCCTAGATAAGAAGACCCACAAAGAAATCAGTGTACTCTCGCCAGCGAACACGGAAGCGGTAAATGATGATATAAAAGCAAACTACCTCAAACTGGAAAACGAACTAAAGTCTCGGAAAAACAACAACACCAAAAAAGGCAAACAACAATTGAGTGATAAAACGCTGCAATTGATAGAAGAAAGGAAGCACCTACTGTCACATTCCAAGAAGGACAATTTGAAACGGATTGCAGAGATTAGCAAGCATATTAGAGAGAACATCAGAAGAGATCGAAAAATCAAAAGATTGAAGACTTTGGAGAGACATATAACTGAAACGGGAGGTGTACGAAAAGCTTGGAAAGAATTAAAGGAAATTAACAAGGAATGGATACCAAGGATGGAAAGAGGAAAAGATACAGTAACAAGAAGAGAAGACATAATAGAAACGGCTACCCAATTCTACGAAAAATTGTATTCAGATCATCTGATACCCCAAAAAATTAACAATGCCGAGTCTGACCACCTTGAACGAGAAAAACTAGAACAAGAGCCCAAAATACTACAAAGAGAAGTTGAAAAAGCCATCAGAAGCCAAAAACTAGAAAAAGCATCTGGTCCCGACAAAATAACCAATGAAGTACTGAAAGCATCTGCAGAGGAACTTGCTCCTATTCTAACAAAATTGTTTAATAGAATTATGACCATTCAATGGATACCAGACCAATGGAAAACTTCACATATCACTCTACTACACAAAAAGGGTCCTAAGGAAGACATTGGGAATTATAGACCTATAAGCCTCATGTCCAACCTCTATAAAATATTCTCAAAGGTCATCCTGGAAAGAATAAGTCAGAAATTAGATGAAAATCAGCCGGTGGAACAAGCGGGATTCAGGAAAAACTTCTCAACAATTGATCACATCCATACCGTGAAACAGATAATGCAGAAATACAACGAATACAACAAAACACTGTACATGGCCTTTATTGACTATAACAAAGCGTTCGACAGCATAAGCCACGAAGCCATTTGGAAGAGTCTGACAACCCAAGGAATCCCTAGCCCATATATAAACATTATAAAAACTATATACACAAAAAGCACAGCAAGAATTCAACTGGAAGCAGTGGGACCAGAGTTCCAAATAAGAAGAGGTGTGAGGCAGGGTGACCCTCTCTCCCCAAAGCTTTTTAGTGCTGTACTAGAGAACATCTTTAGAAAAATGGATTGGTCAAACATGGGTATAAATATAGATGGGAAAAAATTAAACCATTTGAGATTTGCAGACGACATAGTCCTATTCGAAGAAAATCCAAACAACCTGGAGATGATGATCCAAACACTAAGCAATGAAAGTGCTAAAGTGGGCCTGACAATGAACAGAACGAAAACTAAAGTGCTAACCAACTCGAAACAAGTGGATATAAAAATAGACCTTCACCCTCTAGAATATGTTGAGCAATACTCATACCTGGGACAACTCATATCCTCCAAGGACCAAACAAATAAAGAAATCAACTTAAGAATAGCCAGCGGATGGAGAAAGTATTGGTCACTGAAGGAGGTGATGAAGTCCAAGGACTTAAGCCTGTCAACAAAACGAAGAGTATTTAACACCTGCATTCTACCTTGCATGACATATGGGTGTGAAACATGGGCACTTACAAAGAAACAGAGAAGCAAACTGCAATATTGCCAGAGAGCCATGGAACGAAGCATGACAGGAACAAGCAAAAAAGATAGAATCAGAAACGAGCAACTAAGAGCCAGGACAAAAGTCACAGATATCCTTACAAAAATCGATCAGCAGAAGTGGAGGTGGACTGGCCACATGCTGAGAGAAAAACAAGAGAAGTGGAGCAAAATCGTAACAGACTGGTACCCCAGAAACGCCCAACGTAAAAGAGGAAAACAACTTAAGAGATGGGAGGACGAACTGAGAGTGACAGCGGGACCTAACTGGAGGAGAGTAGCTCGCGATAGACTACAATGGAAACAGCTAGAGGAGGCCTTTGCCCGGAGGCACACTGAATTGAGAGACATACTATAATAATACACTACAAACAAACCAATTCAGAGAAAGGAGGCTAATATTGAATTGAATTGAATTGAACAAGAATGAGTACTACCAACCTCAATTCTCTGGAACAACTCCTCAATCAGCCGTATAGCCTGCAGTTTCTTCTGCTCCTTCAACAGTTTCCTCTTCTCCTCGGCCACGCGACTGTTCAGGTCCACCTTGTCCCTCTCCATCAACTTGGCCAGCTGCTTCTTCTTCCTCCGCTCCTCGCGTTCCCTCATCTTATCCAATTTCTCTCGTTCCACCCGCTCATATTTTTGTCTTAAAGAGTAAAAGATGATACGTGAGACCGTTTCCTTTTGTCTGCAACAATTCCACTTCGAATTGATGATAAAAAACATTTAAGAGACGTCAAGTACTGTCCAATAAAAGTAATCGGACTAGTGTGAAGATTTTATGAAAAATTTGATATGTATATTATTCCAGTAATGTCTTCATACCTTTCCTTAGCCTCCCGCTTGGCTATCCTCTCTTTCTCCAACCTCTCCTCATCCTCTTTAGCCTTCTGACGGGCCGCAAGCCTCTCGCGCACAATCGCTCTGCGCTTCACCGCAGCATCCGTCATATGCTTCGTTTTATCAAAATCCACATTTATAGTGCACCACTCGGCTATATCATCCTTCTTTCTAAGCAACTTGCGTCCTCTCAACGCATCCATGCAACGCACAAAGCTCACATACTCACTAAACTGTATGTAGCCTTCAAAGTACACTTGCGCTTCTTGCGGCAGCACCGTTATGCCCCGTATCGCAGACTTCATCTGCATTCTAAACGGATCAGCTGCAGGCACATCCACCTGCCTTATCGAACCAAACTTTTCAAACACTTTCTTAAACAGACCCTCCGATGGTGGTGCGTCATCATCTCGGTCACGGTCGGACACAAACCAACGTATTGGAAGATTAACTACGTGAACTGTGTCAGGTCTCTCGCCTGGCTTCATTTCATCCATATCGTTTGCATCTCGAAAGAACGAATCCCAACTGTGACGAGTTGGAAAGTCTGACTTAGCTTCAGATACTCTAACCTTAAGAGGCTCAGGATAGTCGTTCAACTGCACGATGCGGTCTTCAAGTCTTGCTATCACTCGCGGCAACTTCTCACGGTTTTCTAACTCCGCTTCGTACCTTATCATCTCGGAACTATGCTTACTCACTTTCAGAACGGAGAAGGAGTCAGGTTGGATCATTTTCCTGAGTTTCTCCATCAGTTCCCAATTGGAGATAGCCTTGCCATGTACCTTGTGGGTAGGAAGCTGGACAGAAATATTTAGTTTTGCGAAAGATTTTAAATACAAACGCTGAGGCAGATACAGAGCCACAGCGTCTGAAGTGTCCCTACATACGGTTATTTGCATTATGAGATACACACAATTCCTATCCTAAACACCTATAATACGACCTAATGGATAAATCTAAATAAAAAAGACAATGTATATTGGAAATGGAATGACCCTAATCCTAATATCGGCTTGTAACGAAACTTAAAATACTACTTTGAAAAATAAAAATTAGAAATGACCAAAGAATAGTTCAGCGTCCTTCCCCATGTTCAATTCAACGCCATTTTGGCGCGATTTATTCGAGAATATCATTGAACTGTTCAAAAACCACTGTTTAAAAACGAATTTCAGTGAATTAAATAAAAATTATTTGATTTTAAGCAATTTTATGGCGATTTTTTCACAAAACGCTTTTGACATTTGTCGCCATCTTGACTTGACATTATTATTTTTAAAACTGACTCTTCACGAGCAACTGGTTGTCGTCTTTTTAGCCCAAAAATAAAAAATCTATGCCACAAAGATGTTTATCCATAACTACCTTCTTCTATTTATCCATACTAATATTATAAATAGGAAAGTGTGTCTGTCTGTTTGTATGTTTGTCTTTCTTTCAAGATAGACATAGTTGAAGGGATGGAGAGTAACGCTACTTTTTGCCCCTTTCGAACCCCCCACTTCCCTAAAATGGGGGACAACGCGGGCGAAGCCGCGGGCACAGCTAGTATTAAATACATTTCAGACAACTAGCTTGTAACAACTCTAAGACTGTTATGATGAGAAATACGATATTGAGACGCTTCGGTAAGCTACAGGACGGTGCGACATCCATAAGGACGCCTCGTCATCCCTAAAAACGTTGCAGCATGCCAAAGTATAATTGCCGATAGTGTACCTACGCTTGCATGTAGGATGCCGAAGGATCCTTTTCCTTGCCGATGCCTAACTCGTGCAGTCACATGCACAGATTGAATTTGTGCAGCGCGCCCTAACTAAGGTGTCTCTAATTATGCCGGTACATTTATGTAAAAGCTAAGAATGTTGTGTATGACGCTCCTGAAGAGGATCTACAAATTAAAACACTTTATTATAAGAATTATCTCCTTTATTTTTTTTAAAATACAGAATTAAATAGTCCAAATGGACGTTGCTTGAAGAGCTATTGCGTAAAACTGCAATTTACATCTGATATAACTGTTATATCATACCTGTTACTTACGGCTATGTCATAAATAAAATTAACATACCATGTACACAGCTTTGCATACTATATAAAAAGTTAAATCTAAAAATTTCACTCATTGCAACTATAAAGGCCTAATGTTTTATAACTACACATGAAAGAATAAAAATTCAAATAATATTTGTAGGTTTTTAATCAAGTATAATAATTTAACTACGTTCACAAGTACTTCTAAACATACAAATTGGTACTAATAAAGTCTGTGGAAATAACTGGAAGGTAACTCAATACAAATGGTGATGATGAACGAACCGACAGGAACGCAAGAGACGATAGCAGAACCAGCATGAACCACTAATTAAATTGGTTACCAGCTTATGAAATTTGTCTAGAAGACTTACAGCGCCAATTTTGTTCCCTTCTCGGTTCGAATGAAATTTTACAACATCCATAGACAAACTTAGAAAATTAAGTAGCAATTTTGTATGATAATTATGTAATGTACTTTGAATTGATTTAAATGCCACTTCAGATTAGTGAAAAAAGTATGGAGTAATTTGAATCCACCACAGTTTCTTACAATTTGTGCAGTTCAAATATTATTAAGAATTACATCAAGAGCTCAGCATAAAATCTAAATACTAACTAGATATCTCTTTCGCCGAAGCTTACAAACGTAAAATATAGCTCCGCGTTTATGAAACGCAACAACATTGATACCTGATTTAAAGATTTCCCTCTTCAACATATTTTAAAAAGGGAAGTTTTATTACTTGTAGAGTAGAGTTGAACAGTAAAGGTATAAATAAATAAATATTAAACTGGGGCATACAAGTAGTGATAATAGGCAAACAAATATAAATATTACTCCAAATTGGTAAACGACAGGAACATGTCTGGCAGCATAACTGAATCTACTGCAGTATTAACATCAGAGACCAGCCATGTATTAGTTAAGTTTTCTGGATTATCTAAATGTGTTGACTCCTTTTACAAGCTTATAAACTCCGGCAATGGAGCTGAAGAATTTGCCTTGTAGACTTTGTCTCAATATACACACAGAATAGGCATATAGGAACCAACTTAGTATTTCCCTTGCTAGGGAGCTAACTAACATTTTGTCACTGGTATGTTCAATTATTATAATTATGGAATAACCATAAGTTCTTTACAAAGATTCATATTCTTATTATGATAATGCTTTACAATAAGGCAGTAGCAGTAGCCAAACATATTTAGTAGCGATTCCAACATTGTCCAAGATGATAATTATAGTGATCTAATTAATTGATCAGTTAAAATTTTAGTTTGTGACATGTTATTGATTTAAATCTTATTGTGATGATATTTTTAAGCGTTTCGTAACATTAATTCGAGCAATACTTTTAACAAAACTAATAAAATTATTGACATATTAGCAGCACACAAAATTTATGGAAAAATTACATTATGTATGCTGCAATAATTTACATATTAAATATATTAGCTAAAACCACAGTTGCGTGGAAATGCAGTATGTTTATACACTTCTACAAATATTTACAAATATTGTACATTGTTCAAAACAATACGCTCGATACTCTGAAAAACATCAAACACTCGGATAGAAAACTTCACCGAACTAAAATCTAAACATTCACAACTTTTCTATAGCTTTCGATTATGAAATAATTTAAAAAATAAAATCTCAGTCTTTATTAAATAGTTAATTTATAGATCATTATAAATTAGATCTTTCAATTTACAAATAAGGTATCATACAATTTTTACAGTATCATGAAAAATTGACACATTACAGATAGCTATATACTAAGTCATAAATAAGAGATGCCGACATGCATAAGGCCCACTTGATATCTGCACACCTATGGAAGCACGACTCTGCACCTCACTGCGGCCGGCGCGCCGCGCTGCGCCAAGGTTCGACAGTGCATCGCTGCGATCACTACACTAATTACATTACACTAATGTAAGACAATCAAGTGTCACTCTATACAATAGACAGCTTTTGTATGTGTGTAACTCTGCCGCATTATCACTAGTCACAGAACATTCTCGATATGAAATAGTTCTGCCGCGCCGCACAGTTTATAAAAATTACGCTGTCATATTCCATGCTAATTTTCTTCACTAAATTGTGAAACAGTTTTTGTGATACTTCCAAATAGGTGGAAACGTTGCAAATTATTAACTAAAATTGTAAAAACACTCCTGAATCCCTCTCATCTTTATCCAAGCGTTACACGCTCAGGTCTGACGCATCGTCACATTCTTCGCCGGTCAAGGGTACTTCTATTTACATCGGATGATTCGCGTCAGCGGGTGTGTGACACGACTGGCGTGTACCACGCGATAGGTGAGTTCATTCAGCAAGCGATACGTATGGCGTGCACGACACTACATGTGTGTTTCATCGACGCGCTTGTGCTTGATGTAGAACTATATTACATCTCTGTTTCACTCTCGCGCGCCGTCTGGAGCTAGACGCGGCACTCTCGGCTTGTTCAATAGGCGCGCGGTCGCTTGTAGGACATGGCAAGCACGCCACGTGGCTAGACGCAGCTCAGTCGGGTCGCGCGGCCGGCGTGGTCGCCACGCCATGTAGGATGCGCACGCGCGTCGCTAGGCGCGGCCACGCTCGCGCGCACGGCTGGGAGGCGCCACCGTCTCTCGGTCGGCCAGCGCATGTACACTGGGTGGTTAGGCGCGGCCACGCAGCCAGGAGGCGGACCGTGCTCTCGGTCGGTGCGCCCACGCACGTATACTCGTCACTAGGCGCGGCCAAGCTCGCTCACGCCGCTAGGAGGCGGACTCGACTCTCGGTCGGTGCGCCCGCGCATGTATACTGGGTCGCTAGGCGCGGACGCAGCTAGAAGGCCGGCTCTGCTCTCAGTCGGTGCGCCCACGCATGTATACTAGATCGCGGCGATGCGGCCTCGCACCATGCTTGCTTGCGCCGCTAGGAGGCGGATGCTGCTCTCGGCTGGCGGGGGCGCATGTACAGCGGGTGCCTCTCAGTTGGCGCGCGCGCGCTTGGCGTGCGCCTGCGGCGGCGCGTGCGCAGGCCGCGGCGCGGGGTGCGCGTGGTCGTCGGCGGCCAGCCCGCTGCGCAGCATGTACTTGAACTGCGGCATGTGCTGCATCACGTCGCGGATCTGCACGAGCGCCATGCCGTTCTCGCCCGCCGCCGCCGACTTGCACTTGCCCGAGTTGCGCAGCACCTGCAGCTGCGTCCTGCGAGACAACACGACGAAGTTAAAAGGAGTGGTCCAACAAATCGATAGACCGGCCCGGTGGCTCAAAGTGAATGGGGGTCATGAATTCGATTTATTAACAAAATGGAATGTAAGGGAGCGGCCCATCATCCTTTCGCTCCGAGCCAACCTTGCCTGCCCGTGATGCATCCTGCCGAATAACAAACGAGGCGCTGGCAACCGACTGGTGGCGGTATAACCATCAATGTGTGGCCAAACCGATGACAGGCAGGACCGATCACCGGCGCAAAAAGCTACACCCTGCGATCGCCAGCCCGCCTACACAGCGTGGCGATTATGGGTGTATTTTCCAGAGACCTATGTCCAGCAGTGGACTGCAATAAGCTGATGATGAATTCTTTCAAGGGCTTCTTCTATCTTCAATGTCACTAAGCTTGTCTAATAATAAAAAATAATACAAATATTTAATTAAGATAAGATAAGATATTCTTTATTGCACACCAAACAATTGATTTAAAACTATGTATAGTAGACATTATGCTGTACAATATAGGCGGCCTTATCGCTATAAGCGATCTCTTCCAGACAACCTTAGGGTAGAGGATAGTTACAGAGAAGAGGTTAGGTGAGCTATCAACTGAATTAGATTTTCTAAAATCTTAGGTTATAGGTATAAATAAATACAATAATGATAATAACAAAAATAATTAATTATATTAATGTATTTTCTGTTCTAGAATATACTAACGTGTTGGGCCTGTAGAGCGTGAGGCCGAGCGCGTCCAGCATGGCGCGGCAGGTGGTGAGCGACACGCGCGGGAAGAAGTGGCTGGCCAGGTCCGGCAGAGTCATCAGCAGCTCAGTGTACTGGTACGGCTTGGCGTTGATGCACGGCACCATTGTGTTCTCGACTAATGCTTTTTGAACCTGGAAAAAGACAGATAGTGTTTAGAAACTTTTCAAAGAACCAGAGGGCCTAACCTGAAGTATTATAGAAATGTCGGTGTTCGGTAATGTTGTCATTTTTTACTATCCGTACACAATAAAACATGTTATATGCAAGGTTGGCTTTTTTTGAATAGGCAATCCAACCTAGCATTCCCTCGACTTTTGACCTGGGCTACCTAGCTCGAACCTAGGGTTTTTCCTAGCACAAACAAAAGCCCTTGCGGTCGCCAACCCGCCTGCCAAACGTGATGACTTAGGCAGATCCCCCCGAATGACAATTGTCATTGGAGGATGCCTAGATCCAGCAGTGGACGCCTGCAGGTTGATGAACGTTTGACGTTCTTCTTATTCCACAATACTTTACGGTATAGGCCGTCGTTGGCGATCGCAGATAACAGCGATCGCCAACCCGCCTGCCCAGCGTGGCGATTATGGGTATCCAACCTCCAGAAGTTTGCCCTAGGTGGCGAACAGCTGGAAAGGTCTATGTCCAGCAGTGGACTGCAATGGGCCGATGTTGATAGGCCGTCGTTGGTAACATCAAACGTGGTTACTCTCACCTTATACGGCGTATGGTTGCCAGTAATGTGTATATCGGGTATCGGTGTAAGCCTTTTCCGGCTGTCGACGGAGTGAGAGGTTGAGTGGCCATTCATTGTCCCAGTCACCTGCGCCGGCACGCTGGATAACAAAAAAAAAATGCAATTTTATACAAGAATTATTTCAAAAAACATCACCAACCGACCTCTAAGCTAAGAGTGCCTTTAACAGCATTTGGGGAAACCTTTCGACTCTATTTAAGAAAAATCAAAGTGTTGACACTCTTTATAGCAGGTGTGGTCGGTCAACTTGATCGAGACTTCTTTACTGGCAAAAGCCTGTGCGATTTACTTTGTGAAATTCAAAATGAAATGTTACTATTACATACATTTCAAGAGATCGACCGATTGGCTACATCAGTTTTTATAAAATAGCGGTAACATAACCCCCCTTTTAATATTTGAACCCTATAATGATTACATGAGACTTGAGAGGTGAATTAGATACGATTGTCAGTAAAAGCCCGGATATACTATTAAAGAATTCTGCTCAAGAGGCCTCTTAGCTTAGTTAGTGATAATGGGCATTCGATTATTATAATTTTAAATTTAATCTAATCAGTGAGGGGTCATATTAATCTCCAAACAACACAACCAGACTCTTACAAACATTTCAAATGAGCGCTTGATTTCGCGTTAGTAAAATAAACGTGCACAAATGGAACGCATCTTCTAGTGGCAAAGGGATGCATGCAAAATTGAACCTTATTGCATGGAGCATTATATGAATCTATTTAATACTGTGACTTTTTATATTACATTTAGGCGTATTTAAAGACCAATCTCTAAAAAAGAACTAGTAATTATGTATTTAAAGACGTCAATTTGATTATAAACACTAGTTTCAAACATGACCACATGTCTTAGTACATGAACAACACAAAAGCATGATTGCCAGTCTATAATAATGAATTTGTTCGACAAACTCCACCAAATCTAAAACTCGCAAGGAATTCAACTATCACTCAATCAATAAACTCATAGATTGATTTTGTTAAAAATAATTATTTTATTTTAATTTATTTTATTTTAATTACATATTTCAGTTTTAAAATAGAATTGTCCATACAACTTTGAAGGCCCATTGCCGTTTTAAAATTCACTTGACAACCAAATGTTTAAATATTTTTTATATAATATGTAATTATATGGTCCAAGGCTCATCCCAATCCAAAAATACACATAACAATGGTATTTCGATATGAGGACATCAGGCCTTATTTTAGTTATTTTCTTTTTCACATTTTACTCAAAACCTTTATCAAATTATTTTCTTACTTATAAACTTGACAGTTTCTGGAATTAATAACATAAGTATATTTATAAAAAGCTGGCGATAACATATAAAAGACTGGGTAATAAATGAAATCATAAATACTGGAACCATAATAAATATTTAGAATAAACAAAGAGCTTACGAATAAATAGACATACCTACTCATCATTGTTTACATTTTTTCAAATAATATTATCAAGTGGTGCTGCAAACTGGACATTTAACGTAAACAGTGTCAAGACAATGGCGAATGGAAGTAACCGTTGAGAACAGCTATTATTATAATAAAGTCAACTCACATTTAGAAAAGAAACGACTAAGTTGTAGAGTTAAGTTCTTAAACTTTTTGAGAGAGCTTTAAAAGAATCCCTTTAATCATAAAAAGTAATAAACCAGCCAGCTCTAAGTAAATTCTAATTTAAAAGTAATGTAATGTCTTCTTTCTCAGTTCAAGGCTATGACAAGAGTTCCCCTTTTAACGAAAGCAACAAGCGCGGACGAAACCTAAGTATTAACTTAAATGAGCCCAGTGACATTTGGTAGTGCTAGCGACCTTCTGAATTAAGGGTCCGGGGTTTGTCCCCACCCAAGTAGATCGAACATTTGTGTTTATTTCATGTCTATGTTGTATGTAAGTACATGTGTGGTACCTTCATTGTTCTGATACCCATAACACAAGTGTTTAAGCCTTTGGGATCTGAGCACTGTATGGAATTATGGAATGTTGTCCGATATTCATTTACTACTGGCAATGTACAAACATCTTGTTATGAATAAAGGGTTAAGAAAAACATAAAAGCTGTTCCCACAATCCACTACACACTGCGAATTCAATGAAATATGCTCACTTCATAGTCGAGGTGTTGGCCGAGCTCCTCACAAGAGGTGGGGGTGGCTGCTGACCCATCGCCATTGTTATTGCACTGTTCGGAAACTGAAATAAATGATAAACACAAATGTTTTAACGACTCACAAAACCAACGCGATCTCGCACGCCGCCGCCACATTGTACCGTTAAATGTTACATTTTAGACGCGACTCAAGTATGTTTCGTTACTTCTTCGACAGAATCAAGATGTAATAGCCTAGATTAGCCACTCGTGATATACTGGTCGTGAAAGTAGCGGTCCTAAAGAGATGTGGTGCGGAATTTCACGACAGGGTACTTTAGTGATGTATGAGATTTGAGTCCCCGAGTTCATTTGGAACAACGAATCCGGGGCTATTCAAGCTCATTAGGCTTGAAGTCTTGAGAACATTCGAGCGTGAACTTTCCAGAGACGAGGCTTGAGCCCTAATAGAGTTCAAGCTTTAAAAAAGCCTGACAATTATATACTCAACGAAAACGAAGGGACTCGTCACTCAATGTAGCAAAAAAATCTTTTCTGAATTACAGTTTCAGTGATTGCATTTTAAAAACTCGAGAGGACTCGAGTCTTTCTCATCGCTAATAAAATTATTCGTTGTTTCCCATGATCGTATTCATTAGAGTAGACGTAAATCGCGTTGGTTTGTTCAAAGCATTAGGTATGGCATTTCGTTACGAGAGCAGTTTATCATACATACCGCAACGCAAATCAAATAAAAGTGAGGAATCATACAAAAAAGGAATGCAAATAAAAATAGTGGTGTGAAAATTATCACGTAATAAAGCAAGCAATTAGGACTGGCGGTGTGAATTGCCTAACAAATAAGTTAGAAGTAGCTGTATCTAGTATATATAAATATTTTTTTAAATAAGCCTAACAAAATTAAATAAAAAAAATATAGGTAAACTATAAAGAAAATCAAAACAAAACGTTGACGATAATGGTTGTGAAATGAGGCGCACATCATAAAATTTACGACACAATTATAATTCTTATCATATTGTAAAAAATATAAAACTTTGACCGTTGATATACCATACATCGCAATAAGCCTGGTGATGAAATGCGGAAGAGTGTTACATACTATCATCGAAACTAAAATCTGAGAGCACAGGAGTGCCCCCGCCAAGTCCACCAAAGAAATCGCGCTTTTGTAACTATTGTACTATCGTACAATCCTATAAACCTGGGAGTGCGAATTAATTCGAGAGGATTTTTTTCAGATTGAAGCCACGACATTGTTATTTTAATGAACGTTTTATGATCAAGATTTACTTTAAAAACGTAACTTAGTTTTTTTATCTGAGATAAAATCTTTGGTCGATTTTGTTTAAATCCAAAAATCTTTTGATTATAGTCAAAAATTTATTTAGTTTTACAAGAATATTTGAGTAGAGCTAACGATGTTTTAGGAACCGAGAGCATCACAATGATGTAGTAAAATATTAGAAAATAAACGATTTGTGATTTGAATTGCCGATAAGATTCATTTTCAATGCCTTAATAATATTATTTTTATTAATGAACTTTCCAAGTGGCCAGGACCTTTTTTTAAAGGCTTTTTTACAGGCTTCTCCCACGTTTCTCTCACAAGCGTCCTAACATTGCGATGATACTTGGCTATACGGTGGGCCGTCCGTCGTAGTTACCTGCTGGGTCCGCTGGTGCTGCGACCGGTGCTGGGGCATCGCTGCCGCCGCGAACCGCGCCGCCGCTTGCGCCTGGGCCGCCACTTGCGCCTATCGAACAATACCACTAGTTGGGACAGTGCTTCCAGTAAAGGGTAACCCGAGTTTTCCAATGCGACTACAGCAAAAGGCAATTTGACTGAAGAGTTAACTTAATTAATTATTATGAACAGTCAAAACACAGATTTATGTATGGCAATACAGACGAAAGACGTACCTAGTGATGAAAAGTTATATACGACACATTTGCGATTATTTTTTACTCGTATTTACAGATTAAAATTAATTTTAGATCCGAACTCGCCGACAGTTTTCTTAAGTTATCCTTTTTATTTTTTTCTTATCAATTTCTATCGTGATACATAGTGATCGCTATTTACATCTGATGGTAAGGAACGGTTTGACTTATAATAGAGCCTAATTTGACGCAGACAAAGATTCAATTTATTCTTTAAAGATTTTGCAATAATAAGTAGTAGGTACGTGATAAGATTCACAACACATAGTTTACAGCAAATTTTGTGAAGATCTAGTTCTCACTTAATGCGTGGTAACGAGAATGGAATAAAGGATTCCTCACTATTATTTTTGCCATATTTCACTTCAAATTATTGCAATACAAATGGATATCCATTTAAAAATACCTACGTTTTTAAATGAGATCAAATTGCGAACGGGTCGTTTAGACAAACGACCTTCACCTTCTAATTTTAAGCCGTTCTTTGCTTAATATTAGAACCTACAGGTTTTTAAATGTCCGCTCCAATCAGTAGGGTTAAAATGAGGCCAAGTTGCTACGAACATTTAGTTAATCGTCTAACCAAAAATGTTGTACCTATATCTTTTCTACGATAATATTGCTACATGACCATAAATACTATATAATATACTGAAGTACCACCTAATTTCCAGCGTTTGTCGCAAATAAGTATCACTTTAGTGTGTCAGTGTAAAAGATGAAAAATTGGCCCCATTGTTTGAATTACTGGCAGCAATGGCATATTTTAAAATGTATTTAAGGAAAGCTTACTGGTTCACCTAGAAGATACTCCTGCTAACTAAAAAAGCTGTTACGTAGCATTTAATTTTACATATAGTATTACCATTTTCGATAATCTTCGTAATCAGAAGAAACTGAGGTCGCGTGTTAAGCCCGTTCTCAACAACAACAAAAAAACAATTAGAATGAAATGTACTAGATGCCCTCTCGATACACTTGTTTCACCTTGGAAATTTTTAAGACGTCATTAGCGAAAAGCCTTATTAAATGTACAACGGATGCACGGAATATTCTACATTCGGTCGTATCGGTTCGGTTAAATATATACTTACATGATACTATTGTAGTACATTTCTTTTCTACTTCTATCTACTCTTCTATAAGTTTAACGAAAGAAAATACCCTGCGTCGGATTCTCTCCGCTCGTGTTGAAAAATCGTCGGCCATTTTATAGAGGAAGAAAAAACACGAGTTCCAGCTGTGTTTGAACCCTTTAGAATCCTTGGAGATCGGCTATATTTCGCCAAAATTTAAGCAATTTGCGATGATACTTGGCCTTTCAACCACTGAAGACGATCATACACTGATCTAACGGACTCTATAGTCGGCACCTATTACATAAACATTCAAGGGCTGTTTTGGTGCCAAGGTCCATTAAAGGTATTGGATTTATGTGGTGGCAAGGCTCCAAAATAGACGCCAACTGACTGAAACTGAGATTATTCAAATGAAGTCAAGAGGCAAGACAGAATGTAATCCTTTGACCGCCGAGAAATGAGAAACAATAGAAAAACTTTAGTTTTCGCGGCATATAAGCGTCACTGGCGTTTACAGGGTTTACAGGCTCCCTCAGTCAAGCCAAAGTGGAATCTGCACAGATTTACTGAGAAACCTCGTAACATACTCGTAACAAGACGTTTCAGGAATAAAGTACCAATTAGAGATACACCCTCTAACCCATACCAACTTAGCCATTGTGGTATTATTTTTGAAAATAAATGCCTCCACGACTTACAAAGGCAGCATACCTGAGCGAGCTGCTGAACATACCTCCAAGGATTCAGAACTACCAAAAATGGAAGTAAATTCACAACACACACGGCTAAACTGTGGAACCTTTGGCCGAGCTCCCTGTTCCCCGAAAGAGATCTTCCGATGTCTAAGTAAGGCGAAAGCGAACTTGTGGTTGCTGCGTGAGCGCGTTCCATAGTAGACTACGATATTGCTTACCACCAGGCAAGTCGGAGTCGAGCGCAAACCCATTTCCAATTGTAAAAGAAAACAATTCCCCTCCCCATTCAACCTTAAATAGTGCAGTGAAGGTGTAGAGCAGAAAAAACTTATTTCGGGATAATTAGAATTTAGCACATACCTGAGCGAGCCGCAAGACGTGCTGCGTCTGTGCCTGCGTGAGGGTCCCAGGGCCGAGGCTCCAGCCGCTGGCCAGAGCCTGCACCGCCGCCGCCGACAGACCAGCCGCCGAGTGCGGCAGCTGCATGGCAGCGGAGGCGGGCGAGTGCCGCTGGCCGGCGGCGCGGCGGCCACGCGTGGACGCGCCGCCCACGCCGATGCCCACGCCCCCGCCGCCCACTCCCACGGCGCCCGGCGGCGGCGCGGGCGGCGCTCGCGTCCATTGCCCGCCGCCCGATACTGACCCTGCACAATGTTATGGATGCATTTAGTACCTATAGGAACCTTTATGCTGATACAATATTCAAAAGAGGAACAGACAGGAGGTCCACACATAGAACGCAGTGGTGTACCTATCGCCACTCCCGCCGCGGTAAAATTCATAGGTGGTTTGGGTCCAAACGATCAAATATTGCACAAAAACTCGAACTGCTCAATGTATTTTTTTCCGCCATTTTTGCGAAAGCGTGTTTCCACCACGTCATCCAACAGAAAGAAAAACACAGACCCTACACGAAGCACACGCTATATGGGGCTTCAATATACGCATAGAAAATTCGACATCCACGATTACTGCAACGTACTGTACTGCGTTCAATGTCTGGCGTTACTTAGCAACTTGTACCAAAAGTGGAAGTACATACTTCCTCCCTAGGCTGGGTGATTATGGTGACAGATTGATATGTCTAACGATCAGCACTCGCTTCGCTTCGCGAGTTTAAAAAACACATTAAAAACCTCTAAAAATGTCAGTGTTTCTCTACTATATTATGCTAACCCTCCTCTTGATCTATTAATAAAAACTGCATCGTTCACAGAAGCATACATATCGCACTGATATTACAAGACCGCATCAACTCAAAATTAACGTTTTTTGGGGAATGACAAAAAACTGATTTCTGACCTCCTTTAAAAAATAAGGAAAAAGTGAATACTTACTTAAGATCATTGGTCAGATTGAGGGATTTATGTATTAAAGAATTGTTTAAAAGATTATAGGTTATCAAGTTATAACCATTTTTTGAGTTAATACTGTATTATCGGAGCAATTTAAAAAATAAAATGAGTTATTTTTAGTTGTTACGTTGTAAGTGAAATATTTTGACTTAATACAACTATTAATGATTATTTTTAATAGGATTTTAGGTAGTTTTTTAGAGTTATTACAATTTCAAATTATAGTCCTATTACTTTAGACAAATATTAGGAGGTAAATAAAAATAGAAATTTAAGAAAAATAATATATTTTACAAAAATAATATAGCACAAACATAAGGGCACTTATTTATGACTATTAAGAAGTAACAAAAACATAGAAAATCAACATTATTTAAGTTTTCTTTTTAATTTAAGTTTTATACTTATCTAATAAAATAAATTTAATCAGTCTTTTACATAATTATAAATCACATACAAATCTTTGTCACTTATGATAAAAACATAATAAAAAAGTTATATTGAACTTATTTGTGCAAAGACTGCAGCTCTATAAAGCGAGAGTCAGACCGCACATGGAGTACTGCTCTCATCTGTGGGCTGGAGCACCTCGATACCAGCTGCAGCCTTTCGATGCTGTGCAGAGACGCGCCATGAGGATGGTCGACGATTCCGAGCTCGCAAACGGTATTAAGCCGCTAAGTCTGAGGAGAGATTTTTCCTCATTATGCGTGTTCTACCGTTTGTATAATGGGGAGTGTTCCAAGGAGTTGTTTGAGATGATGCCTACGGCGACATTTTACCACCGCACCGCTCGCCGTCGACAGGGGATTCATCCTCATACCCTAGAGCCTGGGTGGTCGCGTACAGTACGTTTCAACAGAAACTTCTTGCCGCGCACACTCAGGCTTTGGAATGAGCTCCCCGCCGAGGCTCTCCCCCGAGACTACAGTATGGGGTCCTTCAAAAAGGTTGTGAAGAGGTTTTTAAAGGGTCGGCAACGCGCGTGTGATACTCCTGGTGTCGCAGGTGTCCATAGGCTGCGGTAACCGCTTAACGTCAGGCGGGCCGTAGGCTTGTTTGCCACCCAGTGGTATAAAAAAATAAATAAATTTAAAACAAAGGAATTAGGTACCATAAAAAAACACTTAACAATAATTAACTGAAAAGAAAAACGAAAAACACTTTGTGTACCCTTTAACTGTGTCCGCTAAACGTCGCCCACGGTTCATGCTGTAAATAAAAAAGTAGGTTTAAAAATTACTAAAAATAATGATTTCTTTGTTTCACCTAGAGTGTAATAACTTAAAATCAGTTTTTAACTAATAGAAAAATATTTTTATTAAAAGTAGCCACCACTATTTGATTACGTGAACAGTAATCCTATAGGTACCTCTAACATAATTTTGAAAATTATGACAATTTACTACAAAAACCTACAAAATAAAAATCATTCATTAATAGTGTATTAAGTCTAAAATTATTTACTGAACCAATAAGAACGTCGTAAGTCAAAATATTACTCGACATCAGATTTATGTCATTTAATAATAGTGTAGCAACTCGAAATGCAAGAAGTTTATATTTTGATATAAATCAACAATAATATAGTAATTCGAAATAACACTTGAATTTATACATACCTGATTCAGTAATATCGTTGTAATCCAAAATAATGCGGTTTTACCGCACAGCGACACAACCTCACTTCACGAACTTCAACCGTAACTAAAGATGATGCAATATTGCGCGGGAGGGGAAGAACGCGCATTGAATCACTAAGAATGTCTCATAACGCCATCTCTCCGTGGTTTTTTGAACTATTTGAACGACGGTTTTATTGACGCGTCGAACATTGAATTTTACGTATCTAGAAAGTGTTATCTCAAATTTGATCTTTTTTGAGTTGATGCGGTCTTGTAATATCAGTGCGATATGGACACACACACAAAAGCGACTTTGTTTTATATGTATTTAGTGATTTATGAGACACAAAAGCCTCAATAATGTAGCGTGTCCGGCCAAACTGGCCGGTCTATCCAGCTTTATGGTTTGGCGACCCTACATTCGGGCGAAGCCGCGCTCAATGGTATTGTGATGAGGATAAAATACGTAAGGTCTCGTGCGTATGTACGTAGCAAGTAGTACCTACGTTTGTCGGAATAGGTACCTTTGTCCACGGGCGTATGCCAACGACGCATAAATAAGGATATAAGGTAGGTAACTAGTATTAGGGTACGCCCCAATACACTGAATAGGTTTAGTAGGCAAAGTAAATGAAATGACTACACCAAAAAGACAAGAACTAATATAGGTTATTGGAAACTCTTTGTTTTGAAGTACGTTTATTGTTTAGGGTTGAAATCCTTACGTTCGTCCAACTTTGTGGTGATGGATGTAGAAAAAGAAAAAACTGGCCAAAAAAAAGTCGAACCGGTTTAAAAAAATAAAGAGTTGTTGGGCGCCAAAATTAGCAATCATGACAAATACCGCTAGGTGGCACTAAATCGTTATTTTGCTGTTCCATTTATTTTTGGCGCCAATTTTCATGTAAAGTGTTGCCACGTGGTGTCGATCATCTATTACATACGCATTTTGCGCTTCCGATGCCTGCGTTTTTGTTATTACGTGGCAAACTGGTGATTAGTTGTGACAACAGTTTATCTAGACCTCTGCAATGCGGTATCACAAATTAGCCGCGTTTCGGCTTTTAAGTAATTTGTAGGTTCCTTTTTTTAGGTCCATATGACGCGACCATTCGGAAACACCGCCGTTAGAAGCAGAGAGCTACAGAACCGTTGTTGTAACGGGTATAAAACGTCAGTCAGAACAGTGACTGACCGCCGATTATTATGTCCGCCGATATTATGATAATAAGTTTAAGGTGTTTCAAGAATCTGACGACGCATTATACATACAACATAATGTATTAAATTAAGGAATTCTACAGAAAATTCTCTATTGTAATATGGACAAAAACAGATGCGATACCTATGTAAAAAAAACGATTCCAATATTTTTAGAAAACTCTTATTCTGCTATTTTCGGCACCGCTACTTGGATAGGGTAAAATGATTGGGCTATATTGGGGTGGCGCAGACATAAGTGAGGAGAATATTCATTTACAGTGTGGATGCTACTGAATAGGCTGTTGAAGAAAGTAGTCCTGCTCTGTCCAGCACACCTACATCCCTGGAGACCATCCTAACATAATATGGCAAAGGATATAATAGATGTTGATCTATAAATTAATTTACCTACCTATAATAAGACATTAAAGCAACTTACAGCCCAAAGCAGGTGACTACAGTTTTATTGCTTCAATGTATTTTTTCCAAATATAATCTCAAAACCTTCTGCTCCTACCTACAACCTTGAAGCAAGCTAGCAATTAATATGCACTTTATGTTATAGCCATAGAGCACATATTGTATTGCAAATGCTAAGGTAGCAATACCTTTTTGCAATGACTTGGTTTACCTTGACCTACAGCCATGAGATTATGATATTTACAGAAAATATAGACAGGATTTTTACTTTCTGATTTATTCTAAGATAAATAGGTTAAACCCCTTCTAGCTTTTTTAAGTTTTATTAAAAAAAAATGTTAATATTTTTCAGTATCTTTAGGTATGTAACTCTTATTTTTATATTGTGGTGCTGAGGACCAATGAAATTTTTAATATTAAAATCTCTTTGTTCCTTTTATTGACAAGTATGAACCTTAAGACTTCAAGCATTGAACACATTATTGTAGGAGGGTATTCCATTGGACCAACTAGGAAAAAAAATGAATGTGAAAAAAAATTTAATTGAATAATTTCATTGGGAGTGTTGTAAGTCTGAAGCATTCCTGTTGGAGGGAAATATAATTTTGTATTTTTTTAATTAAAATTTATTTAATCCTGACATGCAATATTTTATTAACTTAGTAAACTTATTAAAAGTTTGTTGAAGTAAAAAAAATGAGAAACTAAGATGAAATAAAAACTTTGTTCTTATTTATATCAACACATTTACATAGAGTTTTCAAATTATGTTAATCTACTATTAAATCAATAGACCATGACATGGTTGTAAAAATCATAAATACTACATAGTCGCTTTTCATGTCTGTCTGTCCCTATCTAGAGTGATTCAAGAGGAAGGTTCATTCATATGTATAACTAGCTGTGCTCGCGATTTCGTCCGCGTGGAATAGTTATGTTTTTTTCCTTTTTTTTTACATTTTCCATTATTTCTTCGCTCCTAATAGCTGCAGCGTGATGTTATATAGCCTAAAGCCTTCCTCGATAAATGGTCTATTCCACACAAAAATATTTTTTCAATTCGGACCAGTAGTTCCTGAGATTAGCGCGTTCAAACAAACAAACTCTTCAGCTTTATAATATTAGTTAAGATACTAAAGGTAAACGAGGGGTCACTATTATGGCTATAAAGCTATTAAAGCTGCTTTAACTCTTTAGGGGCAGCGCAGACGGCACACTTTTTGTGCGATAGAGCCTGCATCTGAGACATGAAAAAGAGTGTCTAGGTCTGCCGACAGAATATTCGCAGATGTGCGTAGTGTGCGTTGAGTCTGTGAAATGTCCGCGACAGATTTTGGTGCGTCGTGTGCGTTACTAATATAATTGCAAAAAAGTGTGTCATGGATAGTCTGTCGTCTGTGCTGCCCCTTAGGGTCCTGTATCAATTTTCTACCTAAGATTTAGCTCATCTGATCCATACAGTAGAGCTTCACTGTTATCTATCTCTTCAATCTTATTGGAAAAACCAACTGATAAGAAAATGTATAAAATTTTTCTTGGTAAATACACCTTGCTTTTCAATCTGATTATCTAGGGGAGATAAAAGGTTATTTATTGGACTAAGTACTTACATTAATTTTCCTTTTTACTCAGCCTATCATAATGACATACATTTTTTACTAATACTGTTGATAAGATTAGGCTCATCCAGGTTTTGAATTCAATGAATAGACAAATTGGATTTCTATGAAATTAGGATGCATGCTGTATGCATAATAATTCCACTGAACTATGAGTCATTAATAGCTCATGTTAGTCTCCACCGAGGGGCTTGAATCTACCCTAAACTAGGTTGATAAGGCCTTTGTCAGCCACGCTATAACCTTAGTTATCCAAGTGAGGGTTGTTCGACTTCATACAACCTGATTTCTGCACAGATGTGCAGGTTTCCTCACTATATTTTTCTTCACCGTAAGATGTAATGCATAATGAGTTATGAGTAATATAAATAAATAGTTATCCTCACCTTTAGCAGATATAAGGAGCTGCGAGTCAACTACTTTGTTGGGCCAGTACTCTTCGAATTCCGTCCCAGGAGGAAAATAACTTTTAATGTCTGACAAACTTATCACAGAACAGGTCTCACTGGCAAACAGTTCATTTCTGATCCCCTGCACTTTACAGCAGAACTTCAGGTACGACAGGTCCCAGCCTTTCAACTGATCAGCCTTCAATTTCAAATTGTCCGTTTCACCTTCAAAATAAAATAGAGGAACAAACTTCTGACAGTCTCTCACCGTATACGGCACCACCGATTCCTTATTTATACGAATAAAACCACACTTGTCCTTGCTATTAGTCGTTCCACGTAACAGCTTATTATAGCACACATCCAGGAAATTGTAAAACTCATAAGCGTCCGATAACCGCACTACTAAGTCCTTCTGAGTGAACGGCTCCCGGCCGAACTGTCCGTCGCAGTGCCTGTTGTTGATCTCGTTCAGGAGCCGCGCCTCGATCTCCGTGATGTAGTAGCTCCTGATGCAGGTGCAGGAGTATATGTCTGCGTGGAGGTAGTTCAGGTACTTGTTGAGGAGTTTGATCTCCACCATGCGCACTGCCACGTACTTCTCGCCCGACCGGTAGATGTACGGGATGTGGCATTTGCCGAGCATGTCCCAGCCGAAGTGGCCTTTCCAGCTCGCCTCGTCCGGTGCCGGCGTTTTCTTCTCCGCGTCGGGCGCCGGGCGCGCGTCCACCGCGGGCGCGCCCGGTTTGCGCGCCAGGAAGTTCAAGATTCCCATTTGGCCGCCGGGGCCCGGGGGCACCCCCACGAGAGAGCCGGGCGGGGGCCGCGCGGCCGCCACCGACGCCGCCAGCGCCTTCGCCTTGTTAGCCTCCACCATTTTGGCGGCCAACTCCCTGATCTCGGCCTCATCGGGCCGCTCCGTCTTCACCTTGACCGGCGCGTCCGTCATGTTTACGGCACTGCACGTCTCCGATTCCAATTTAGAACACTACGCGGGTGTATCTCAGCTCATTTCGGCTCAGGGCTACATCCTGATCCGTCTTATTAGCACTTTTCAGTCATGATTATGCACGTAAACAATCGCACACACGGTGCGTGACATAAACTTTACACTTGACTACACTGACAGATCTCAGGGTTTTCTATTTTCTTTACCACTTGAGGGTTAGAACACTTCACATTCGAACTTAGCACCGATTCCAGTTTCCATGTGATGAGGACCGATGATGTTTGCCGCTGGAAAATCCAAGTTTATCCAATAAGCGCCACAAACTTTAGCACAAATGTTTTCTTTACGATTATTTAGTAAATAAGATTACTATTTATCATCCAGGTTTATCAGTATCTCTGAAAAAATATTTAAGATTTTACCACGCTGTGGTAGGTAAGGAACATGAAACCCAAATTTTGTGTTCTGTTCAGGGAAATGCCCAATACCGTAATGTAGTCTCGTGGGGAGTGCGCATCAATTCAGTACATTTTTCACCTTTTGGTGACTCAGCTCGACAAAATGGCCGCCAACAAGGCTTTGTTGGCCAATCAGGCGCTGGCTTGCAGCTAAACATACCTACAAAAAGTTCTGTCAGTGACGTCGACGCACTCCCCATGAGACTACTTCTCAAGGACTTTTCATTTAGTTATAGTTTTAGGTCTAAAAATAGCTGAAAGCTATGGCGATAGATCTCATCAAGCATCCACAAAATATACAAAGTGCAAAAAGTGTTCTTACTATACAAAAATTGGTTTAGAAACTAATGCACTGATAACTTAATAATAATTTATGAATGTACTTTTACAAAGTAGTCACTATGACTAGTCTCGGTACAGAGTTTTCGAAATGGTAAGGCCAACCGCCTGGCCTTGTTATTCAATTATGGACCTTACACTTTGTTGTTACGGTAGTCGACTTACATTCGTTTATCATTTTGCGCCTTAAGATCGTGCGGACCGAGACTAGCCGACGCGCGCATTCCATGAACAATAATCCTCCACGTGAGTGAGCGAGACAGCGCTAACTAAAAAGTAGATGTCAAATGTTTAGGTATTTTACTATGAACGTAAAGAGAACGTAGGTAGGTATATAATGCAATTACAAGCTTACGTAAGCACCTCTAACCTACTTTGTAGCGGAGTAGTTTGGTACAAATCTAGCGGTTTTTGATTGACTTAGCTTTTTGGCTATAACCTACATAACCCAACGCAGACTTGATGTCCTACCTACCTACCCATTCTTCGAAATATGAAAGGAATAATTTTCGAATTTTATTGATTAAAAATTAGATAGGTACCCCCTATTTGTCCTAAGTAAGTTTTGGACACTGTAGGACTAGTCAATTTCGTTAATTATTTATTAACTTAATAACATTGTATAATAAAAAAAACTTGCTTTAATATATAAATACATAAAAAATTAACTTTAATTAGTTGCCCATTAAGTACCTACTTAATTACTAAGGTCAACATGATCAGTAGAAGTGTTAATATTCTGCAAGGTCAAAATTTACTTAACGATTGCAATAATTCAATTTATTTAAGTATAGAATAGGTACCTTTTTATGCCTAAGTATGCGTTTATTAGAAAAGTTCATCCAACATTAATCATTTCCTATCACTAGAGATAGTTAAAACGTGGCGTGTTTGTCTTGATAAGCGAAGAATTAAGGCTCTACATAATGAAACGCTTTTGAAACCGCTAAAGTTGTTCTTTTTCACATAAAGTAACCATCAGTTAACCCATGCAAAGTCTATCTTATCTTATCACACTCAATTCAGCAAAGTCTGTTTTCTAAATAGACCTAACCGGATATCAAAATGCGATATTAAGTTAAGTATACTTATTATCTCACAGAAAAATCATACCTGTGGCCATACCACAAGGAAGATTTTCTAATAGGAATTAGGAACACTACTGTTAGTCAGCCGAATCATCAATAGTTGCTGTGACTAGACGTGGGAATCGAATCCGCTACCCGCGACATTCACTCTTACCACGCCACGCCCACGGGGCCACGCCACGCGGCCCGCGCGCGAGTGACCGCACTTGGTGTATTGATAAATAAATAGGGAATAATATACCTAGACTACACACTTTCATGTACCTATGTGTTTACAAATTTTTCGTAGAAATTAAAAATTGGACAAGATAGGTACAGACGTTGAATGCAAATTATATCCGTCGCCAGGCCCGCCGCTAGCGGTTTGAACGCCGGTGTGCAATTCCTATCATGCCGCCCCTATCTAACTACAAAACCTAGGTGTTTATAAAAATGTACATTTTTTTATGACATAGGGGCAAACGGGCCTGAAGGTCACCTGATGGTCAGTGATCACTTCAGCCCATAGACACCGCATTACCAGGGGAGTCACAGGTGCGTTGCCGGCCCTTGAGAAATCTGTAGGCACGCTTCTTGAAGGTCCCTAGGTCGTATCCATTCGGGAAAATTGCAAGCTGATTCCAAAGAGCAGCTGCACGAGGCAGAAAATTGCGCGCAAAACGCACTGTGGAAGACTTCCATCTGTCAAGATGATAAGGATGAAATCTTGAATTGGTGCGAGATGTACGATGATGAAAAATGGCAGCTGGTACCAGGTCAAACAATTCCTCCGAACTCTCGCCGTGATAAATTCAGTAAAAAACGCACAAAGACGCAACATCCCTGCGTAGAGATAGAGGGTCTAGCTTGTCTATAAGTACTCGGTCGACAACGATTCGAGACGCTCTTCGCTGGATACGGTCAAAAAGAAGGAGTTGGTACTGAGGTGCCCCGGCCCACAGATGAGAACAATATTCCATGTGAGGTCGCACCTGTGCCTTGTACAGTTGAAGACGGTGGGTGTGAAATATTGTCTCGCTCTGCCAAGAACACCCAGTTTCTTGGAGGCCAGCTTAGCCTTTCCCTCCAGATGACCCCCAAACTGAACGTTGCTCGAAATATCAACGCCGTATATTCAGCGAGGATGCCGCGTCCAAGGGACCACTGCAGAAACGAGGGGACACGACAAAGGGCGTACGTTTAGCGGTAAACGCGCAAACCTGAGTCTTCTTCTGCTGTACAGTGAAAAACTACAAAAATATACAGAATATTATTAATTTTAAGTAACCTGGACCGTTTACGGATCTCATATTAGGGCTATAACTAGGCTTGCCAACTTTTTTTACAAGAAATAAAGTATATTGAGGCCTAAGAAAACAAATTAAACAGTATTTTAGAAAAATGAACAGTATTTTATTTATTTAATAATATTAATTTTATTTACGGAGGATGTAAGGGAGCGACCTATCAACTTTTCGCTCCAAGCCAACCTCACCTGCCCGTGGTGCGTCCTGCCGAATAGCGAACGAGGCGACCAAAGGCGGTATAACTACCACAATTGAAGGCGTAGCTAAGTACCACAGACCGATGACGGGCAGCAGCGTCAGCGGAGCGAGAGGCTACGCCCTGCGATCGCCAACCCGCCTGCCCGGCGCGCGTGGCGATTATGGGCAACTCCTCCAAATGGTCTCACATAAGCCACGGCCCCCAGTTCCCGGCGGCCCCGCTATCCCTGGTCACGGTGGCGACCACGGTACGGACGGGGCGGGGGTGCCAAGAATCACCGGGCTACGGCAGGCCACCACACCAAACTTACCCTGGCATCGTACAACGGACGCACACTAAGGCTCGCATCTGGCGCAGTTGGAGGTGGAACTTGGGAAAATTAGGTGGCACATACCTACTAGGGCTATGCGAAGTCCGAAGAGAGGGGGAGGCTACCGTAACCCTAGAGTCAGGCCACCTTATGTACTTCCGCGAGGGAAACCAAAAATCCCAAGGTGGCGTCGGGTTTCTGGTCAATAAGTCCCTCTTCGACAACGTGGTGGAAATGTCCAGTGTGTCGAACAGGGTAGCGTACCTTATTATCAAGCTCACCGAGAGGTATAGCCTCAAGGTGGTGCAAGTGTACGCACCGACCTCACTAAGAACAAGTGCGTTCTGGTCCAGAACGCACTTGTTCTCAGTGCTCGCTCACACATTTTTTTTATTTAGGTAGAGGGTTCTCCCTCTAAATAAAAAAAATGCGTGAGCGTGCGTCTAAGTCTCACACGTATAGTGTAACATCTTTGATGCTGAAAACAGTATATTTAATACTTTTTTTTTGTTCAACAGTAAAAAGTATTTTGTAGTGAAAAACATTATAATACTGTTTTTAACAGTATAGTTGGCAACCCTATAACAAAATAATTGAAGTTTGTTGTTCACTCACATCACTTTCGCATTTGTGTTAAATAAATAAAAACAAAGAAATGAGAATATAGTTTTAAGGGTATTTCCCCTGATATCTGTGGGATTTCCCTATGGTGGTAGCTTCGACGATTTGTAAGTGTTTTTTTTAAAAACCTATACAAATAAAGATTATTTTGACTTTGACTTTTGACTATTTCGCGTAGAGCACGATACGGATTAACTTTGTTCTCATGAATTTCAATAGATGGCGCTACGATATAAAAGAAATATTTGGGCGCCGTTCATCATATTATTTTTATAAGGATAATCTTTTTAGTATTGTGAGGTGACAATGTCTGAATTTTAGTCGATGATTGTCTGATTTGCCGCCCCCTGAATGCGCCGCCCGCGTGCATTGCACGCCTTGCACGCCCGCTTACGGCGGGCCTGTCCGTCGCTTTTACAAAAACAAATTCATATGGACGGCGGGAATGTTATGTGACGTCATCTGCACCTATTAACGGTATCGGATAATCTAGGTCTGTCAAATCAAAAATTTAAAATAAGTTAAAAGTTATTTTAAAAAATCTTTAATATTTGTATATCTGGAAAATAAAAGAAGATAATCCATAAAAAAGTCGTGCATTAATTTCAGCGTTATAATTAATAAATTTTACAATTTACTATTGTTATTTATTGTACACGTGTCAAATTTCCCTTGAGAAAATGATCAGTCAGTCAACTTTACGCAAATCTTGCCTGTAGCAACATGTAGCGACATCTATCTCCACATCGGTACAACATAGAACTCTACAACGCACAAGCGAAGTTTTCGTGTGATTGATTCAGTTGCCATGTAAATGTCAGTGCGATGTCAAAATGAACCAATTAGGTACCAACTGCGTATGTGTGGTGGCTTCTGGTGGATTTCTTTTTTCAGGAAAACCCGAGGAAAACCTCATTGAAATACTGTCTATGCATTACGGAGGCCTTAGTGAAAACAAGCTTTATCGCATTTTTACGGTAGCGGATTTATTTCTGCCCAGGTAAACGTTGGTGCCGATGGCCGGTTTCCTCATATTCCCTTAGCCGTGTTACTAGATATATGATGAGATAGGGGTGATTGTATTCTGTATTCGATATGTGAATCGCTGTCGAATTTCGCCGACCCCCTTTTACTATACATAATGATAGAGTCAAGTCAACAAAAGAAATTTCGCGCGTGCGTCCGATTTTTTAAAGTGATTCATTCATATAGGGTCTTCCAATAGATTCCTCTGATTCTCGTCCCCCAGTGTGATTCACGTATTATGAGTCATTATTATTTTCGTTAAATATTCGTATTCACAGTATTTTTGTGTCGTGTGCACAGAAATGTGTAGGAACAGACTTGTTTGTCTCTACTCTCGTACTTCGTGATATGCTTTGTTGTTGTTGTGTGATGTCCGGAAAATAGATATTTATTATTCTTACTCTTAGTTTGCTAAGTAGTGATGAAAACTTTACAAGTGCGATGTAGGCTTTCCATAGAGTCGCAATAATATGGAGATAGCGGCAGCGGCCCTTATATCGCCATCTGTTGTTTAGTCGGCGGAACTAGTAACGTGATTAGGTGTTGTAATGAAACCGCCGCCGTTTTAGCGGTTATCCTTAGGTCGCCGGTTCATATACTGTTTAAAGGACCAAATATTGGGAATCAACCCAACAGTTTGTTTGTATGTTACTCCAAGTAGTTTTGTAGGGATAAGAGTGAGATGATGTTAGGTAAAAGATGTGGCCGATTCAACTGTTTATTGATCAGTAGCACTGGTGATCGATACATACAATGTTATTATGTATTATGTACGTATAAAAGCGCGTGCGAGCAGGCGCAATGTCAGCATAGGTATAATATATATGGACGTACTCATACAGTAAGGTCAAAATAGATAGTAAAAATCGGCAAGCTTATTAACGAGCTAAGCCCGTGGCATTTTGCCAGCTTTTCCACCTTATAGTTATGCCACCTAGGGTGAGGAATCCAATGCACCCGTCTACAGGAACCAGGAACCGAACGTTTTCTTTCATCTTTCGGGGGACAACACCCTAGAGCTCTTTGGCAGCCCACATATCTATGTAACTATTATTTCCAAATCTTATCCCATAGCCATAGTCCAACGAACGCGTCCATGTCCGCGTTCTTACATTATCAAACGCAACGCAAGCTCACAGGAGTTTCAAGCTTCATAATAGTGGATAGAAACTAAACGCACACTGATATGGATTTAAAATTTCAGAACCAAAACGTTTCTTGTCAGGATTTGTCATCTGTCAATGTCACTAATATGTATGCGTTCCATTATGATCCTCATTACCACCAGCGCATAAACCTATCTCTTTCTAACCATAACAGAGTAAGCAAGAGAATAGTATTTTGAGGTCGTCGCTGTCAACAAGTGGAACATATCAGGTTAAGTCACTCAACATGGCAGCTGAGTGGCGTCTTGTGCAAAATTAGACATTCTTTGATTGTTTAACATTTTCATCAATTAATGAAACCTAAAGTAGAGTAATAACTTGAAATGTAGTCGTTAATATAATTATTTTTTTTGTTGCTGAAGAAATCGGTGAAAGAGTATTCAGGGATTCGCGTTCATAGAGGTCTAACACAGTGCAATAACGAGTAGTAGTTCTATTATTTTGTAGCTCTATCTCGTCCCGCGAATCTACGAATTAGATTTAAATAATTTCATGAATGAATAGTTTGAATAGATTTTATAATGGATCAGGTGAGAGCGTGCAGGATATGTCTCATTACGGACGTGAAAATGAACGATTTGCGGTCATATCCTCTGGTCAACTACTTCGAATCAATCGCCGGCACGAGTGTAAGTTGCCTGGTAACTATTTACAACTCTTAATGTTTATTATGATGAATGGGTTCATCTAGCGCACGCGTACAGAATTAATGTGCTAGCCTTTATATTGAATTATTCACTTTAATAATACAAATTTCGCATAGGTTCCTGGGTATACCTAACAATACATTTCTAGTTCGAAACTGCAATAAATTATTTATATTCTGATAGGCTTATATTTATATTCTAATTTACAATTGTTTAATATTTGAATAACACACTAATATCTAAAAATACTTGAACATAAATATTTTTGGTTATACATTTTTAATTACCGAGGCCCCTCATAATATTAAAAAATTTAATATCTATAGAAAATTAAAATTTGCATAAAAATATTCCATATTATCTCTTCAAGCCATTATTTGACACTATGTATTAACGGAAACCCAATGAACTCGAAAATTTATTTAATTAATTTTTTATTTATTTATATAGTACTTAATAATCCTATGGCTTACTAAAGTTAAAGTTTTTTTATAAATCCTTCTCTTTCTCCACAGCCACCACTTAAAATGGACCTTCCACCATATGCATGCTATGAATGTGCTGCTCACATCAAGAACACCTTTTTGTTCCGGGAGAGGTGTCTCCGTGGGCAAAATACTCTCTACAACATTATGAGACTGACAGGACATGTATGTGATAAGAATTCTCTTCTTCATTATTCAATTTATTTGTACATTTATGTTTAATTTTTTTCTTATATTATTCTGTAAATGTGTCCATATGTAGGAATCATAATACAGTGCAATTTTTATTCTGCTTCCATTCATCCCTATCGGCAGTCATGGTCCCATTCACTCCTTTCTCAGTTGTATCATCTCAATCATTTAGATAGCCATCAATACAAAATGATGAAAAAGTTGTATCATTCTTCATGCAGACCATCCATATTTTCTTCAGGCGGTCTCACTTCCACCCACCCAGTCACACTCATGTTCATTATAGTTACTTATAGGATCAAAAATTATCAAAATTACTATTTATTTTTTTCAGATTGATGAAACAAACATTAACAGTGTAGATAGAGTGCATTTGAATTTATGTTCCACTATTAAATACATGGTCTGTGAAAGTGCCATAGACATCACTTATGAGGAACCAGGCACATGTGAGATAAAAGATGAGCCTTGCAACGAAGGTGACATGCAAGAAGAGAAAGTGGATTTTGATGATGACTTTTTTAAAGCAGAAGAAATAGAATTTAGTGGGGTCGGTTCACCAGCACCCTACTCTAGTGATGATGATGATGAACCTCTCTCGGTTCATAAGAGCAATAAAACTAAAGTTAAAAAGAAGGTTGAGAAGAAAAAAGGGAGGAAGAGTAAGCAGATAGAAGTTGAAATCAATTTAGATAAACCTGTGGTGGAAAATGTTGATACTGTCGAGGTTTGTACACGTTTTTTATATAATGTAATGTGTTTAGCTTCATCTATTGCCACATTGCTACATCATAATATAATCACTAGTTAAGCCGAATAAAAATAGATGGCGATGTACCCGCCATGTCATTATGATCTCCATACATTGCGAAAATTGTTCATATAAGCTGTATGGAAAACCTGCAACTCACTTGTGAAATTTTCACAGAAATTATTAGCCTAATTGGGAACATGTGTGACATTATACTGCGGCATCTTGATAAACTTTAAGAAAATCGTGGCTGCAGTAAATAAAATATGTTAAATGCTGACCTGCTATGAGGCTAATCACAAATCCATTCTGAAATATCTCATTAAACGCACAGCTTTGCTCGAATACAAATGTCATTCAAATTTTTTTTTTTTTAAATAATTGCAATCTGCAACAGAAGGTGCATTCAGCAATACTTTGAGTATGTAATATTTAGTGTGTGTGTGTGTGATCTGGCCCCAGCGGCTCTGCCACTCCCCGGTGTACTTTTTTTTGTATCTCTAACATAAGTCAGATGGTGTCCTCCCCGTCAACCCCAAGAGCCCTCCCTTCTATAGCAGTCCCACAGCCAATTCGTTCGGGTTGTTTGCAACTCGATTATTGTATGATGCCGATCTGTTTTTAATTACCTCCTTTATAGTTGGAATCTTGAGCTCACTCATTTTGAGAATAAATGAAAATCTGTCCTATTCTATTTTTAACCGACTTCAAAAAAGGAGGAGGTTCTCAATTCGTCTGTATGTATAATATTTTTTTTTTTTTTTTTTTTTTTTTTATGTATGTTCACCGATATTTCCGTCAATTATGGATGGATTTCAAAAATTTTTCGACAGTTCGACAGAGGACACTTCCGAGGTGGTCCCATTATCACCAAGTCAGGATCTGATGATGGGATCCTGGAGAAATTGAGGGCAACAACCGAAAATGTTATGTTTTGTCGATGATAAAAGTTTCTTATTTCTTAAAATTGTATGCTCATATGGTGTTTTTGTTACGTAATCATATTTTACTCAGGTATATGCTTCCGGGCGTCAACATCTGTTGCTGATGATGAAGCCACAGAACTCCTTAACGGTTAGGAGTTAGGGGACAGTACTAACATTGGTCGATATTAAACTAGGTAGTAGTATGTACTCATGCAGGGCTAATAGGGCAGGTGATTTGGTAAGTGATATGCTTGATTCTAGATCGCATAGTCTTCACTTGACTTGAAGCAAAATTTTTCATTCCTAAGTAAAACTCTTAAGGATTCCCTTATTCATTAATTAGCCTTTACTCAAGGTCACAGTACATCAACGCAACTAAAAATAGTGAAATAAAATTATTTTTTAAAAAAAATTAAACCGACTTCAAAAAAAACACAAACGACTAAAACTAAAAAGCGATAAATAACTTAAGTAATTCTATCCTTAATACATAATTATTTAAATATTACAATTATCACTTATTTTTGAAGTCGGTGCCAGCCAAACAAATAAATGTATATTGTCGTGTGGATTTGCCGGCCGCGCGCGTCATATAACAACAGTCTACGTTAGGTACCAAGAGCTGGCACCGACTTCAAAAATAAGTGATAATTGTAATATTTAAATAATTATGTATTAAGGATAGAATTACTTAAGTTATTTATCGCTTTTTAGTTTTAGTCGTTTGTGTTTTTTTTGAAGTCGGTTTAATTTTTTTTTACGTTAGTTGTACTAAACTAATGTCAAATTTACATGACAAACTTTCCGAATCCGATCGGAAATAGGCATCGTGAATAGACCTATATAAAGTGCAAGTTTCCTCACCTACATTCTTACACATTTTTGCTCACAGCCAGAAGCGAGTGAAGTAAAAGACCAATCTGAGAGCGCAGCCCCGCCTAGGAAACGAGGCCGCCCACGGAAGAGTGAGGTCGCCAGTACTACGAAGAAGGAGCGAGCGACCGCTTCGCGCCGGACGAGAAATACAGGGGGTGTCGACGACAACGACATCGATTTGGAGGAATACGTCACTATTATTAAGCTTACGGTAAGCACACTTTATTGTTAAGAGCCCCTTCACACTTGCGTTTGTCCAGCGCAGGCGTTCGATGAACGTATGCGCAGCGCTGGACGCGACTTATGCCTGTTTGTTGGAACTCGTGAGTACACGCGCCGCGTTACTGCGTTGACCTGTTCAAAATTAAACTTATTTTTTTTTATTAAAAATACATAGTGAGTAAATAAGTGTATTAAAGTCTTTCTTCATTTGGTATAAAAAGCCTCAAATGTGAATCCTGATATTGAACGAAACGACAACGAAATTGTGTTTAAGTCGAGATATCCTTATTTTCCTTGCAGAAAGAAGAGCAGCTAGCAGAGATCACGAACCGGCAGCAGTCGTCCAACTACCTAAACGCGCCGTACAAGTGCAGCCTCTGCTTCAAGGGGTTCATAGACACCGACGCCTGGGAGCACCACGTGAGCAAGCATCGCCCGGTGAGCTTTACACTTTTTTGTGGGTGACACATTATCTACTCATACATACAGTAACATTCATTCCACATACACACACTAATCAAACACAACGCTTAACATTCACACAATCATAAAAACAAATATTATTTACAAGCATCGCCGCGCGATGCGCCTACATTGTCGGTTAGTGAGTACTTAGCTATAGGGTCCGCGTAGCTATCGCATTCCTTGCGCCCGCGCCGATTGCCGTAGTTCGCGAGCCGCCCGCTAGTCAGCCACCATCTAGGATCCGCGACGCCTGTATCGCTTGCTCGTCTTTCGCCGAAATATAATTACGTTTTTCGAGGATCACTTTCTTTACTTCTCATCTCACACCATCTGAACCCCAACTCAGGCCCCTCTTTCCCACTAGGCACTATGGGCATGTGCCCAGGGCCCCGCGATCGAATGGGGCCCCCTAGTTCCTGCCAGATTACCAAATGATAAACGATATTTAGGTCATAGGGGCCCCATGATCCTAATGTGCCCAGGGCCCCAAATAGTTTAAAGACGGCCCTGCCCCAACTACGTCGCTAAAGTGGCATTCTTTTGCCTGATGGAAAGCTAAAAGGATGCCCAAATCGCTCTGATAACGGGCGGGAAACCTCAGTTTCCACTCAGTTACCACAGCCATGCTGGCCCGTGAGATGCTTCTTCACGCTTCGCTTAAAGGATCCCATACTGTAAGAAGGAGGAAACACTGCTTATTTTTATAACTGTACATTTAAATATATTACGTAGGATTCACATCAATCCGCCGTCAAATCACAAAGCCGCCGTCCAGATTGAAAATGTATCAGTTTGTAAGCAATAACGACTTAGAGAATTGGTGATAAAAACTATTTACGGCCATGTAAGTGCGCTCCGATGCGAGCCGGTCGATGTGAATACTACCTTACATGTTTTTCAAGGCTCCGTCCAAAAAACTGAAACTTTATAGGCTCACTCCCGTCTATCTGTCTTATCTGTTTATGACGGGCTATTTACCTGTGTATACGCAAATAGTGCTATTTTTACGTCGTACTGTGTTTTGACAGGTCATTGACTCGCAGTCTAACTGGGGAATCAAGCAGTTTATTGTGAAGTCACCAAATCAGTTACCCATAATACCTATCCTTTGTCTCGTACAGACTCCAGGTGACCTGGAGTGCCCCATCTGCAAGTTCCGCTTCAAGACCAAGCGCAATCTGCAGAAGCACAGCTCGAATCATGAGAAGAAATACGCCTGCAAGTCCTGTTCCTATGTGTCTAAGACAACGTAAGTATCCAGCCTTTAAGAGACGTAGGCATAGCGAATCTTCGCTCGAATTGAGCTGCCCGTCCGGGGAAGGACCTCCTCAGCCAAATGATCTCCGGGTCGTGTTTCTGCCGGTGAGTAGGTTTTCCGGAGCTTGTGGGGGGTTAGGGTTGGGCCGGAATGACAGTGGCAACTGACCAGTTACTTGCCAGTTGTCACAGCGACTTGGGCTTCTCTTTCGCTTTCCATCTGGCGTAGGGAAGCCATTATGTCGAGCTACTATAAAAAAAAGCCTGTATTCCTTGACGACTGAGTTCAAAATCAAATACTTTGACATTTTTTACTAGATTGTACAACTTAGAGCCGATAGAAGCGTAAGGGTTAACTTAAGGAGACGCGGGGCGTGGGGAGAATTTGATATGTGGCCGTGTATACCGATTTATAATATGGTAGCGTCATCATCATCATCAGCCCACTGCTGGTCATAGGCCTCTCCCAATGCTCGCCACTTCGATCGGTCCCGGGCCTCTTGCATCCAGCACTTGCCGGCCGTCCTGCGCAAATCGTCACTCCACCTGGCCTGAGGGCGTCCTACACTACGTTTGCTGAGACGCGGTCTCCACTCCAGAACTCGTTTACCCCAATGGTAGTGTATAATTCTTCATCTTCTTTTTTCAGCACCCAAGCGAAACAACATCAAAGATGGCATAAGGGCGTCACATACAAATGCCAGTACTGTGATGAGGTGTCTACGTAAGTCATATTTTGCATAACCAATTCAAATTACAATGTTGCCAAACTGTGTCTTCCGCCCTGCAGAAGTTCACGCCCTATTTACTTTTAATACCTTATCTTACCTTAGTCCTGTAAGGGAGCGGCCTATCATCTTTTCGCTCCAAACCAAACTCACCCACCCATGGTGCAGCCTGCCGAATAACAAACGAGGCGCTGGCAACCGACTGGTGGCGGTATAACCATCGCAATTAAAGGCGTAGCTAAATACCACAGACCGATGACGGACAGCAGCGTCACCGGAGCGGGAAGCTACGCTCTGAGATCGCCAACCTGCCTGCCTATGAGTATGGGTATTTCCTCCAGATGTTTGCCCTAAGTGGCAAACAACTGGAGAGGCCTATGTCCAGCAGTGGACCGCAATAGGCTGATGATGATACTTACAAAAAAAAAGTGCCCCATGTACTCGTGTATGTATGTACGTAAAGGTATCGATTTATAGGCGCAAACGTCCGTGGGCCTCACTCTGCGGGACTTACAGAAAATCAGCGCCGAGTCTCCAGCGCGGGCCACGGCTATATGCTGAGTGAGGCCCTTTTACTCTGGACGTCGCAACAACGCCATGTCCGGTCTTTGATTTTGTGTACTTTTTTATTGTTTTTTATTTTGGTTTGTATTACATACTCGTATATATATTTTACCGATGTGTTGTTGTGATGTCCTTGTGAGTAATAAATGTTTATTTTTTCTTAATTTGTAATGTGCTAAGTATGTTTGCAGCAAATGGACGTCGTACCTGAGCCACGTCCGCATCAAGCACCCGTCGGAGTTCATCTGCGGCGTGTGCGGCTACTCGTTCGTGAGCCAGCTGGGCCTCAACATGCACCGGACCATGATGCACAAGCAGCTCGTGGTGAGTCACCAGTGAGTTGATCTGCGGCGTGTGCGGCTACTCGTTCGTGAGCCAGCTGGGCCTCAACATGCACCGGACCATGATGCACAAGCAGCTCGTGGTGAGTCACCAGTGAGTTGATCTGCGGCGTGTGCGGCTACTCGTTCGTGAGCCAGCTGGGCCTCAACATGCACCGGACCATGATGCACAAGCAGCTCGTGGTGAGTCACCAGTGAGTTGATCTGCGGCGTGTGCGGCTACTCGTTCGTGAGCCAGCTGGGCCTCAACATGCACCGGACCATGATGCACAAGCAGCTCGTGGTGAGTCACCAGTGAGTTCATCTGCGGCGTGTGCGGCTACTCGTTCGTGAGCCAGCTGGGCCTCAACATGCACCGGACCATGATGCACAAGCAGCTCGTGGTGAGTCACCAGTGAGTTCATCTGCGGCGTGTGCGGCTACTCGTTCGTGAGCCAGCTGGGCCTCAACATGCACCGGACCATGATGCACAAGCAGCTCGTGGTGAGTCACCAGTGAGTTCATCTGCGGCGTGTGCGGCTACTCGTTCGTGAGCCAGCTGGGCCTCAACATGCACCGGACCATGATGCACAAGCAGCTCGTGGTGAGTCACCAGTGAGTTCATCTGCGGCGTGTGCGGCTACTCGTTCGTGAGCCAGCTGGGCCTCAACATGCACCGGACCATGATGCACAAGCAGCTCGTGGTGAGTCACCAGTGAGTTCATCTGCGGCGTGTGCGGCTACTCGTTCGTGAGCCAGCTGGGCCTCAACATGCACCGGACCATGATGCACAAGCAGCTCGTGGTGAGTCACCAGTGAGTTGATCTGCGGCGTGTGCGGCTACTCGTTCGTGAGCCAGCTGGGCCTCAACATGCACCGGACCATGATGCACAAGCAGCTCGTGGTGAGTCACCAGTGAGTTGATCTGCGGCACGGAATATTAAACACAAGAGGAAAGGGCATAATCTAGTCAGTTCATACAAAACTGCTGTCGCCAAACTCACACAATAACATTATACGCACACACAAAATGAACCAATCATAACTATAATAATTTCTTGAAATCACAAAGATGTAACCGCTACTAACAATAACATAAAAACCACCATAATGTATTAGAGATAAAGAAGAATTTAGAAATTACACTTTGAGGGTTTTACGTCATCTCATCGAAGTGCTTTTGGCCTGCTTTGACTAGTTAGTTCACCTATTGCACGCTAGATGACACTCTTAAAAGTTGTACGCTGTTTAACACCTTACGACAATCAGCGTAAGGTTTTAATTTATACGCATGCACTTGCTTTTTTTCTAGAATGTTTTATCATGACATTTATTATCGTCGCTACTCAAACAGGGATGGGATTAATACGAATATTATTGGTGATGAAACATCGATTACTTCTAAAATAATTAATTAATATTAGAATATACATTAACATTTAAATACACTGACAGAAGTTTCACATTTAATGTATATGTTACGGGTAATGCTAGAAGTTGGAGTAAACCTAGGTTTACCCGGGTTTACTTAGGATTACCCAAGCTACTTGGGTAAAGTCCGAATACAAAGTAAAATAAATTTTAATTCGTGGTCCACTACTAACGGTTCATCTGATGGTAAATGATAACCGCCGCTCATATACATCTGCAACGTCAGGAATTTCGAATCATGTCACAGAAGTTTATCTTGCTCAAATAAATAATTTCAATTTTAATAACACAAGGACCGCTATTAGTTTTTGCTATTAAAGCTATTATTAAGTTTATGCTCACTAAATGTTGTTGTAGATGTTTAAAATGCCCTTGAAGTTTCATTTCACTAACCCACTTGGCTCCCGGAGCCACGCACAAGTGCGTGCTCCCTACAGGGAATTAGCCGTCGGGTAGCAGCCATCCTCTACTACCCGCCGTTGCCCGGGGTACGCTGGGCCGTCTGCAAGCAGACGACCACGCGTGAAGGCTTCCCTTGTTGTACCCCAGCTTGGGTAATACTAGGTCAACCCGGGTAAACCTAGATTTACTCCACCTTCTAGCATTACCCGTAACTTAAATAAGTATTATTTGTGTTTTTCTGTAGAAAATGAATGAACTTGATACTATGTGGTCCGTCCGTAAAATTTAGTGTTAACAGGTCTAAAAAACCCTATAATAATAGAAATTATTATTGGGTTTTTTAGATCATAAGGCCTACTTACACGACAAGAAGTATTGACTAGATCTACAAATGTATTATCTACGAGCCGTTTTCTGCTTAAAAAGCTAGCAGGTCCAATATAATCAATTATATGACGTTCAACGAGCTTTGAATGGAATAGAAAAATCCTGTCATTTTATGATATTGAAAAAAGTATTTAATGTAATTTTTCCTTAAATTCCGTAACAGTCCGAAATGGGTATTCTATGATCATCTAGGGAGCTACACTGAACCATATTTTAAAAAAGAAAACAGCTCTTTGTAGGGAACTTCATAAAATAAAACTCATTTAAAATTAATTAAATAGTTTATTTCTGCAAATAGATTCACTAGTAATACTTTGAACGTCAAACTTTTTTCCTACCAGCACTTCGACGTGTAGCCTGCCGAGAAGAATCCACCGAAGAGCCGAATCCACTTTCCTTTTGCATTTGGATCTTTAGGAAAACTAAAACGAAAATAATCAATAGTTTACAATAAGGCATAAAAAAAGTGTAATAGACAAAATACATAATTAAATCGATGATATTTCAACGTGTCACAACCCTAAAGTAGGTTCGACTTGGGACGTAGTTTCTGATTCTACTATTCGATACTAGATGGCGCATGCGGACCAGGCGTCAGACAATTATAAACTTTATTTCAGTGTACATACGTGTGATTCTTAATTTACACGAATGTTTTAAATGGATAGAGGTTATGCCGAAAGATTATTTATTTAATAAAAAGTAAATACCAACTTACCGATGATAAGAAACACCTGATCGAAGCAAGTTCTTAGTACTACTATTGTTTTTGCACTCAAAGACGGAACATCGAGTCATTATTGAGAGTTATTTAATAAAACACTCGAATGAAAATACCGACAGCGCACGTCACGATACCTAAGCAACCACAAAGCGACTGAGTCAAGTTAAGGGCCACGCCCACACGTCCTTTCCTCTTGTGTTTAATATTCCGTGATCTGCGGCGTGTGCGGCTACTCGTTCGTGAGCCAGCTGGGCCTCAACATGCACCGGACCATGATGCACAAGCAGCTCGTGGTGAGTCACCAGTGAGTTCATCTGCGGCGTGTGCGGCTACTCGTTCGTGAGCCAGCTGGGCCTCAACATGCACCGGACCATGATGCACAAGCAGCTCGTGGTGAGTCACCACTGAGTTCATCTGCGGCGTGTGCGGCTACTCGTTCGTGAGCCAGCTGGGCCTCAACATGCACCGGACCATGATGCACAAGCAGCTCGTGGTGAGTCACCAGTGAGTTCATCTGCGGCGTGTGCGGCTACTCGTTCGTGAGCCAGCTGGGCCTCAACATGCACCGGACCATGATGCACAAGCAGCTCGTGGTGAGTCACCAGTGAGTTGATCTGCGGCGTGTGCGGCTACTCGTTCGTGAGCCAGCTGGGCCTCAACATGCACCGGACCATGATGCACAAGCAGCTCGTGGTGAGTCACCAGTGAGTTCATCTGCGGCGTGTGCGGCTACTCGTTCGTGAGCCAGCTGGGCCTCAACATGCACCGGACCATGATGCACAAGCAGCTCGTGGTGAGTCACCAGTGAGTTGATCTGCGGCGTGTGCGGCTACTCGTTCGTGAGCCAGCTGGGCCTCAACATGCACCGGACCATGATGCACAAGCAGCTCGTGGTGAGTCACCAGTGAGTTGATCTGCGGCGTGTGCGGCTACTCGTTCGTGAGCCAGCTGGGCCTCAACATGCACCGGACCATGATGCACAAGCAGCTCGTGGTGAGTCACCAGTGAGTTCATCTGCGGCGTGTGCGGCTACTCGTTCGTGAGCCAGCTGGGCCTCAACATGCACCGGACCATGATGCACAAGCAGCTCGTGGTGAGTCACCAGTGAGTTCATCTGCGTCGTGAGCGGCTACTCGTTCGTGAGCCAGCTGGGCCTCAACATGCCCAGGACCACGATGCACAAGCAGATCGTGGTGAATCACATTTGAGGTGTGATAGATGTCACCGGAAAATAACAAGACGCGTAAATTGATCAATTTCCTAGTTAGTTGATTAACTCCCGGAAAATAATAAACATCTTGTCATAAAAAAATCGTGTTGTAGGAGAAGGAGGAAGGCGCGAAAGAGGAGGAGGGTCCGTACTGCGCGGTGTGCGACGTCAAGTTCGTGAGCATGGAGGCGTACCGGCGGCACATGGTCACCTCCGTCAAGCACACGCAGAATACAGACTTTAAGTGAGTATGGCACAAAGTGCTTTGCTTACATTTGTGCGAACGGCTAAGCTGTGAAACTCTACCGGAGTTCATCATTAGCTTATCGCAGTCCACTGCTGGACATAGGCCTCTCTCAGTTGTTCGTAACTTAGGACAAAAATCTGGAGGATATATCCATAATCGACACGCTGGGCAGGCGGGTTGGCGATTGCAGGGCGTAGCTTCTCGCTCCGATGATGCTGCTGCCCGTCATCGGTCTGTGGTATGTAGCTTCGTCTTCAATTGTGATGGTTTCGATGGTTATACCGCCACCAGTCGGTTGCCAGCGCCTTGTTTGTTATTCGGCACGATGCACCACGGGCAGGTGAGGTTAGCTTGGAGAGAAACGATGATAGGCCGCTTCCTCACATGCTACTTATTAAAATAGTTTTACTGTATCACAGGAACGGCTGTCGTGTCTGCGGCGAGACGTTCGCGAACGGCGAGGAGCTCCGCGTGCACCACCGGCGGCTGCACGCGCGGCAGCGGCCCAAGAACTACGGCAAGAAGCCCGCCAACACCACGTGGCCGGCCAGCTGCGACCACGTGAGTCTCGCCATAGACAACACTATTCCTGTGTGCGGCGAGCAGAGTGAGTCACGCCATAGACAACGCCTCTGCCTGCCGTGTGCGGCGAGCAGAGTGAGTCACGCCATAGACAACACCTTTGCCGTGTAAGGCGAGCGGAGTGAATCACGCCATAGACAACACTTTTGCCGTGGGCGACGAGCAGAGCGAGTCACGCCATAGACAACACTTCTGCCGTGTGCGGCGACCTTGTTAGAGGGATGTAAGCAGGACCGCATCTACCTTTAGGCTATTTGGGCTGTAGCCCAGGGCCTCGAGGCTACTAGAGGCCCCAGACCCGATGAAGACTTTTCTAAAGCAGTAACAGTTTTTTTGACATGGCATGACATATAAGTTGAGTATTTAGCAAGTCCCCTGAGAAGTTTCAGCCCAGGGCCCTACAAAATCACGATCCGCCCCTGGATGTAAGAAAGCGGACTATCATCTTTTCGCTTCAAGCCAACCTCACGTGTCCGTGGTGCATCGGCAGGATAACAAAAGAACCTCTGACCGCCGACTGCTGACGGTTTAGCCATCCTGATTGAGGGCGTGACGTACTACAGACCGTCGACGGGGAGCAGCGTCACCGGAGCGAAGCGAGCAGCTCCGTTTGCCCTGCGTAGCGTGGCTTAGTTCTAAGAAATTTCTGTTTTGGTATGTAACATTTAGTGTCTTTGTCCATTGTCTGGTGAAGAGTTAACCTAATATGACGTTTTTGTATGTGTCTGCAGTGTGAGGAGACGATAGCGAACGCTCGCGACTACTGGACGCACTTCCGACGCGCGCATCCCGACAAGCCCTACCCCATACAGAAGAACTACATCTGCGACATATGCGGGAAGAGCTTCCGGGTAAAAAAACGCTGCTTGTTTGATCAACTACAGAAGGTCGCTAGTTCGTATCCGACTCGAAGGACCATGTCAAGGGTACTAACTATATATGAAGCGGACCGGAACTATAGGAGTTGGCGTTCGCCTTTCAAAATGCAGTACAGATAGATTAATAATTTTATGTCTGTGACATATGCGGAAAGAGCTTCCGGGAAACACCATTTGTTGTCAATTACTTGCCTTACAAAAGGTCGCTGGTTCATATCCAGCTCGAAGGACCATGTCAAGGGGATTAAATAAATAAGAAGCGGACTGTAAATATAGGAGCTGGGGTATTTTGCCACTCAAAATGCAGCATATCTGTGGTACTCTATCATCTATAACCTATCTAGATTGATCCGCAATCTATCTAGATTGGTAGGTCCACTGACATCGGTGACCTGAGGCGAATGCTTCCTCCGGGGTTCGTAGCCGGCCAGCTGCTGTGATGTCCGCCAGTCTCATCTCCTTGGTCGCGGAATATTGGCTCATCATATCAGCTTGCAGACGTCAACTACCGGACATAGAGAATTGTCATTGGATTGCCATAGTCACCACGCTTAGCAGGCGAATTGATGACCGCAATAGGTTTTATTAGTAGGTAGCTGCTGCCCGTTTCCTGTCAACAATCTTGATCTTATACCTTATTAACATTTTCAGGGTAACGCGTTCCTGGTATACCACAAGCGGACGCACACGGAGGAGCGCGCGTACAAGTGCGGACAGTGCCCCAAGGCGTTCTTCAACAGAACCAACCTGCAGATGCACGAGAAGACGCACTCCGACCACCGGCCCTACCCCTGCACCGTCTGCTTTAAAGCTTTCAAGTGCAAGGGGGCGCTCGACAGGCACTTCAGGGTAACTACTCCGTTCATTCACTTGCTCATACTCCGTTCATTCACTTGCTCATACTCCGTTCATTCACTCGGTCATCTGCACGAGAAGAAGCACTCCGACCACCGACCCTATCCCCTCCATCGTCTACTTTAAAGCGTTCAAGTGCAAGGCCGCGCTCGACAGGCACTTCAGGTAACTAGCTCCATGTAGGGCCAGTTATTTGGGGGCACAGTCGCGCCAAGACGAACGGCATTACGTTTTCTCGAAAAGTTTAGATATTTTCTTGAACCCTCATAATTATGATTTTGCCGACGAAAACTCATCATCATCATCAGCCTACTGCAGCGCACTGGTGGACATAGGCCTTTCCAGCTGTGTGCCACTTGGGCAAACATCTGGAGGATTATACCCATAATTTTCGCTCCGGTGACGCTGCTGCCCGTCATCGGCTTGTGGTATTTAGCTACGCCTTCAATAGTGATGGTTATACCGCCACCAGTCGGATGCCAGCAACGAAGACTAACATTATACTGTTGTTTGTCCGTCAGAGCCACACGGGCGTGAAGCCGTACGAGTGCGAGGTGTGCGGCAAGGCGTTCGGGCAGTCCAACAGCCGCAAGCTGCACGTGCGCACCGTGCACCTCAAACAGCCCGCGCCCTACGTCAGCCGCGCACGCCTCGAGCGGCGGCAGCCGCGTGTGGCAGCCAAGGACCCGCCGCACTACGCCTTCTGAGGCCGCACTACGCCCTACGTCAGCCGCGCACGCCTCGAGCGGCGGCAGCCGCGTGTAGCGGCCAAGGACCCGCCGCACTACGCCTTCTGAGGCCGCACTACGCCCTACGTCAGCCGCGCACGCCTCGAGCGGCGGCAGCCGCGTGTAGCGGCCAAGGACCCGCCGCACTACGCCTTCTGAGGCCGCACTACGCCCTACGTCAGCCGCGCACGCCTCGAGCGGCGGCAGCCGCGTGTACCAGCCAAGGACCCGCCGCACTACGCCTTCTGAGGCCGCACTACGCCTTCTGAGGCCGCACTACGCCCGACGTCAGCCGCGCACGCCTCGAGCGGCGGCAGCCGCGTGTAGCGGCCAAGGACCCGCCGCACTACGCCTTCTGAGGCCGCACTACGCCCTACGTCAGCCGCGCACGCCTCGAGCGGCGGCAGCCGCGTGTAGCGGCCAAGGACCCGCCGCACTACGCCTTCTGAGGCCGCACTACGCCCTACGTCAGCCGCGCACGCCTCGAGCGGCGGCAGCCGCGTGTACCAGCCAAGGACCCGCCGCACTACGCCTTCTGAGGCCGCACTACGCCTTCTGAGGCCGCACTACGCCCGACGTCAGCCGCGCACGCCTCGAGCGGCGGCAGCCGCGTGTAGCGGCCAAGGACCCGCCGCACTACGCCTTCTGAGGCCGCACTACGCCCTACGTCAGCCGCGCACGCCTCGAGCGGCGGCAGCCGCGTGTAGCGGCCAAGGACCCGCCGCACTACGCCTTCTGAGGCCGCACTACGCCCTACGTCAGCCGCGCACGCCTCGAGCGGCGGCAGCCGCGTGTACCAGCCAAGGACCCGCCGCACTACGCCTTCTGAGGCCGCACTACGCCTTCTGAGGCCGCACTACGCCCGACGTCAGCCGCGCACGCCTCGAGCGGCGGCAGCCGCGTGTAGCGGCCAAGGACCCGCCGCACTACGCCTTCTGAGGCCGCACTACGCCTTCTGAGGCCGCACTACGCCCGACGTCAGCCGCGCACGCCTCGAGCGGCGGCAGCCGCGTGTAGCGGCCAAGGACCCGCCGCACTACGCCTTCTGAGGCCGCACTACGCCTTCTGAGGCCGCACTACGCCCGACGTCAGCCGCGCACGCCTCGAGCGGCGGCAGCCGCGTGTAGCGGCCAAGGACCCGCCGCACTACGCCTTCTGAGGCCGCACTACGCCCTACGTCAGCCGCGCACGCCTCGAGCGGCGGCAGCCGCGTGTACCAGCCAAGGACCCGCCGCACTACGCCTTCTGAGGCCGCACTACGCCTTCTGAGGCCGCACTACGCCCGACGTCAGCCGCGCACGCCTCGAGCGGCGGCAGCCGCGTGTAGCGGCCAAGGACCCGCCGCACTACGCCTTCTGAGGCCGCACTACGCCTTCTGAGGCCGCACTACGCCCGACGTCAGCCGCGCACGCCTCGAGCGGCGGCAGCCGCGTGTAGCGGCCAAGGACCCGCCGCACTACGCCTTCTGAGGCCGCACTACGCCTTCTGAGGCCGCACTACGCCTTCTGAGGCCGCACTACACCATCGAAGGCCGCCCTACGTCAGCCGCGCACGCCTCGAGCGGCGGCAGCCGCGTGTAGCGGCCAAGGACCCGCCGCACTACGCCTTCTGAGGCCGCACTACGCCTTCTGAGGCCGCACTACGCCTTCTGAGGCCGCACTACGCCTTCTGAGGCCGCACTACACCATCGAAGGCCGCCCTACGTCAGCCGCGCACGCCTCGAGCGGCGGCAGCCGCGTGTAGCGGCCAAGGACCCGCCGCACTACGCCTTCTGAGGCCGCACTACGCCTTCTGAGGCCGCACTACGCCTTCTGAGGCCGCACTACACCATCGAAGGCCGCCCTACGTCAGCCGCGCACGCCTCGAGCGGCGGCAGCCGCGTGTAGCGGCCAAGGACCCGCCGCACTACGCCTTCTGAGGCCGCACTACGCCTTCTGAGGCCGCACTACGCCTTCTGAGGCCGCACTACGCCTTCTGAGGCCGCACTACACCATCGAAGGCCGCCCTACGTCAGCCGCGCACGCCTCGAGCGGCGGCAGCCGCGTGTCGCAGCCAAGGACCCGCCGCACTACGCCTTCTGAGGCCGCACTACGCCCTACGTCAGCCGCGCACGCCTCGAGCGGCGGCAGCCGCGTGTGGCAGCCAAGGACCCGCCGCACTACGCCTTCTGAGGCCGCACTACGCCCTACGTCAGCCGCGCGTAGCAGCTAAGGACCCGCCGCACTATGCATTCTGAGGCCGCACTACGCCTTCTTAGGCCGCACTAGGTCTTCTGAGGCCGCATTACATCTTTTGAGGCCGCACTACACCTTTTTAGGCCGCACTACACCTTCTTAGGCCGCACTACGCCTTCTTAGGCCGCACTACACCTTCTTAGGCCGCACTACGCCTTCTTAGGCCGCACGCAGCCCAAGGACCCGCCGCCACATAAACTCTGCGAACTGGACTTTCTACGAATATTTGTGCAAAACGAAAACATTCTGTGGTAGCGGCGAAACGTTCGAATCTCTTTAACGTCGCCTCTCGAACGTCAGTGTGCAGTATTAATATTATATTATCTGTGGCGTGCAAAGCCGCCACTTACATTTACCGGTAAATATCGAACATTTTCGTAAAACGATGCCAACAGGATGGTACGGTCCCTGCATTAAATAACTTCCTGCTAATTGGTACGTACCGAAACTTATATGAAATTAGATCTTCTATCTGATCTCCCGAAAACAAAACTGATTCTTGTGCCTTGCATAATGTAAAAGGTATATTAAATTACTTATGGAATAAGTGAATATCGACAACAAATCACATTATTTATTGTTTACATTTAAATAAGAACAAACTTTGATTTCTTTACAGTATAATTAGTTCAAAGACTCAATTGTGGTTCTTTCTTGCATATTATTGGCACTTTATGTGACTTGCAAAGTGTAAAAAAATTATTCTAAACATTCCATATTAGGTATGTCAAGAATTAACCTTTTCCTCGAGTTTATCTTATTTACAAGTAGACCAATATTATTTTGACTCGCATCGAGTTATGATTATATAGTGTAGAAATATCTGCAATATTATGTGCAAGTTTAAATATTCATACATTTGTGTATATTTAATTTACAAATGAATTTCGCTTAAGTATATGACTGTTATTTATTATGGTTCTCCTGTTCATGAGATTATTAGACTACCTACATAGTTATATTCGCCAACCTAACTAATCAGTATCAGGATTATCGATGAATATATCCTTATTTTTGTGCTGTGTGCTTTATAGTGTTATATCGTAATAGTAACTAAGTAAATAAAGGAATGATTTTTATACATTTTTGTTTTCTTTACCAGTGCTTTAGGTATCTAAAAACTAGTTTACCATGAATGTAGAGTTTATCATGCCGTCTTCTATTTAACTAAAGATTTGTTAAAAGCGAAAATGACTCACATATACCGCCCCGCTCCCACCCGACAAAAGAAGAACAAAATTTAAATAAGGGCTTTAATTACACTAGCCGACAGTGGATTTTGCTCTGAAATAAAAATTATATATTTTGGTTCCTGTTAGTATGTATATCATTAGAAAAATAATAAAAAAAAATCCTTAGGTCCAATTACGATAATATATTTTTTTTAAATGACCAAAAAAATACCAGTTCAACAATTTAAAACTTGTTTTTTTTTCACATTCAGACGTCGTATATCGCGTCTAAGCGTTATTTATTCCTATTTAACTATGTCTCTAAACTAAATACGCTAAAAAAAAAGCATGGCTTTCATTTGTTGAGGTTGTAAAAATTTTTTTGGGTAACACCAAATCACCCGATTATGAAGAACTCATATCAAGCCTATAGACGGATTTTCAGGCTTTAGGGTGTAACATGTCCCTGAAAATACATTTCCTACATTCGCACTTGGATTTCTTTCCTCCCAATTTAGGTGCAGTCAGTGATGAACATGGGGAGAGATTTCACCAAGACATATTGAGTATGGAGAAAAGGTATCAAGGCAAATGGACTCCTAGCATGCTAGCAGACTATTGCTGGATATGTTTACGTGATAATCCTGACTACCAATACAGCAGAAGTTAAAAAAAGTACAAGAAAATATAAATTGAGTGATAAAAATTTGTAATATTCAATATGTTTTTTGCAAAAACTTTACTTTTATTTTTCTCTTAACCTGGACCTAGCAATTTTTTTTTATTTTCACATTATATATGTACATTATCAAAGCAACATAAAAAAACAAGTTTGGTTTCAGAGCAGAAAAAAAATGTCAAAATTGTCGGCTAGTGTTATTGCTCTTTAGACATATTTTACATTGGCATCATAAATTAGCAATTGGCTCAATTTTGAAATATGATATAAGTTTATACCTATTTCAAAACAATTTTTCATACCTTTCTGTCCGACAAACAACTATGTATAATGTACGGAGCTCTTCGTACCTATTGTTTTCTATTTATCAGAAAATCAACAGCGGGTACAAAATGTAATGTTTTTATTTTGTGTATCATCATTAAATATTTGTATACATTTTCATGACTATGAGATAGCTCTCATCAAGCTAGCCCTTGAATTCGCCGCCAGAGGCGCTAGTGTAGAGTAAAGGCTTAGAAACGTCAAATAACCAGTGTGGAATATGACTGATGAGTAGTACATAATTCGGAAAATTAAATAAACGACATTATGAGGCCCAAAATTAATGTCTGTGCTTTTAAGCGGAGCTGAAGAAAAAGAGGTTAAAAGTTAAGCGATCTGAATAAAAATATTATACACTCATTTTACCACTTTGGAAGAGTCTCTCGCGCAAACTATTCAGTTTAGAAAAAAATGATGTTATCAAATCCCTATTCATAGATACCCCACACGTATAGGTTCGACGAAAAAAAAAATTTTCAGTTTCAGTTCTATGTATGGGGAACCCCAAAAATTTTGGACTTTTTTCTGATTTTATTCATCATTCATAATGTAGCTCTTATAGTTTCGGAATAAACTGGCTGTGACATACGGACGGACAGACAGACAGACAGACATGACGAATCTATAAGGGTCCCGTTTCTGCCATTTTGGCTACGGAACCCTAAAAAGCCGTTGAACGTCTAACATCATCTGAAGAAACATTCGCATTCACAGCAATATTGAGATATTTTGACGGCGCACTATTACCCGTAACTTAATACACTGTTCCCTGATTGGTTGCCGGGATAACGCCACGTGAGCCATTGAACCAATCAACGTTCACCTCACCTTCGTCGGATGATTTTACGACAAGACCCCGTAAAATGAACAATTTACTAAAATACATTTCAACTGCCGTTTATTATTTTCCGGAAGTTTATCAACTACCTAGGAAATTGATCAACTTACGATTCTTGCTATTTTCCGGTGACATATACGTCCATTGGAACCACAGATTGGAACGTACGGAAAATATCAGCTGATTGTCAATGTCAGTCGGACATCACAAATTGTAAATTTTGATGATCCTTTGAGCCGCACCGAAATAGTTTTGGTTGTGTTTTAGATAAACCGGCGATAATAAGTCCTGTAATCAGTACTTAGAATTAATCTGAAATATGCTCAAAAGAGGTAAACCGATACTATAGAATCTTGTGACGTATTGTAAAGTGTGTTTGTCGCCGCTATGTATGAAAGTTCCGTGGACGCGGTGCACCCCCGGTTCCTAAAGAAACCCGTGCTTGTTGTTCGCGGTACAGTACACATTCTACACGAACTAACACAGCTGCCTCCTACTTAACATCTTTACTGAATCTGCTTCTTCTGCATGACTGTGTTTTGGTGTTTCTGATTCTGAAAGTTTAGAGGTTATTACATCTTTGTTATTGGGTGATAAAGGTGTGATATTATAATTATTGAGTTAAAAACTATACATATACATCTAATTATTAATACTTTAACAGTGTTTATAATGATATAATGTTTTGATTGTGTTGCAAGGTTCATTTTAATACCTAAACACAAAGATAAGACTTATCTTGAACCACAATAATTTATGTTATCTTTATATGTTGTATAATTGAGGCATATAATCATTGTTTTAGCAATGAAGTTATTATTAAATTACTTTGAAAAAAGTAATCAGTGTTTCATAAGTTATGTATGTGCATGTTCTAACTTCTATAGGATAGGAATATCTTATAAATTAATATTTCTCCATTAATATAAAAATACCTATGCATGTATTGTCCTAATAATAAGTGTGATAGAGCAACAATATTGTCTGCTTTAATATTTTTAAACCCTTGGAGATAGGTGCAGCTAAGATTTTATGATGAAGGGTAAGTGTGTATTTAAATGGTTAAATGTGTATTTCAGGTTTATTTTTATAGTAGCATACAGCATAGAAAAGTGTGAACATTTGATTAAGTGATTAACTGCCATTTACATAAACAAATGACATTTATTAGTAAACAGCTTGCTTGATCCTTTCAGGGCTGAAGATTGCTTTGATCCAGCTGTCGGTAGGGCCGGACAAGGCTAAGAATGTGGCGGCGGCAGTCACCGAGATCCACAAGGCTAAGGAGCAAGGCGCTCAGCTGGTAGCCCTGCCAGAGTGCTTTAACTCTCCTTATGGGACCAGTAAGTTGTATATTACAATAAGGTATTATTACATTGTCATCTACTAGCGACCCGCCCTCGCTTCGCTTCGGTATTATATATGTAAACCTTCCTCTTGAATCACTCTATCTATATGTCACCGGAAAATAGCAAGAATCGTAAGTTGATCAATTTCCTAGGTAGTTGATTAACTTCCGGAAAATAATAAACGGCAGTTGAAATGTATTATTTAACGTATGTATTTTAGTAAATTGATCATTTTACGGGATCTTGCCCTAAAATCATCCGACGAAGGTGAGGTGAACATTGATTGGTTCAATGGCTTACGTGGCGTTATCCCGGCAACCAATCAGGGAACAGTGTATTAAGTTACGGGTAATAGTGCACCGTTAAATAGTACATTGAGCAACGATTGGCCCATTTGAGGACGATTTTACTTGTGTCAAAATCGTAAAGTATTAAATGACTATCAGGCTACCGTAAGTTGATTAACTAACTGAAATCCATTGCGTTAAATAATACATTTCAACTACCGTTTGTTATTTTCCGAAAGTTAATCAACTACCTAGGAAATTGATCAACTTACGATTCTTGCTATTTTCCGGTGACATATATAAAGAAACCGCATCAAAATCCGCTGCGTATTTTTTTATACCAAAGGCTCCTGGTTAGATTCTCGATCACACTCATATTGTCAAAACATCATCTTTTCCTTACAGAATTCTTCAACGAGTACGCGGAGGAGGTGCCATCAGGGGAGACGAGCCGCGCGCTGTCGAAGGCGGCGGCGGAGGCCGGCATCTGCGTGGTCGGCGGGACCGTGCCCGAGCGGGTCGGCGACAGGCTGTACAACACCTGCACCGTGTGGGACGGCAGCGGGAAGCTACTAGCTCAGCACAGAAAGGTAATCATCATCATCTGCGTGGTCGGCGGGACCGTGCTCGAGCGGGTCGGCGTCAGGCTGTACAACACCTGCACCGTGTGGGACGGCAGCGGGAAGCTGCTAGCTCAGCACAGAAAGGTGATCATCATCATCATCATCTGCGTGGTCGCCGGGACCGTGCCCGAGCGGGTCGGCGACAGGCTGTACAACACCTGCACCGTGTGGGACGGCAGCGGGAAGCTGCTAGCTCAGCACAGAAAGGTGATCATCATCATCATCATCTGCGTGGTCGGCGGGACCGTGCCCGAGCGGGTCGGCGACAGGATGTACAACACCTGCACCGTGTGGGACGGCAGCGGGAAGCTGCTAGCTCAGCACAGAAAGGTAATCATCATCATCATCATCATCTGCGTCGGCGGTTGCACAGTATGAACATTTATATGCATGAACACGTCTGTTTATATTGGTCTTTGGGTGTTTGACTTGACTGATGAGAAACTCGATAGTTATTTAAGTACTCTTTCGGTCTGACCGTTTAGGTCATTCAAGTTTTTGTTGTGATATATTACACAGGCTTCGGATATCTTGTACACTTTCAAATACCCAAAATTAATGTCAATTTTTAATTAATGTGCTGGCCTATTAAATACTGCTTTAACAAGTCGAGTATACTCAGTATGCAGCTGCCAATTTCAAAGAAGGTTCTTTGAAGTCTCTTAACCTTAAACTGCTGTCGAATTCATTCTTGTTTCCTTTCCCTAAGGGCCATTACGCACTGTCGACTAGTCGCCGGCGACTCAGTCGCCGGTGACTGTGACTTACTATAGTTTAAATAGGGGCTTGCGCACTAGTCGTCAGTCGCCTTTCTCTGTTTTGGTCGCCTAGAGACTGAGTCGCCAGCGACAAGTCGACAGTGCGTAACGGCTCAAAAGGCAACAAAATAATTAATGTGTTAAACCTTTACGTGTTAGGTGCATCTTTTCGACATAGACATTCCGAATAAGATCACTTTCAAGGAATCCGACGTACTGTCGGGAGGGAACCAGATTACGACGTTCAGTTACCACGGCATCAAAATAGGCTTGGGCATTTGCTACGATCTACGCTTCCACGAAATGTCGCAGATCATGGCTATGGAAGGTGAGTTTGACTTAAGCTAACTTTTTAGTATCTAATGGATCAAGTAAACGATGGAGCGTGCTCACCCAACGAAATGTGGTCACTTTTTCTAGAGTCTGCATCTGAGGCATTTAAAAAGAGCGTCTAGGTCCCTACAGCTCTGCTGACAGAATGATCGAAGATGTGCGTTGAGTCTGTGAAATATCTGCGACAGATTTTTGCGCGTCGCGCGTCGTGTGCGTTACTGCATATAATTGCATCACAGACTAAAAAGTGCGTCACGGATAGTCTGTCGTCTGCACGGCCCCTAAACTTGATAATTTAAGTTAATGCTCTTTATGCGATTCTATGTTTTTTCAGCAGAGTTGGGTAGGCCTAAGTACGGGTAAACCCCGAAATAAAATTTATTTTACTTATTATGGTCTTTACCCAAGAAGCTTGGGTAATACTAAGTCAACTCGATTAAACCTAGGTTTACTCCATCTCCTAGCATTACCCGTAACATATATAACTCAAAGGTGACTGACTGACTGACATGGTGATCTCTATCAAGGCACAGCTAAAACCACTGGACGGATCGAGCTGGAATTCGGCAAGCAGGGAAATGTTATGACGTAGGCATCCGCTAAGAAAATATTTTGATTAATTCTACCCCCAAGGGGATAAAATGGGGGTTGAAACTCTATTCCAAGCGGATGAAGTCGCGGGCACAACTAGTATTTGATATTTTTACTTGATGATACTCGTAGCTGGTAAGTTTTGATAGCACAGGCTATTTAGCCTCCGAAGATGTCCTCGACAGTGTCGGGCTGCCCAAAGTGTTTCAGCCGGTATGCTGCCATTTCGGGGCATTCCAACAGAATGTGGGCGGTTCATTCAACCAGAGAGAGAAAAAGTAATAATCGGCGGGAACTCGATGACAGCTGTCAGTGTCATAGTTACGTCAAACTCAACTGTCAACGTTAGTGTGGTGACTCTTGAGCTTAGATTGTCCCAGGGCTCCCGCCGCTGGTATGACGTCGCCGGTGATTGCAGGCTGCTCGCTGCTGATCTACCCGGGCGCGTTCAACATGACGACGGGCCCGGCGCACTGGGAGCTGCTGGGCCGCGCGCGCGCCGCCGACCACCAGCTGTGGCTGGCGCTGGTCAGCCCGGCGCGCGACGCCGCCGCCGGCTACGTGGCCTGGGGACACTCCACGCTGCTCGACCCCTGGGGACAGGTGGCCGGCAAGCTGGACGAGAAGCCCGGCACGCTGCTGGCTGACATCGGTCAGTATACTCTCTACCAGCACAGGAGGCAGGTGGCCAGCAAGCTGGACGAGAAGCCCGGCACGCTGCTGGCTGACATCGGTCAGTATACTCTCTACCAGCACAGGAGGCAGGTGGCCAGCAAGCTGGACGAGAAGCCCGGCACGCTGTTGGCTGACATCTCCACGTCGCTACAATATTCTATCACTAGTTCCGCCAGCTATCAACAGATTATGTTTCCATGGGCCTGGGCGCGCGCCTCCCACCGACTCGGTAGTGGTGGTTGAAGGCGTGCGAATTCCCGTCGGCACAATCCTAAAATATTTGGGATTGTGGCTCGACGGGCGGTGGACATTTCGGGGCCACTTTGAAAAGCTGTGGCCCAAGCGGGGTGGCGGGGACGGCAGGCGCACTGAGCGGACTGCTGCCCAATGTGAGGGGGCCCTCTGCAGCGTGTCGGCGGCTCTATCTAGGCGTCCTCAGATCGATGGCCCTTTATGGGTCACCGGTCTGGGCTGGCGCCATTACGATGGAGACCTCCCGGGCGCTGTGGAGGGCTCAGTGCCCTCTCGCGTTGAGGGCCATCCGCGGATATAGAACTATATCCGCGGATGCCGCCACCGCGATTGCCGGGTCCCTTCCATGGGACTTGGACGCTGCTGTACTCGCCGCAGTTTATCTGTGGCGAGCCGGGCAGCGGTCGCGGGGCCTCCGGCCAGCGCCCGTCGAGGTCGAGGCGCAAAGAGTGGCCGTTGAGGCAGAGGCGCTCACAGTATGGCGTGAGCGCCTCGAGGCCGCCCCCTGGGGGCGCCGCACCACTCAGGCCATTGGCCCCATCTTGGAAGAGTGGATGCGGCGCCCTCATGGGGTGGTGACGTACCGGCTGACCCAGGTCCTTACAGGGCATGGGTGCTTTGGCCGGTACCTATGGAGGATCGGGAGAGAGCCCGATCCTCTTTGCCGTCATTGTGACAGTGGCTCGGAGGACACGGCAGAGCATACGCTTCAGCATTGCTCTGCCTGGGCCAGTGAGCGCTCCGTCCTCGTCACTGTCGCACAGGACCTCGATCTGCCGCAACTCTTGCGGCAGATGACGGCGTCGGAGGAGACCTGGCGAGCGATGCTCGCATTCTGCGAGACAGTGATCTCGCAGAAGGAGGCGGCGGAAAGAGAGCGTGAGGCCGCAGCAGACGCGCCCGCTCTACGCCGCCCCCGGCCTGGGCGTCGCCGGAGGGCATACAACGCATCGTATGCCCTCTGAGCCTCTCCTCCGTGCTCCGAGTGGTAAGCGCGGGGGCGCGAACCACTCAATGGGGCGTAACGGTGTGGTGGGTGCAGCCACACCGTTGCACGAGGTCCGCCCGGGGCGCACTCAAACGCTCCCCGGAAGCCGGGGGTAGGGGTATTTGCCCTCCCCGGACCAGAAGTGCCGGCCGCTTGTCATCTGCGGCTGGCTGGGGCAGGCGGGGATGTGGCCGTATGCTTCGGCGCTACCCGTATCCCTGCCATTTGCTGCCCACTGGCGACACAGGGGGGTTTAGTGGGTATGCCCTCTCATTTTGGGAGGTGTGAGTCCCACACACCATGCCGACTCCCCCCGGAGGCGGCATGAAGGTGCGTAATGCATTCCCCTCTAAAAAAAAAAAAAAAAAAAGCTATCAACAGATGGCGATGTAAAATCCGCGGCCATACAAAATGAAATCGCTCCATACAACTTCTATGAAAGACCTACAACGCGCATACGAAGTTTTCATCACGACTCGCTATATATACGAAAAACCAAGATGGTCCATCGGACCGCTGTCCCCGAACATGATCACCTAGCTCGGCGGAAGTACTTCCACTTTTCGTAGGGACATGTTCTAAAACTGTTCCTACACTCTCTACCAGCACAGGAGGCAGGTGGCGAAGAAACTGAGCGAGAAGCCTGGCACTTTAGCTGACATCGGGTAAGTATACTCTTTACCTTGAAGAAATCTCGTCGCTCCCAGTGGTCGTATCGGCCATTCGGAGCTGGACTGCTGTTGATTCCTTCTGCGAGTCAGTTATCTTGCAAAAGGAGGCAGCAAGCTAACTAGCGACACTAAACAAGATGGAGCTAACTTTTCTCCTCCCATACTTAGACCGTTGCTTTGTTTCAGATTTCGCTAAGGTGGAGGAAGTCCGGAGCCAAATACCTATCCGGTCACAGAGGAGGACTGATCTATACGACACTGTGGTCAAGTCCAAAAAGTAAACATACCAAAGTTGACAAAAAAATATCGGCAAAGCCTGAAATTTGTCAAACACAAGGGGATCAAGCAATAATCTTATTCATTTTTAAGGTGCAATCAAATTATACAAATGTGAAACGTTTTATTTTATCAAGACTTGCTTTATTTATAATCTATTTGATCTGAATTCAGCAGTGGTGATAGTGTTGTGATACATTTTGGGATTCTGAGAAATATCTCCATATTAAAAAAAGTTGCCTAAAGTAGCTTGCCAAGCGTGGTGATTAAGGCAAATTCCCCCAAAAGGGAAATTGTCATTGGGGGAAGCCCATGTCCAGCAGTTATAATTTTATGATATACCTACTGTTTTTAACAGCAGTACACCACGCACATTATAACAATTGCATATATTGCCTTTACCAAAAGTTGTAAATATTCTACTAAGATTATTTTAGATATGAAGGTGTAAAGCCAATTTTTATTTTATTTCATGAAGATTTTTTTACTGTAAGGTAAAATATACCTTCTTTACCTGTCTACTTATACTACTTCAGGTCTACTATATTGATATTAGACAGATGCGAGAATATAAAGAATAAGTACTGTAAGAATGTTTATTTTTGTAATATACAATGATATTTCTTGAAAGCATACTGTTACTTGTACTTATTAAAGTTTTGATTTTTTAATAGACGTAAGTTTTTCATTTAGCGCCTTCACCACGTCGTCAGCACATCCCCAAAACAAGGTTAGGCCGCTGCCACCTATAAACAAAAGAAGGATTAAGTTTTGGACAAGATATTGGACGTCGCAAGCAACGGTCTTGTCCGGTCCGGTCAGAGTGCCTACTCTGATGTCAGGGCCGTCTCTACCAGGGCCGCAAGGGCTGCGGTGCACCCGGGCGCAGGGCGCCTGTCGGGCGCCAAGGTCATGTTCAATGAACATAGAGGTGTTCTATTGTCCCTACCCACCCCGGCGCCGAATAGACTTAAGACGGCCCTGTCCGATGTATTTTTCGATAGATAACATCAACCTCATGCTCATATAACAGAGCAAAAGCAAATTACAGGATGTATACCACGATGTATACCGATTAAAGACACGCCTACTTGTGTAGCTATCATACCTTCGGAACAAACTCTCGAGAGGAAACTGATCCGAGTAATTGAATTGAGACCACCGCAATACAGATCCATAGAGGTTCGTACCTACCTACCTACTCGCACATAGACCAAAATCGTCGGATATCGAAGATTTAAGTAACTTTGTGTACGAAGGAAAAGGGCCTACCTACTGAGAGTGTTAGATGATGGAGTACCTATGATTAAAGATTGTCCCAGAACACACATACATTTTTATTTACTAAAAATATCAAGATAGGCAAAAGCAAAAATATTTTCAGGCATAGTAAAATGATTACTTAGTGCAGAAAGAACAAATGGGTTTAGGTACTTACCATGGCCATAGTTATGTATAACATGCTTTCCGTTCCTCTCCTCCGCTTCCAGCCGGATCTCGTGTCTGCCGGGCCGCAGGCCTACCCATTGGTTCACTAATTGAGCCTTCTGCAAGTGACATTGAGTAGGTATTCAAGACAATGCACGCACATATTAGTTAGATATTACCCTCATAATCCCATAGACTAACCGCTTTTTTGAGTTTTAGGGCTGAGGGGAACGCGGAATCTGTCTATCTTATCGCATTAGTATCATATTGTTCTAGGTAAATGTTCGTAGGTAATGCCCGATAGTTTGCTATATCTTAGTACCTACTTATGTTGATACTTATTCGGGTTTAGTATTTCTTCTGCACAGTGTAGACAAAGTTGACCGATGCTTACAAAAATGGTTCTACTCTCCTACTTATCTAATCCTGTTGGTACCTACCTTCAGTCCCGGCATAATGTTCGTGCAGCCCTTTGTAATAGCCTCTGTGTCTACATCGTTGACTAGCGTACTGTAGTTGTGCTCTTGATGAGTTCCTCCCATTACACAGTTTTCAGGGCTGAAAATTACAATGTCGGTCCATAAATTATATTGATACCCTTAGGTACCTACCGGTAGTTTTTGCACCCATATAAGGATGAAACGTAAACCACTTTTTGCTTACTTTGGTATTATGTAGTGCCCATGATCTTCGTCTATGATTACTTCATTTATCCAAGGAGCTTTAACCTGCAGTTGCAAAAAATCATGAACCAAAATTCTTCGTCGTCTCAAATTTGCCATTTGCTAAAAATATGTATAAAATACCTTTGAAATTTGTCCCCTAATAGGAAACACAGCCATATCGGGAACAAGGGTCCTCGCCCCTAACCCTGTGCAATTGACAATCACGTCGTACTCCTTTAGTAAGGCGTCACTCAAGGAAGCAATCTCGGCCCGCAAGACCTTTCCATTGACACTAATGAACCTCTTCATTAAATATTTCAAAATTGAACTCGGGTACACTACAAATGTTGAAAATGTCGTTCCTGACCTTGAACATAAAAACTAAAGATGTAGGTAGGTAGCTATTATAAGAAAATCTAAATTATTACAACATAGGTAGATAATGAAAAAATAACTTAGCTTACTTAAACTCCGTGTTAAAGAGAGTGCTGAAATATTTCAATTGGTCGTTGGTGAATAATCTGTATCCGAACACAACATCGGCCCATCCGGGGCGGTGCAGATCGCTACTGTCTTTGTTGAACTTGTAAATGGGTACTAGACAAATATCAAATCCGCCTTCTATCCATAGTTTGTGATACAATTTGAAGGTTTCGTCTCCCCATCTCCTGCAAAATGTACGTTAACTATTTTTGGTAATTCTCGACATCTTGCTATTAGGTATGTTTAAAAAGGCACTGCTTTATCCTGCTGCCCCCTGATCTGAATCAGATCATACCTCTCTAGGACTCTTCCTAACTGACAAAGCAGGTAATGATTGTAGGCTAACTAGTTAATAAGACTATGATGCTGTCATGAATCATTACCTAAGTAATTAATTATTTTAGAGAATTTCTATCTAAAAATATATTGAACAAAATGTAATTATAACGCATAGTTCATTCGTAAGAATGAATAGAGTTTAAAGACGTTACTGTACCTAAGCTTACCTATAGGCTAGCTAAATATCTTCCCCCAACAAAACCTCAAATTACTGTACCTTAAGTCTGATACATTTAGGTAAGAATCGAAATGTTAACTCACACGAGGGACTCCTCTGGAGTGTTCCCGCATAAATACGGACACCACAGGCCTCCTGACCCGTCCCCCGTGGTGTTCGGGGAAAACTCGTTTGAAATTAGCACCACCTTGGTAACAATATAAGATATGAATGATAAAATATTTTAATAAGTCTAACAGCTTCTGAGCTTACCTACGTACCGGATTAGCAAGCTGAAGTGGCAGTAATCTGGCTAGGTATATGAGCCGCAGAACCGATAACCGTTGAGGTAAACGAGTTCTAGAGTGGATACTGTTTCTCGGCAAACGTAGTGTAGAACGCCCTCGGGTGAGGTGCAGCGACGATTGGCGCAAGACTTAGAATAAGCTCAAGATGGCTCGACGCAAGAATACCAAGATCGAGTAAGGTACACAATTAGGAGATGTCCATGTCCAGAAATGATGATGATGATAAAGTTTAATGGAATGCACGCAATATGGAACGCCTTAATACATGAAGTATAGATACAGATATTTAAATTATCCGTGCGATAAGTATATACCGGTATTAAAATCTAAAAATTATAGAAGGCATTTGTAGGACTAATTGATTGATTTGGCGAATGTGATTAGTAGGTAGGTTGTAAGTAAGCTGAAGTGGAAGTGGGCTGACCACATCAGCCGCAGAATCGAAAGCCGTTGGGATAAACGAGTTCTGGAGTGGAGACCGCGTATCGGCAAACGGTGTAGTGTAGGACGCCCTCGGGCCTCAGGCCAGGTGGAGTGTCGATTTGCGCAGGACGGCTGGCAAGTGCTGGATGCGAGAGGCCCAGGATCTATCAAAGTGGCGAACAATGGGAGATGCCTAAATGCCTATGTCCAAATGTCCGGCAGTGGATGATGATTAGTAGGTAAATTGTGTATCTTACTTCAGAATCCTTCAACGACTCTTTAATTTTAACAGCTGTGCCTAATCCATTTACGCCGGCGCCAATCACAGCGATTTTCACCATTTTTATAACAATTAATGTCTTTACGAATAAATAGGTGCTCTTGCAATGAAAGCCAATTAAAGAAGATGTAACTCGTTTATTTATTTGCCTTAAGTAGTTAGTATTTTATTATCAAACTTGACAAAAGGTTAAAGATAAGTGAACGGTTATAGCATACAAGTAAGCCTTGTGTAAATAGTTTGCGCATATCTATAAACTATACCTAGGTACCTAATGTTAATGTCTACATATTTGTAAAAGAATAAAATGCCTTACTGATTTTAACACTACTTAAATAGCTTCCTAACAAAATATTTACCAACGACATATTTTTTTGAAAACGCTATCCGCAATAAATATCAGACAACATCACATAGGTACATTGCTCCTATCCATAAAGTAGCTGAAGCAAGTGTATAATGGGTAGCAAAACAACGAAGGTATCACAAACGACCAGATATTTGATAAACATCGAACCCGCGACCCATGGTTGGATATAGATTTAATATTGTAAAGTTTCATTTAAATCCGTTCAGTACATAGTTTTCGCGTAAAGAATAACAAACATTCATCCATACAAACTTATGTATTTAAAGCATTAGAAGGATTAAGGATAAGTGGGATAAACACATTTTTACCTAATACCTAAGTTTCGATGAGGTGTCGCGGTCGTGTAGGTAAGCATTTAAGGGTAAGTTACCATTGCCACACAGTTAAAGATTACAGAGGTTAAAATTTTACTCGAATAACTTACTCCGTAAACTAAATGGAGTCATGACAGCTGACAGATAATTCAATTTGACGTTTTGTTGCACGTTCCATGTTAAATGATTTTTTTACAATTATATTACAATCGTTTGCAAAATTGTTAATATGTTCGTTGATTTTGTACTTACCTTTTTAATGACCGTTCATCAGTGAGCGTGTTGTTGATCTAAGAACATAATTTGGAGCCGGGAAGGCTTGTTCCGCAGAATTTTCCAATTTCACTTTTTATCTTTATTTCTTTAAAATTTATTGCTAATTAAGTGAAGTCAGGTGCAATTCGATATGAAGTACATATTCTCATTAAATTTCTGTAATTCGATACCTTGTAATTCCGTTTGTGAGCAAATAAAATGTTTGTTGTTATTATTTTAGGTTAACTGTTGATGGATTGTTGGTTTATTTTCCATACGATTACATCTACCCAGAGCAATATGCCTACATGCTGGAGTTAAAACGAGCACTGGATGCCAAAGTAAGTGAAACCTAACTCAATAGTTGAGGGACTTCAATATTGTGAAACTACACTTACTCTGATTCTATCTATATCAAAGGTAAATGAATTAATTTACTGCTTAATTTAAGAATTATCATGGCGCTGGATGCTGGCGGCGTACAAGCAGCCATTGTGTCTTTGGGGCAGGAATATGTCCTGCAATGGACCTTTTCACCTAAATATGATGATAATTTTATTATGCAGGGTCATGGATTACTGGAAATGCCTTCAGGAACAGGGAAGACCATCTCACTTCTATCCCTGATTGTAGCATACATGATTCAGAACCCTCATCATGTAAGGTAAGTTATTTCTCTCATTTGCAACGAAACATCAATAAAGATTGTCCCAAATAATTTGTAAGATTTTCATTCATTTAGATTCTCATTCAATAGATTTTTATTATGACATAAGGATCTTAAATTTTTTTGGTTAAAATAAAGACATTTTTTATTTCCAGAAAATTAATATACTGCTCCCGGACAGTCCCAGAAATAGAAAAAGTATTAGAGGAGCTTAAGAATCTGATTAATTATTATGAGAAAAGCCAGGGTGAGAAGCCTAGTCTCACTGGAGTGGTGCTCTCATCCAGGAAGAATCTTTGTATACATCCAGAGGTAAGTTAAATGTATTGCTAGAGGTCTAACTTAAACTTTAGGCACCATTTTATGGATGCCCGTTATTTTTGAAACCCAAAATCCATGCATGCGACTGCGCTGGCACAGCTAGTCCTGTAAATGAAACAGTTTTAACAGAGTTATGAGCATTTTTCTACAGAATTAAATTTGGCATCTTTCTCCAGAACTAGGTCCATCGCTTAACATCAGGCGAATTGCAGTTAAGCAAACCCATTTAGGATAAAAAAAAGAAAAGATCTTTTGGCCCGCTGAAGAAACCACTTGCTAACATACTTTACTTCCAGTAAGAAGAGTCATACTAACCATTATTTATTTAATGTAGGTTTCGAGGGAGAGAGAAGGCAAGTTAGTGGATGGCAAATGTCACTCGCTAACAGCGAGCTACATACGCGAGAGACACGAACGAGACAACACAATACCTACATGTATGTAACATTTATAAATAACTAGCTTTTGCCCGCGACTTCGTCCGCGTGTTTAAATTTATACATACAAAAGTTTTTTCCCGCTAACTCCCGTTCCCGTGGGAATTTCTCAAAATACAGCCATAACTAAACTTTATATTTACTAAGGTACCTGCATGCCAAATTTCAAGCGTCTAACTTAAGCGGTTTAGATTTTTCATACAAAAGGATTTTCCCGCTAATTCCCGTTCCCGTGGGAATTTCGGGAATTCCTTTCTTAGTGCACCCCTACGGTACCTAAGCTACGTCCCGTCCAAATTTCAAGTGCCTACGTTTAGCCGTTTGGGCTGTGCGTTGATATGTCAGTCAGTCAGTTTCTCCTTTTATATATATAGATTTAACTATTTGATCAATAAATGAAAGTAGTGGAATAGACTGTATACAAAAAACTATCCAATTATCTTTATTTACACAATTTAATGTCATGCGATATTGGTATTCTGTTATTTAGAAATTTGAAAATAAGTAAATTATCATTTATTTAGGGTAGGTATATATCACCCTTACGATCCCTTATATAGTGGAATTGTATAGTCCATCGGGGAGTCGAAAAGTTTTGGACCCTCCAGCAAGGTGGACTGTCAAAAAAAATAAAAGTCGCTGGATTGGGCTGGTTGCGGGCAGCTTGTAACCAGCTGTTGAGGGGGGCCTATGTCCTGCAGCTGAATATGATGATGATGTCCGCGTGTTCCAGGCCAGTTCTACGAGGGCTTCAACCGGGAGGGCAAGGAGTCGATGCTGCCTTACGGCGTGTACACCATCGACGACCTGAAGCAGTACGGCGCAGATAGGAACTGGTGTCCATACTTCTTGGCGCGGTTTGCAGTCAGTATTGTTTAAATAATGAGTGTTTTATTCCTTTACCTCTAAGAGAAATAATCATAATTATTGAAAAAGCTTATTTCTATTTGAAAGGCAGTCAGAAAATGTAAGAGAAATGAGACGAACTCTTACATTACTAGTAGGAAAAAATGTTTGACGTGCTAAAGTTTTACTTGTGAATCTATTTGCAGAAATAAATTATTTTATTTTGTTGTTTACCACCCAACTGACGCCATGATCACAAATGACGCATAATTGAGTTTGCGTCAAATATGCTAATAATATGAAACCTACTGCAGTTACCAAGCAAATCCCCCAAATGAAAATTGTAATTTAAGGGATCATCATCAGCTAGACATATCCAGCAGTGAACGCCTAAAACGCTGATGGTGATGATGTAAAAACGTAAAAGTTAATGCATCTTTTATAATACATATAAGGTCTCCCGCATACATTCAAGTATTCGACCTGGGATTCAGCATAGAAATTCAGATTCGCATATATTAAACGTTTGAGCGCTTTATATGCATGTTGAGCACTTTTGTTGTGTTGTTATATCAATTTCTTTTCGGTATGTGGTAATCATAAAGAACAAATTTCAATCAAAATTAAATATGTACTACTAAAACCGTTGTTTACAGATTATCCACGCCGAAATCATAGTATACTCGTACCACTATCTCCTGGACCCCAAAATCGCGGAGGTTGTGTCCAAGGAGCTGAACAAGGAGGCGGTGGTGGTGTTCGACGAGGCGCACAACATAGACAACGTGTGCATAGACTCGCTCAGCGTGAAGGTCACCCGCCGGACCATAGACAAGAGCACGCAGGCGCTGCAGCAGCTCGAGAAGACTGTTGCCCAGTGAGTATACAATGTTCGACGAGGCGCACAACATAGACAACGTGTGCATAGACTCGCTCAGCGTGAAGGTCACCCGCCGGACCATAGACAAGAGCACGCAGGCGCTGCAGCAGCTCGAGAAGACTGTTGCCCAGTGAGTATACAATGTTCGACGAGGCGCACAACATAGACAACGTGTGCATAGACTCGCTCAGCGTGAAGGTCACCCGCCGGACCATAGACAAGAGCACGCAGGCGCTGCAGCAGCTCGAGAAGACTGTTGCCCAGTGAGTATACAATGTTCGACGAGGCGCACAACATAGACAACGTGTGCATAGACTCGCTCAGTGTGGAGGTCACCCGCCGGACCATAGACAAGAGCACGCAGGCGCTGCAGCAGCTCGAGAAGACTGTTGCCCAGTGAGTATACAATGTTCGACGAGGCGCACAACATAGACAACGTGTGCATAGACTCGCTCAGCGTGAAGGTCACCCGCCGGACCATAGACAAGAGCACGCAGGCGCTGCAGCAGCTCGAGAAGACTGTTGCCCAGTGAGTTTAGAATTATTTTACACTCCTTTCTTTAAGTTATTCTGAACATAAACTAACCTTCCTACCCTAATAACTAACTAACCTAACCGAGGCTATCCCCCGAGACTACAGTATGGGGTCCTTCAAAAAGGTTGTGAAGAGGTTTTTAAAGGGTAGGCAACGCGCGTGTGATACCCCTGGTGTCGCAGGTGTCCATAGGCTGCGGTAACCGCTTAACATCATGCTTAATTGGTAGTGACCCCTGCCTTCTGAACCAAGGGTCGTGGGTTCGATTCCCACCCGGGACAAACATTCGTGTGATGAACACTTGTGTTTGTTCCGTGTCTGGGTGTTTATATTTGTACTAGCTGTGCTCGCGACTTCGTCCGCGTGGAATAGTTATTTTTTCCCCGTTTTTTTTTTTTACATTTTCCATTATTTCTTCGCTCCTAATAGCTGCAGCGGGATGTTATATAGCCTAAAGCCTTCCTCGATAAATGGTCTATTCAACACAAAAAGAATTTTTCAATTCGGACCAGTAGTTCTTGAGATTAGCGCGTTCAAACAAACAAACTCTTCAGCTTTATAATATTAGTTAAGATTTATTTATGGTACCTTCGTTGTTCTGATACCCATAACACAAGTGCTTAAGCTACTTACTTTGGGATCGGAGCAATGTATGTGATGTTGTCTAATATTTTTTTAATATTTATTTATTTATTTTATTTATTGTGTGCAGGATCCGCGAGCAGGACGCGGCTCGCTTGTCGGCAGAGTACGAGCAGATGGTGGAGGGTCTACGAGCGGCGGCGGCGGCGCGGGACACCGACCTCATACTGGCCAACCCCGTGCTGCCCGACGAGGTGCTCGACGGTAACACTCCTCTTTACACTTGCACAGCACCCTAACGACCACTGATGGACATAAGCGTCTCCACTTTAGACAAACATCTGGCGGCATACCCGTAATCCCCACGCTGGGCAGGCGGGTTGGCGATCGCAGGGCGTAGCTTCTTGCTCCGGTGACTCTGCTGCCCGTCATCGGTCTGTGATATTTAGCTGCGCCTTCTATCGTGCTGGTTCTACCACCAGTCGGTTCGCCAGAGCCTCGTTTGTTGTTCGGCAGGATGCACCACGGGCAGGTGAGGTTGGCTTGGAGTGAAAAGTTGATAGGTCGCTCCCTTACATCCCGTTTCCGTTCAACCTGTTTCTTTATAAGTGAGCGCATAAGCATATTTGGGTACAAATAAAACTGTTGCAGTCACTAACCTGCCTGTCAAGCGTGGTGACTGGTGACTAACACAAATCCCCCTAAATGACAATAATAATTGTCATCGAGAGAGGCCTATGTCCAGCAGTGGACGTGGGCAGACTGATGATGTAAAGAAAGAAAAAAAAAGGAATATAATGTGGTTTATTCTTTCTTCCCGGTAGTCAGTCCATGAGCAGTGGTTGGTTGTCGTTTAACATAAGGGCCGCGCCGCTTTCTCGTCTACCAACTTTAGTACCTACTAAAAGAAGCAAACTATACTGGCTCTGTCGCAGAGGTGGTCCCCGGCAACATCCGCAACGCGGAGCACTTCCTGTCGTTCCTGCGCCGCTTCATCGAGTACCTCAAGACGCGCCTGCGCATACAGCACGTCGTGCAGGAGTCGCCGGCGGGTGAGCATTTGTGGAATCAGTCATTTCGAGAATTGGTCATTTTTAGACTATGTAGTCATTTTGCGAATCGGTCATTCTTAGACTATATCACATGGCCTGAAATCCATTTACTTCAGTGGAACCGCCGCCTTATATAGCCTTAGTATAATTTTGTTACTCCTAATCATTGCATCTACTGCCAAAACAGGTTTCCTAAAAGACGTGGCCTCCCGAGTGTGCATAGAGCGCAAGCCGCTGCGCTTCTGCGCGACCCGCCTCGCGTCGCTCATGCGCACGCTGGAGATACCCGACCCCAGCCACCTGTCCGCGCTCACGCTGGTCACCCATCTCGCCACGCTCGTCTCCACCTACACGAAAGGGTTCACCATCATCATCGAGCCGTTTGACGACAGGACGCCTACGGTCTCCAACCCTATATTGCATTTTTCGTGAGTATTTATTACACGTTACACTTTTTATATCATTTATTTAAGTTTGAAGTTGTTTGAAGATCAGAATTGGCATGAACCCGATTTTGTCCTGATTATGGTAGAATTACTACAAAATGAGAATCGCGTGTGGTGTCAGTAGGCTCAATTTTAACTTGATTCACAGTCACTTTTTATAATGTGTAGCCCCACGTTGGGCGTCATTTTTATTGGCCCCACGATGGGCGCCAGTTTTATTGATCCCGCGATGGGCGCCAGTTTAAATAAGCCGTAAGGCTGGACGCCAATTTTAGTAACCCCCTGTTTATATATAAAAGAAGAATCTTGTGATTTCAGATGTATGGATTCGTCAATAGCTATGCGTCCAGTATTCGCTAGATTTCAAAGTGTTATTATAACGTCAGGTATAATTTTATGTTTTTAAACATTTATAAATATAAATTTTATTTTATTTACTCTTAAAATTTTGACATGTTTGTACATTTTGTTACAGGAACGTTATCGCCGTTAGATATGTATCCTAAAATTCTGGACTTCAATCCTGTGATTATGAGTTCATTCACCATGACATTAGCTAGGCCTTGTATTTTACCAATGGTGAGTCTATTATCGTTTAATAGGGCATATAAATAAACATGATAAGTGTGGAATACCACGCTGAATGCTTATAACCAATCATACTTAAAATAAAAATCTAACTTGACTGTAGGACTTGAATTTCAATACAGTTTTTCTGACAAAAAACTGTATTGAAATTATTTATCTCATACATACTACTTGTAGTACTAATTGATGGATTGATTCTCAGATAGTATCCAAAGGAAGCGACCAAGTCGCGATCTCATCTAAGTACGAGTCGAGAGAGGACGTCGCCGTCATTCGGAACTACGGACAGCTTCTAGTCGAAGTTAGTGTATTTTGAATACTATACACCTAATCTAATATTGAATTGTTTAAAAATGTGTGTGTAAGTTTGTTACACTATCATGGTTGGTTGAGTATCTCAAATCGTTTTTCAAATATAACGTCTTAATATATATGTAATATGACGAGAAACGCAACTGTTCTATGATCAGTAAACGGTGTTAAACGCAAACATTATTAACTTTAAAGTATATATTCCTCTGAGAGACATCATCCTTGGGCATAATTTATTTGCTTCATTCAGATCGCAGCGTCTGTCCCTGACGGCGTGGTGTGCTTCTTCACGTCCTACATGTACCTCGAGAACGTGGTAGGCGCCTGGTACGACCAAGGTAATGTTCATATCTAAGCTATCATTCTAGAGTTGTCAATATAGACCTAGGGGTAAGAGCCTTCCGCTCCCCCAATCTAGGGGTGAGAGCTTTCCGTTGCCTCAACAGTCCGGTGATGAGGACAAGGCCGCCCTGGCCATCATCGTAGTCATTTAGGAAAAGAAAGTCAAACAGACAAGTTCACAAGCAATTTTATTTTCAAGGATCGCACTTGAATCCAAATCATACTGTGTTTACATAAGCTCACGAGTGTGTTTCCACAATACCGGGGCTATATTAGTTAGGTTAGTTTCGTAGATGTTATTAAATATGTATTTGTTAATTTCACAGGTGTCGTGGCGAGTCTGCAGAGGCACAAACTGCTTTTTATAGAAACGCAAGATTCTGCCGAGACTAGCTTCGCGTTAATAAATTATATCAAGGTATATAATAATAAAATTAAGTTGATTTGAGATTACTGAGCTACAATAAAATGTACAGGTCAACTTTAGCTAGCACCTTCACTACATTGACACTCATTTCTGTGAATAAGAGCGAGACGTCGTACTGCATGCGCATCATGTAAAGTCTGCGTGTCTCTCTCGCACGCGGTCTAACTTATAAGTGTTAAGGGCAGCTAAAGTTGTATTTTGCATACTATATAGTGTAATTGCATAAGTGTGAGTTCTGTGAACTGATCTGTACGTGTTCGTATAGGCGTGCGAGTCGGGGCGGGGCGGGGTCCTGCTGTCGGTGGCGCGAGGCAAGGTGTCGGAGGGCGTGGACTTCGAGCACCACCTCGGCCGCGCCGTGCTGATGTTCGGCATCCCCTACGTGTTCACGCAGAGCCGCATCCTCAAGGCGCGGCTCGACTACCTCCGGGACCAGTTCCAGGTGGGATACACAGACCACATCGTCCTTATTATTATAATGGCTGTGTAGGTTGTTGACATTTGAAAATAACCCCACCTTGGGAGTCAAACTGACTTCGATCTCTTTAACTCTTTGTCTCATAGGTTGATAACATTTGAAAAAAAAACCCCACGTTGGGCGCCAAACTGACTTCGACCTCTTCAAATCTGTTTGTCGCATAGGTTGATGGCATTTATTGATAACCCCACGTTAGACGCCAAACTGACTTCGACCTCTTTAACTCTTTTTGTCGCATAGGTTGATGACATTTGAAGATTACCCCACGGTGGGCGCCTAACTTCGACCGCTTCCACCTTTTAAATGGCTTATTTAACTTTTTTTACTTTTAGATTCGTGAAAACGACTTCCTGACCTTCGACGCGATGCGCCACGCCGCGCAATGTGTTGGGCGCGCTTTGAGGTAAATCATCTATATTATTTTATTGGTCCTACATAAAAGAATAGGTATTTATTATTGGGAAATCTTAAAAAGTTCTCGAGCGATACTTGTGTACTGTCGATTATGTGGCGATAAATTACAATTTTGACAAAGTCAAGATTATTCTAACTTTGTATATGGCAAATATAATGAATAAAACAACATAGACAATTTCACCAACTGCCAGTTCTTTCCTACAAGTGACTATTGAAAACTAAGTGCGTTTCCTAAAACGCAAATACAGGAGCTGTCCAAGTATACTCTTATACTTGCATCCGGCTCAAAGGACTATGACACCAGTATGGTCTACTCTTTATACTTCAGAGGCAAGACCGACTACGGCATCATGATCTTCGCGGACAAGCGCTTCAGCCGAGCGGACAAGCGCAGCAAACTGCCGCGATGGATACAGGAGCACCTGCGCGACTCGCTCTGCAACCTCAGCACCGAGGAGGCCGTGCAGGTACGCTGCTGCACTGTGTACTATAAGCTGTAATCCTCATATATTAAATCTCAATGAAAACGAATTTGGACAATGCTAAAAAAATCCTGAAATAGTCAAAATTAAGCAAAACTGTTTTATTTCTCAGAAACTAAGCAACTGATCATGTTGGTTAGTTTTTTTACTTGAAGTACTTTTTAGGTACATTTGTTTGGTGTAATTACTTTTTATGAGTGATTGTTAAATAATGAAATATTATAGTACACCTATCATAAGTGTATATACAAATATTATAGGTGTATTTTGATTTCGGAATAACTTCGTTTTGTAGAAGGTACATATTTTTTAAAGCGAGGTACAAATTAGCACATTAAAGGTACATTTTTTTGCTGACCGGTATAATTTAATTCCTTATGGTACACCCGCCATTTTGACTCTCACTCATAAATAATAGCACAAGTAACATTTGTCGTATTTTAGTTTCGGCGTTATAGCTATAGGTTAGTGAGGATTATGGCTTGAACGTCAAGCTGTAATCCTCACCTCTGATGCAAAGAAACGGTAAAGTGTATCGAATTGGTTTAGGTTCCAAAAAAAAGTCGCAACGACATGACAAATCTCAGAGATGGTCCAGGTGATAGTGAGATTCCTGATTTGAGAAGTCCAATCTCCGACGATCCGCCTACGATTTCCGATTTCGAGTTTGTGCGAAAAAATTGTCATGAAATAGTCGTATGACGTGAAAATCAATTTGAGCTGATTTAATTTGAACATAATTTTCTTTTTATTTTCCTTACCTACATTTCTATGGACGGCAGCAGGTCATACAGGAGTGACGCGTCAGCGTATCTCGGGCGCTTCACTTCTGTATGACCTGTATTTAAATAAATAAATACATTTCTATGGAGGTACAGTCGCGGGTACAAAAATGTTACGTACGTATGTTGTGTCACAGATCTGCAAGCGCTGGCTGCGGCAGATGGCGCAGCCGTTCACGCGCGAGGACCAGCTCGGCGTGTCGCTGCTCACGCTGGCGCAGCTGCAGAGCCAGGAGCAGCAGGACAAGATCGAGCAGCAGGTCATACAGAAGTGACGCACTCGAGTTACGCTGACGCGTCCGACCGGGCAGAAGTGACGCGCGAGCGGGGGTGAAGTGACGCAAGGGGATGGATGTGAGGCGGTCATGAAGTCGAGAGGCGGAGCGTACGAAAGTGAGGCGAGGCTTACGGAAGTGGGCGGAGCTTACGTAAGTGGGGCGGGGCGTAATTACACGAGGCCCGTGGCAAATTCATCGCATTACAAATGGGCCTCTTACGACGTGGTATTTTGCCACCCTGTAGTTCCACCACTGTAGACAATGGTTGTTTCAAAATGAAATGATTATGTAGCCCGCGATTCAGCTATCACGCAATTGGTCAAGCGCTAGTGGCGTGTCAAAATGAACCAATCACGCAACAACTGGACCTGATGCGTATGTGATGGCATCTGGTGGAAGGAATGAGCGCGCACGTGGCTCGCAGATCCGCTATTATTCTTAAGTATACTGTCGCCTCTAATAACTTACTGACGCCTTGCAACGAACATACCTACTTTTAACACAGGATCGCAAAAGATGTATTATTAAGTTAAAGTATGTGATACTCGTGAATTGAATGAGCGGTTGTGGACTAATTTTGTAAAATGAATGAATGTACATCATGTAAGTACAAAGAATTATTTTTCTAGTTTGATTACTAGGAAGTTACGTGTGATGCCGGATAGAAATTTAATAAAGGAAAAATGTTCTGTATATAAAATATTGGCTTTTTATTTCAACTTCCTCTCAATTGTTCCCAGGTTTTATCGTTAGTGACTCAATATTTTCTTATTGAAATTAAAAAAAACCGACAGCCCGAAAAATAACCTCAAAACGCTACTTTATCTCCGTTTGTTTAGGTTCAGTTTAGTTTATGAAAAACCTGTTTTATCACTCTAAGTGGTTTGCGCTATTGGAGTCTAGTCAAAGATTACAACAGCGCAAAAACGCAGAAGCGAAACACAACTTATGGTAAGTAACAGTTCTACATGCCTGCAAACAAAAGTTATTTAGGTTATGTAAGATTGGCCATACTTGCCTGTCTTTAATGTTGGTCGCTCTAATGCTCCAATAGCGGGATATTTAAATAGAGAATGGACAAGCAGATAATAAAATACCAAACTCTTTGTACACAGTTTATTAAAAATTTGAAACAACGTTTTCGTTTATAATGAGTCCCCTGTTACATCATAACACCTGTATCGGATACGCTACGCTACGCAGACTATGATAACAGTATTGGTTCAACTTCAACAGATGTCGCCCCTCCGATACCTGGTCTATTCAGCCCTAAGATTTAGTTATCCCTTTGAACGCCAGTGTCGCTTATATACGCTTCAATTGCGTCTCATTTCTCTGCGGTCAAGGTCATAGGTATATCTTTTATTCCCAAAAGAATTAGGGTAGTTCAAGAAAAAAGGTTCCGGAAGTTTAAAAATATAGTAATGAAAAGTAACTTTTGGGTCAACTGCTTTTTGCTTCACTATCTATTCTATTAAATAGAATAGTCTCACAACAAAATGTATTTAACTATAATTTCCAATATCATTACTTAATATTCTTGTGGACTGGGTTTTGTCCACTGTAGACGTTGTTGCGTTCGGAGCCCGCCCGAAGCTTATATGACATAAGATTATATTATGATAGATAGTTATAATATTGAGTCTGAATAGACCATATGTCAAAATGGGGCGTAACCCAGAAGCTTACTCAAATACGTAATACTACAATCCGTTGCGGCGACTGGTAAAAGGCATTATTTCACATCTTCACGAAGTATCACCCAAGCAACACAAACACCATAAAGTAGACACACAACGCTTAGACATACGTCCAACCGAACCAACGAAACGTGAAGAGATTTGATACCAGTTGAGTCATAGATTAGATTCTTCTCATACACAAGTCAATTGATTCGTTGGACGCGTTGGGGCGTATTTTATATTTTAACATTTGTTGTACACCAGCTTTTTATTATGTCCACTTTACGACGATACTATCATTGACACACCAAACACAATATATATTTCTAAAGAATATGGTTATTACAACTTAAACGTAACATTAAGACCAACTTCGAAATATCGAAAACATCAGCTGTTAATAGTTTGCTGTCAAGTAAAACAAGATCGAACAATTCGTTCACAGTTGGCCCCTAAGTAAAGGAAGTCCTATACAAAAGACTGAAATTTTATTGGTAAATACAAGTGTAACGCGAACAGAGCAAAAAGAGCTCAGCTCATAGCAAATGTTACAGATAATGTAAAATTTAAACACAAAAATTGTTTTAACTAACTCGATATACATTTGTATACTAACTACATACATCTGTCGTTATGTTGTACATACATCTATGTACGTTATCAGTATAATAAACCAGGTTTTCTGTAATCATCAATTAGGGCAAATATCGTTTTTCAATTACATATATCTAAAACTGAATATACTTGTGATATTATAATGAATTTAAATGTCTAATTTCACAAATATACAAAGGTATCCAGGAAGGCTCATAAATTATTTATTTTTGTCGTTATCCGGAAAATATTTGCCCTCTACTTATCACAAAGATTAAGCTTTTAAATATATTGTAATAGAACAAAGACAAATCATGCATAATGCCCTGGATGTATTGACAATTAAAATACAGTGTAAAAATTCAATATTATGTAAATATATTGCTTTTAATATATCGGCCTCAGTAAACCTGGTTTTACACAATTTTATATATCTATACAATAATAAATGACAAACAAGTCCCTTCTACATAAACTTAACAGATGCAACAGAGTGAGATCGTAACACACAAACGCAGGTTTTAAAATTATTTATATTTCATCTCCAATTCATTAACAAATTTATATTTGCTTATTGCACCCACAAATAAGTTCTAAAATAAAATCAAAATACCTTAAAAATAAATAAAGTACAGTACCTTTAACAAGAGTGCAGACATTATTAAACAATCACCACTGATTATAATATCTAACACTCGGTGATGGTTATAAAACATTCGATCTTTGCTCAAGAAATAGCCTTTTCGTATCACATGTCCGGCGATTTAATAATTTAGGTTTAATTTAAAATATTTCCCACCAAACTTATAGGTTAATAACCCTATTCCTCTTCATCCATATTAGATAACTATATAAGATACATGAATGTTGGTGCAGTAATCACTACAAAGAAGCCGTACTTTCGCTATCTGCATTAAATTACTTATTTTCTATTTCCTTTGTAAAAGCGAGTACAGAATACATTGAGTTTAACAATGTTTAAGCAACGATATAAAAATCTAGTTACATAATATGCTATGTGTGAGGTTGAAATGGCCGGCTATTTATATATATTATGTTTCATTCGCTTGTATTCTCAACATATGCCTCTAGTATTACCAACTAACTAGAACAGACAAATTATTATTCAGCTAATATCTCTTTTCTATGTCTTTCTCTACCAATCTGATGCTAGTTGCTAGTTAAGTTCGAATACTACACACGTTCTTGTCTCTTCCAATCTTTTGTGCCATTTAACACGAGGCAGATAGTAAAAATCACACATTCCAGTCCTTTTCGATCATAGATTTATTGCTTTATACAATTAATGGCTATTTATATAAAATACTGTTTGCATTAAAACTTATGTAAGGCATTGTGTAAATTATCCTCAAAATCTGTACTGTCTGTGGTTTGTGAAAGCGTTATATACGAGTGGTGCTTATTAAATCTTATGACTTAGGTACTGCTTAAAATCGGTACTTCTCAAAATATTGTTTTCGAAATTGTAACTAAAAATATGTAAAATTCGATTATAACGTAAACTTTTTATTGCTTTTTGAAACCTCAAATGAATGCCTTAAAACGTATATCACCAAAAAAAAAATCTGTAAACTGTCATTTTAGGCCCAGTCTCAATAATCGCACTGATAAAACTACGATCGTGTTAAAAAGATTAAGTAACCATATTAATTTAAGTATTTTTCTAGATATGCTACATCACTGGGCAAGTGCATTCACTATGATACATTAATTACTTACTTTCCTCATAATTTTAGCTCACAGTATAAAATGTTAGCGAACCCGACGCATCGCGCATGTAGGTAACGTCACCGTGTCACTTAACTTACTTATTGTTAAAGCTTTGTACTTACTTGCTAAATTTTAGAATCAATATCGTGGGGCATACACTTACTCGTCTGTGAATATAATGACTATTTATTATGTATAAATTTTCGCTTCCAATATCAAGACAAGAGAGAGATTGCACCTATGTTGAATATGTAAGATAAAGGCAATTCTTAGGATTAGCATATGCCGAGACCCAGGCGACGCATCACAGAGACACAGGACCGGCAGTTGAGGCAGACATAGTGGGGTCAGTTTACTTTGCCCCACCAAAGCACCCCACCAGTGGGACAAAGTGGGAACGATTTAACAATTTTAAATAGATAAATATTACAATATATAGAAAACTCCACCTTTACTCTAAAGTGAAGACCCTAGTGGGGCACATTATACTTAAATTGTTAAAGCAAAGACAAAGTGGAACTACGTTGACCCATTGGTGGGGCAAAGTAGACTAACCTGATATAATGAGAGGAGACCCCAGACACCAGGAGACCTGTGGTAGGGTCTTGAGAATCCAGGCTCCCTCCCAGTTCCCAGCTCCCAGTACTTGGGGGCTAGGGGTCACCGTGGAGCTCAGTGGGATAACTTAGCACCGCACAACGGCGTCTCAACGCTACATAAGACATATAAGACAGACGCATGTCAGCGACACACGTGCTTCACTGCAGCGTACGTAGGTCTCATCTGTCAGCTTGTCTGGAAGAGATCGCTATAAGCGATAAGACCGCCTAGATTGTACTTTGTGTTGTTTGTAATATATTTTCCTGTAATGTCTGTGTTTTTGTGCAATAAAAGGTAACTATCTATCTCTCCACAAAATCTGCTCTACCCTACGCTACACTAAGATGCGCCGCCTACGTCTCACCATACGCTGAGCCTTTCAGTAGACAGTAGGTCCGCAGACCGAAGTTTCGCGCAGTCGCGAAGCTACTCAGGTACTAACAGCTACTCGAGGTTTAATTGGTACCCTCGTATAGGTCAGCGTCAGGATGGCAAGTCACTAGGCGTAAGTATGATCAATAATTGTTGCCCAACTGCTTCTTTTTGGTTCCTATAAGTGACTACCTACCTAAATGGTGCCGTCAAACTTCAGAAAAAAATGAACATACAAGAGTGACCGGCCATCCTGACACTAACCTTGTATAGGCGTACATAGACAGATATCCATATCAAAAGGTTGAAATATAGTGTAGTGTTGAAATACTCCGAAACTTTGGTAATAAACTACGGAGTTAATTTTCCTAGCTCTTCTAGAACATACTTCTAGCCCTCAGTTCACCATACCAGCGTCCATAGCGGACTCCCAGTGTAGACGGCAGCGAAAGTATTTTAATTCGGTCGAAATTTTTGACCGCAATATTGGAGGACAATTAGTATAATATTGAAGGAATAGGGTTCAGTTGATTGAAATACTGTCGAGGTAGTATATTTGACGACGTGTCTATCATACAAAAATACTGTAAAATTTTTGTAACGGTCGTTATTCAAATGGAATACCAAATGGGTACCCCATATGACAATATTTTACAATCGAATAATAAGGAGGTTGCTTGTCGTCTGATAGGTATAATAATGACTGAATGTGGGAGGGGATGTTAAAATGAGGGCGTTCTGAATCGAAATAAGACTTCTTCATGTCGAAATCTAATAACAATGAGCCACAGAAATGTATTCAGGATAGAATATTTAAAACAGGCGCTCAGACGTGGAGTTAAATGGCCTAGGTATGTAAAGTAATTCTGTGTGTCCTGTGAAAAGTGATAAAAGTCGATTTGCTTATAGTATGGTATTCTATACTAGACTTGTATCACTTTTCACAGGACGCACAGAATTAACCAAGGGGATAGAGTCTTGTGGGCGTTTATATTAAATTTTTTATAATGAGCGTTCTGGATGATATGTGTTTGAAAAAGTGACCTGCTATATTTTTTGCAATTAGACCGAGAAACTCAACATTTCCGTGGGTTGATCCGTCGCTTAGGGATCACGCGTGAAATATTTCGCTTCAGAAAACCCTCAAAGTAAAAAAAATGCTTACGCTAGTGTTCCGTGGACGCGTCGCCGTCGGCCCTGCTGCGGCTGTGTCACGGCTCGTGCTTCTGTATGGCGCGCGGGTGCGGCGGCGCGTGGCGGCGGCGCGCGTGGGCGTGGGCGTGGGCGTGGGCGTGGGGCAGCGCGTGGTGCGCGATGGCCAGTAAGGCTCGCGCGGCGGAGGCGCAGATCTCTGTCCCGTCGCGGGCGGCGGCCGCGCGTGCGCCGCCGGCCAGCGTGTTGGGCACGTGTCTGCCGATGACGATATATTGTTCAAATTTCACTCTTTATATTCGACTGGCTTGGTGGCTCAAAAGGGAATATGCATGACTTTTTTTATGGATTTATTGAGATCTTTTATCTTCCAGATACTTAAATATCTATGAATTTTTAAACTATCTCTTCTATTAAGCGAGTTACAAAGCGTTAAAGTTATTGCTTAGACAGAGAGACGTGGCGGATGACGTCACGTACCGTGCGCGCCATACACACTCCATAGAAAAATCTGTTTCGCGTGAGAGAGACGGATATATTAACTTTCAACGACCGTATCTCGCCCATTTTTCAGCCAATTTTAATTTTGTTTTCACTGTTCGTAGTATATTTTCATCTATTTTACGATAAATTAGTAAATACACGAAACTATTTTTCATGCATATTCCCTTTTGGTAGTGACCCCTGCCTTCTGAACCAAGGGTCGTGGGTTTGATTCCCACCCGGGACAAACATTCGTGTGATGAATACTTGTGTTTGTTCCGTGTCTGGGTGTTTATAATTTGTATTTATTTGTGGTACCTTGTTCTGATACCCATAACACAAGTGCTTACGCTACTTACTTTGGGATCGGAGCAATGTATGTGATGTCGTCTTATATTTATTTATATTATCAGCATAAAACACATTGCGCCGACCCGAGATAAGGGAGCTGCCCAAGTGATGATGTCATCATTAGACTCAAGAAATCCACCGCTGGACATAGACCTCCCCCGATGATCATAATTTGGGGAGATTTGGCTTTTTTGTCGCTGTGACAACTTCGTCTTTAGTATTTAGCTACGCCAAGGAAGTGTAAGTAGTAGTCTGCGTAAGGCAGCGGGCAGTTACCGTATGAGGTGGAAGGGCACGTGGTGCGTGTAGAGCCAGTCCAGCGAGCCGGCCGCGCCCAGCGCCGCGCAGCCCAGCAGCTTGGACGCGCTGGCGCAGTTGAAGAACACCACTACTCGCGCGCCCTCCTGCGTAGTAGTCTTTAATTAGTATACCGAGTAAAACTTATTAGGGTATTAAGACTTCTTTTAACCGCCATGTTATATAGGAGACTAGCTGTGCTCGCGACTTCGTCCGCGTGGAATAGTTATTGTTTCCCCTTTTTTTTCCTTATTATTTCTTCGCTCCTAATAGTTGCAACGTGATGTTATAAAGCCTTCCTCGATAAATGGTCTATTCAACACAAAAATAATTTTTCAATTCGGACCAGTAGTTCCTGAGATTAGCGCGATCAAACAAACAAACAAACTCTTCAGCTTTATAATATTAGTTAAGATATTAGTTAAGATAAATCAACTTAACGGGGTAAAAAAAAACTTAAAAAAAAAAAATCAAAAAACACAAGCGACCAAAACTTTAACCTGAAAAAAACTGTCCTTGCATTACTAAAAAGGGAACAAGCCTACTGGTGGATCGCGGGACAGCTCGTATCGGTTCTACTCCAATGAACCCTTAGCCAGATCACCGACTCACCTGTTTCACCTTCTGCAGCTTCTTAGCCGTGGCGGGCGCGAACTGGTACGCGCCGGTGGCGTAGGCCGCCTCCACCGCGTGCGGCTCGTCGGCGCGGCACATGAAGTAGCGCGCGTCAGCGGGCGGCAGCGGCGCGGGCGCGTCCGGCGACGCAGGGCCCGAGCCGCGCCAGCCGCGTCTAAAGCCGCTGCCCATTGCTGCCGCGTCGGGCCGCTCGTCGTCGCGCCGCTCCACGCGCCAACCGCCCGACTCCACGGTCAGCGGCTTCGGCCGCTGCCCGATACCTGACACATCATCATCATCAGCCTATTGCAGTCCACTACTGGACGTAGACCTCCCTAATTGTTCGCCACTTAGGGCAAGCATTTGGAGGATATACCCATAATCGCCACGCTGGGCAGGCGGGTTGGCGATCGCAGGGCGTAGCTTCTCGCTCCGGTGATACCTGACACGATCGTTGACAATGAGGGTTACGAGCCAACTCGTCCCAGTCGAAAACTGGGACCAGGGACCAGTGTGCCTAGCACGAACACTTTCGAAAAAGTATGCGTAACGTTACCGTAAACATTTGTATGAATCTTGGTACAGCGCCCCTATCGTGCGTAAGAGGTACTACGTTTACGTAGTGAAAATTATCGCTCTGTTTACGGTTACGTTACACATACTTTTTCGAAAGTGTTCGTGCTAGGCACACAGGGCGATAATTTTCACTACGTTAACGTACGTAAACGTAGTACCTCTTACGCACGATAGGGGCGCTGTACCAAGTTTCATACAAATGTTTACGGAAACGTTACGCATACTTTTTCGAAAGTGTTCGTGCTAGGCACACAGGGACCAGTTCGCCCTTTTCTAATTTGATAATCGTAAACTGATCCCACTATGTTTTAATGTTGGGACGATTACACCTTTTATTGTTTTGCTAGGGGTAAATTGGGCCCTACTCAACTACGAGATGCTGCCTCGAACAACGATCATTGTCGTGTGGACGACGTGATGTACTCACCAGCGGGCTGGCTGAGGCCGACGTTCCTCTCTTCAGCGGCCAGCACGTGCACGACGGCGGCCAGGATCTGCTCGTCCAGCGGCGTCGTCGGCTTGGCCGGGTTCGACATGCGACGGACCACCAGGGCGCATAGCTTTTGTCTGTCAAGAAAATAGTCTTTATTGCACACCACATGACATGAGAACCTTGCCAAGATACGAGCGTACTCCTATTTACCCAGAACTCAATTTGAGTCGCAACTTAAAGTGATAACCCGCAGGTGTCCATGGGCGGTGTCGACTGCTTACCATCAGGCATCACATATGCTCGTCTGCCGCCTCTTGCATTAAAAAAAAAAACGCCATACATCCGCCGTAAAGGCCGTCCAATCGTCTAGCGCTAACGTAGCCATGTCCGGGGACGAGTCGCCTTCGTCCGCCTCGCTATCATTTTTTTTATAGTAGCTCGACATAATGGCTTATCATAGGCCCTACACCTGATAGAAAGCGAAAGAGAAGCCCAAGTCGCTGTGACAACTGGCAAGTTACTGGTAAGTTACCTGTCAGTTGCCACTGCCATGCCGGCCCAACCCTAACCCCCCACGAGCTCCAGAGACCCTATTCACCAGCAGAAACACGACCCGGAGGTCATTTGGCTGCGGTATTCTATAGGGTGGAGGTCCTTGCCCGGACGGGCAGCTCAATTCGAGCGAAGATTCGCTATGCTCTACCTCTCTTAGAGGTATCACTCAACAAGCGGAAGGGTTCGCCCGCTGAGTCAAGGCACTCACCTGAGATAATAAACGCTGATAGCATCCGACGCATCCGCGGTAAAGGCCGTCCAATCGTCTAGCGCTAACGTAGCCGAGTCCGGGGACGAGTCGCCCTCGTCCGCCTCGCTGTCACTGTCACTGGATAGACCGGGAGGGTTCGCCCGCTGAGTCAAGGCACTCACCTGAGATAATAAACGCTGATGGCATCTGACGCATCCGCGGTAAAGGCGGTCCAATCGTCTAGCGCCAGTGTAGCCGTGTCCGGGGACGAGTCGCCCTCGTCCGCCTCGCTGTCACTGTCATTCAACAAGCCAGAGGGTTCCCCCGCTGAGTCAAAGCACTCACCTAAGATAATAAACGCTGATAGCATCCGACGCATCGGCGGTAAAGGCGGTCCAGTCGTCCAGCGCTAACGTAGCCGTGTCCGGGGACGAGTCGCCCTCGTCCGCCTCGCTGTCACTGTCACTCGATAGACCGGGAGGGTTCGCCCGCTGAGTCAAGGCACTCACCTGAGATAATACACGCTGATAGCATCCGAGGCATCCGCGGTAAAGGCGGTACAATCGTCTAGCGCCAGTGTAGCCGTGTCCGGGGACGAGTCGCCCTCGTCCGCCTCGCTGTCACTGTCACTGGATAGACCAGGAGGGTTCGCCCGCTGAGTCAAGGCACTCACCTGAGATAATAAACGCTGATAGCATCTGACGCATCCGCGGTAAAGGCGGTCCAGTCGTCTAGCGCCAGTGTAGCCGTGTCCGGGGACGAGTCGCCCTCGTCCGCTTCGCTGTCACTGTCACTGGATAGACCGGGAGGGTTCGCCCGCTGAGTCAAGGCACTCACCTGAGATAATAAACGCTGATAGCATCTGACGCATCCGCGGTAAAGGCGGTCCAGTCGTCTAGCGCCAGTGTAGCCGTGTCCGGGGACGAGTCGCCCTCGTCCGCTTCGCTGTCACTGTCACTAGATAGACCGGGAGGGTTCGCCCGCTGAGTCAAGGCACTCACCTGAGATAATAAACGCTGATAGCATCTGACGCATCCGCGGTAAAGGCGGTCCAATCGTCTAGCGCCAGTGTAGCCGTGTCCGGGGACGAGTCGCCCTCGTCCGCTTCGCTGTCACTGTCACTCGATAGACCGGGAGGGTTCGCCCGCTGAGTGAGTGCGCCGGCTGGTAATCTCAGAGGGCCCCCGAACAGCGCCACGGTGAGGGGCGTGACGAGCGTGTTGCAGCGGATGAAGCAGAAGCGGCCGGCGCGGGATATCTCCTCGAAGGCGACCCAGTCGGCCGGCAGGTCGCGGACGGCGTCCCGCGCCGCCGAGGGACCCCCGCCTCGGTGTAGGGTCGAGCTGTGGATATGTAACGACGGGTTAACAAGTCATTTGTCATGTTAGAACTTTTTTTTTTATAGTGGCTTCCCTACGCCTGATGGAAAGCCAAAGAGGGCTTCTCTTTCGCTCAAGTCGCTGTGACTGGCAAGTAGCTGGTTAGTTACCTGTCAGTTGCCACTGCCAACCCTAACCCCCCACCAGCTCCGGAGACCCTACTCACCAGCAGAAACACGACCCGGAGGTCATTTGGCTGCGGTATTCTATAGGGTGGAGGTCCTTCCCCGGACGGGCAGCTCAATACGAGCGAAGATTCGCTATGCCCTACCTCTCTTACAGCCTCTTACCTCTCTTAACTTAAGCGACGAATGTCATTTGGGGGTTGTGCCTTAATCAGCACGCCTTGCAGGTGGTTTGGTGATGCCTGTTTTCTACCAGCTTACGTTGGATGGCGCTGTGTGACTTGGCGTACCATTTTTTGAATTCACTTCTACACGCTTCCACTTGTAGCATGCGGGATATTGGACTGTTTTGCCTTGGACATTTAGTTAAAATAATATGAGATTTGACAGAAAGGTTTAGTTAGATGTGTGCAAGGGTACACAACACATCACACACAACAGTACCTCGGGTGGCAGGCGACGCGTGTCTCGCGGCTGGTGCGCAGCGTGCCCGAGGCGCGGTCGACGCGCGCTATGCTCGGGTACACAACACATCACACATCACACACAACAGTACCTCGGGTGGCAGGCGACGCGTGTCTCGCGGCTGGTGCGCAGCGTGCCCGAGGCGCGGTCGACGCGCGCTATGCTCGGGTACACAACACATCACACATCACACACAACAGTACCTCGGGTGGCAGGCGACGCGTGTCTCGCGGCTGGTGCGCAGCGTGCCCGAGGCGCGGTCGACGCGCGCTATGCTCGGGTACACAACACATCACACATCACACACAACAGTACCTCGGGTGGCAGGCGACGCGTGTCTCGCGGCTGGTGCGCAGCGTGCCCGAGGCGCGGTCGACGCGCGCTATGCTCGGGTACACAACACATCACACATCACACACAACAGTACCTCGGGTGGCAGGCGACGCGTGTCTCGCGGCTGGTGCGCAGCGTGCCCGAGGCGCGGTCGACGCGCGCTATGCTCGGGTACACAACACATCACACATCACACACAACAGTACCTCGGGTGGCAGGCGACGCGTGTCTCGCGGCTGGTGCGCAGCGTGCCCGAGGCGCGGTCGACGCGCGCTATGCTCGGGTACACAACACATCACACATCACACACAACAGTACCTCGGGTGGCAGGCGACGCGTGTCTCGCGGCTGGTGCGCAGCGTGCCCGAGGCGCGGTCGACGCGCGCTATGCTCGGGTACACAACACATCACACATCACACACAACAGTACCTCGGGTGGCAGGCGACGCGTGTCTCGCGGCTGGTGCGCAGCGTGCCCGAGGCGCGGTCGACGCGCGCTATGCTCGGGTACACAACACATCACACATCACACACAACAGTACCTCGGGTGGCAGGCGACGCGTGTCTCGCGGCTGGTGCGCAGCGTGCCCGAGGCGCGGTCGACGCGCGCTATGCTCGGGTACACAACACATCACACATCACACACAACAGTACCTCGGGTGGCAGGCGACGCGTGTCTCGCGGCTGGTGCGCAGCGTGCCCGAGGCGCGGTCGACGCGCGCTATGCTCGGGTACACAACACATCACACATCACACACAACAGTACCTCGGGTGGCAGGCGACGCGTGTCTCGCGGCTGGTGCGCAGCGTGCCCGAGGCGCGGTCGACGCGCGCTATGCTCGGGTACACAACACATCACACATCACACACAACAGTACCTCGGGTGGCAGGCGACGCGTGTCTCGCGGCTGGTGCGCAGCGTGCCCGAGGCGCGGTCGACGCGCGCTATGCTCGGGTACACAACACATCACACATCACACACAACAGTACCTCGGGTGGCAGGCGACGCGTGTCTCGCGGCTGGTGCGCAGCGTGCCCGAGGCGCGGTCGACGCGCGCTATGCACGGGTACACAACACATCACACATCACACACAACAGTACCTCGGGTGGCAGGCGACGCGTGTCTCGCGGCTGGTGCGCAGCGTGCCCGAGGCGCGGTCGACGCGCGCTATGCACGGGTACACAACACATCACACATCACACACAACAGTACCTCGGGTGGCAGGCGACGCGTGTCTCGCGGCTGGTGCGCAGCGTGCCCGAGGCGCGGTCGACGCGCGCTATGCTCGGGTACACAACACATCACACATCACACACAACAGTACCTCGGGTGGCAGGCGACGCGTGTCTCGCGGCTGGTGCGCAGCGTGCCCGAGGCGCGGTCGACGCGCGCTATGCTCGGGTACAGGCCGCTCACCAGCACGCCCTTCACCACGTGCCAGCGCTCAGAGTTCAAGTTCACGTCCTACACAACAGGAATGACACATTACACAAGGAATTGCAACCTTAGAACAAAGTTAGTAAGCTTTGATCTATGATAGCTCGAATGAAAAAGCCAAGGCTCGGATGATAGCAGCATTAGACACTATATTTAAGTGAGTAACGGTAGCGCAGCATAGCGGTACCGGACGGCGGTGGTGCGACGACTGGCAGGGGCAGGGGCAGTCACCTTGATGTCGCCGGGCCCGCGCGACTTGACGAGGCAGAGCGCCCGTAGCTGCGCGAGTAGCTGCGCGCGGTGGCCGACGATCATCTGCATGGTGGCGGTACCGGACGGCTGGCAGGGGCAGGGGCAGTCACCTTGATGTCGCCGGGCCCGCGCGACTTGACGAGGCAGAGCGCCCGTAGCTGCGCGAGTAGCTGCGCGCGGTGGCCGACGATCATCTGCATGGTGCCGGTACCGGACGGCCGGCAGGGGCAGGGGCAGTCACCTTGATATCGCCGGGCCCGCGCGACTTGACGAGGCAGAGCGCCCGTAGCTGCGCGAGTAGCTGCGCGCGGTGGCCGACGATCATCTCCATGGTGGCGCCGCAGATCAGGTGGCGGGCGCAGAAGGCTCGCTCGCCGCCCACTGCGCGAGCCGCTTGCCACGCCTACGGAACACAGACTCAATAAATAAGTAACCCAATAAAGTGCCACGTTAGGCCACACAGCGCCATCTAGTCCCAAACTAAGCCGAAAGTTGTACTATGGGTACTGGATAACTGATAAACTTCTTTAGATACTTTTTTTGGAAATAATAATAATAACCCAAGACATGCCACGCTGGGGCACACAGCGCCATATAGCCCCAAACTGAGCCGAAACTTGGCCGAAAACTGAAAATTATGTCCGCTCTCATACAAAAAGTCACAGAAAATCCGTTGAAATGTGACAGAACGCGCCATTTATGCGCGAGAAAAATCTAAACGTTTGTTACGTGTATGCTAACGTGATTATTTTCCATCGAGTCTACTTAAATTTCGAAAGCAAATTATCATCTTATTTTCTTACCAATTTTAGTTGTCAATTCTGTCAGACCATAATCAAACATCAACATCCATATTGCATTGTAGCTGAAAACCAAAGGATGTTTATCCAGCACTCACCTGAAAAGCCCTCAACAACGCCATATGATCGGAATACGAGTCGGCCGCAAACTCCCTCCTGGCCGCACTGCCCCTCTTCCTGCTCTCCGGGCTCATGGACATCTGGAACGGCTCCCGGGACGCCAGAGCGCATACAATAGTCAATACAGGGTCCAGGCATTTGAGCACACAAGCGTAGAGCAGCATCTTGCCGAGACGAGGCTCCACGGTCAAGTCTAACAGGTGCTGGCCTATCTCCGTGAGGTCTTCGGTCGGTGTGAGCGCGCCCAGGGTCTTGAGTAAGGCGACTGCGTTGCGCACGGCCAGGAAGGAGGGAGGCTCCAACGCTCGGGAGAGGAAGTCCGCTATTGGCGTGTTGGCCGGTGCGAGTAGCTGTAACATGAAGCAAGGTTTAGGTATCACTTCATCATCATCGTCATCAGCTTTTTAAAACTCGTGAACCCTGAACATAATAGATATAATATTGTGTCTGGTATGCTATTGTTAAAGGAGAATAATCAACCGCTGCGGCACAGCACTATTCGCCACGCTCAAGAGTCACCGCACTAACATAGACAGTTGAAGTTTGACGTAACGGTGACACTGACAGCTGTCATCGTGTTCTCGCCGATTATTACTATTCTCTCTCTCTCTGTTTGAATGAGTGTTTGTAATTGGATTGTGTAAATAAATACTTTCAGATTTTCAATTAATGTGTTTATAAGATTATAGTAGGGATGTTGCGAATGTGTGTTGCATCCGCAATTCCGCATGATTATGCGGAACATTCGCATACGTCTAAATCGATGCGGATGTGTAGTAGGCGGCAGGAGCACAGGTGGCAGGGCTGCTGCCCTGCCTGCAGGACAGGCACATGTCTGCGGTACCTTGGTGTGCAAGCACAGCTCCTGCAGCGGCACGCGCAGTATCTCGGGCACGGCGTGCAGCGGCAGGAGCACAGGTGGCAGGGCAGCAGGACAGGCACATGTCTGCGGTACCTTGGTGTGCAAGCACAGCTCCTGCAGCGGCACGCGCAGTATCTCGGGCACGGCGTGCAGCGGCAGGAGCACAGGTGGCAGGGCAGCAGGACAGGCACATGTCTGCGGTACCTTGGTGTGCAGGCACAGCTCCTGCAGCGGCACGCGCAGTATCTCGGGCACGGCGTGCAGCGGCAGGAGCACAGGTGGCAGGGCAGCAGGACAGGCACATGTCTGCGGTACCTTGGTGTGCAGGCACAGCTCCTGCAGCGGCACGCGCAGTATCTCGGGCACGGCGTGCAGCGGCAGGAGCACAGGTGGCAGGGCAGCAGGACAGGCACATGTCTGCGGTACCTTGGTGTGCAGGCACAGCTCCTGCAGCGGCACGCGCAGTATCTCGGGCACGGCGTGCAGCGGCAGGGCGCGTGCGCGGCGGCGGGAGCACAGGTGGAAGGCGAGGCCGGCCCGCGTGCGTCCTGCGCGTCCTGCCCGCTGCTGGCAGCAGGCGCGCGAGGTCCACACGCACTGCAGCGAGCACACGCCGCCGTTCGACTCGTAGTACTTCTCCTTCACCTGACAGTAACGTATACAAAGTGGTGCTGTTAGGCTGAATTCAGAGACATGTTGGCCGCCGGGCAGTGAGCGTGAGAGGCCACAGATGGCCGGGGGTCGGCGGTCACCGCTCGAGCTAAAGCTACCACCTACTAGGGCTTGAATGAAGTCGAGCGAGATGGAGGGATTCGGAATGTAGACACAAAATCTCTACTTATATTCACTCTATCTTATACTTTATGGTACCATACCTATCCCAAAAGCTATCCCCATCCCTATTCCGGTATCGATCCCTATCTCCACCCTATTACCTCTCCCAAACCTATACTCAAGTTAGGACGCAGAAGCAGGTGGGTAACACAATAGCCAAAAAATGCTCTACTTATACTCTGTCTTATACTCCAAGGTATAAGACAGAGTATAAGTAGAGCATTTTTACCTATCCCAAGCCCTATGCTCATCCCTATTCCCTCATCGATCTCTATCCCCATCCTAATCACTTTCCCGAAACTTAACTCAGGTAACCTTTACCAAAATTTTGATCAGTTCATCCTAATCCTGACAGAGATCCTTATATCGTAGTGCGGGCGGCGGACGCAATTACCTGACCACTTCCTATCCCCCACGTCCTACATCCTCTACATCTATAGGTCATAGGCTATATAGTCAAATAGATAGGCTATATATCAAATATGACGAAAATATGACGAACAAAATCATAATAAATTATATATTTCATTGATTTCGCATTATAGATATTATTATAGATATCTTATATATATTTCACACTTAACTAACTTAAATTTAGGCAGGCAAGCATAATTACTCGGAAAATCACTCAGACACACACACACACACACACACGCACGCATACACACATATATACACGCACGCATACACACCGGCATGCTAATATTTCACTGATGTTGTTGTCATAGGTTTAATTAGGTTTGTTGCTCAGAGCATTTCATAATAATCTTTGTTAATACAGGGAAATCTATAATTAGCCATACCTATTTTTAAGATTTACTAATAGCAAAATAATATATTATGTATCGCCGTTGATTTCTTAAATAAATAAATTAAAAAAAAATAGATCATAGACCTACCTTGCAAGAGTCCACGACGTACACCACATCATCTATGGTGATGCTGGTCTCTGCTATGTTGGTGGCGATGATGATCTTGCGCGCGTTCGGCAGCGGGTTGAACACCTTCTTCTGGTCTATGGTCTGCATGTTGCTGTGCAGGGTGAACGTCTGGAACTTCACAGCCGCCATCTCTGTGTCCGCTTGGATCATGTCTCGGAGAGTTACTATGTCATCGTACCTAGTATATAAAAAAACATATTATAAAGTATATAAAGTAATTGGTGTTGTGAGAACGTCACTAATTTATTAGCGCAACACTCGTCGCGTCCCTATTCTATTTGTCTATGTCAATGTCTATGTGTCTGTGTCATGGCGTCTACACTGATTTCTAATCATCCCTGCTGTATCTCAATACAAGTGTTCCTGCTGGCTATCCTGTCATCTTATATATACACCCAAGACCCTTATAATTGGACTGACTTATCCATAAAGTATGAATTGGAAGCTGAAATTCTGCCAAATAAGTTAAAAAAAAAAGTTTCAAAATAAAAGGATTTATCATATTAACTCAAGTTCGTGTGACCTGTGGATTAGAACGTTTTTGCTTAACTACATCCAATATGTACGGGTTGGTTAACTAAAGCTGGTACGTTCAAAACATCTACACTAGTATCTGTAAATAAGCGCACGGTGTGACGTCGTACTGCATGCGCATCATGAAAAGTCTGCCGTCTCTCTCGCGCGCAGTCCAGCTAATGAGCGTGAAGGGGACCTATACAGTGTAGTATCTGTAAATAAGCGCACCGTGTGACGTCGTACTGCATGCGCATCATGAAAAGTCTGCCGTCTCTCTCGCGCGCAGTCCAGCTTATGAGCGTGAAGGGGGCCTAATAATTAAAACGCTAGAAATTATAATTTCTAGCGTTTTAATTGGCTAGGGGGTGTGGCTTGGCCGGCAGTCGGTGATGAGTCACTATTTTCTTAACGCGAATGAACTATAGTACTAGTTTTACTTTTGCTACTGTATAGTGAAATTGCATAAGTGTGAGTAATGTGGATGTGCCAGCTTTAGTAAACTGATCTGTTCTCTACATTGCTGACCGGCAGCGAAAGAGCGATCCGCGTCTCAAGACTTTTGGTTTCACAGCATTATAGTGGTTTTGTCATCGAATCTAGAAAATGACAGTTGACAGAACACGAGCACGCTGCCCTGGGAAGCAGCGCAGCAGTATTCACCCGGGCAGGAACTCGAGCACACTGCCCTCGGGCAGCAGCGCAGCAGTACTCACCCGGGCAGGAACACGAGCACCTGCCCTCGGGCAGGCCGAGGTGTATGTGTGGCAGCAGTACTCACCCGGGCAGGAACACGAGCACGCTGCCCTCGGGCAGGCCGAGGTGTATGTGTGGCAGCAGTACTCACCCGGGCAGGAACACGAGCACCTGCCCTCGGGCAGGCCGAGGTGTATGTGTGGCAGCAGTACTCACCCGGGCAGGAACACGAGCACGCTGCGCTTGGGCAGGCCGAGGTGTGTGTGTGGCAGCAGTACTCACCCGGGCAGGAACACGAGCACCTGCCCTCGGGCAGGCCGAGGTGTATGTGTGGCAGCAGTACTCACCCGGGCAGGAACACGAGCACGCTGCGCTTGGGCAGGCCGAGGTGTATGTGTGGCAGCAGTACTCACCCGGGCAGGAACACGAGCACGCTGCCCTCGGGCAGGCCGAGGTGTATGTGTGGCAGCAGTACTCACCCGGGCAGGAACACGAGCACGCTGCCCTTGGGCAGGCCGAGGTGTATGTGTGGCAGCAGTACTCACCCGGGCAGGAACACGAGCACGCTGCCCTTGGGCAGGCCGAGGTGTGTGTGTGGCAGCAGTACTCACCCGGGCAGGAACACGAGCACGCTGCCCTTGGGCAGGCCGAGGTGTATGTGTGGCAGCAGTACTCACCCGGGCAGGAACACGAGCACGCTGCCCTTGGGCAGGCCGAGGTGTGTGTGTGGCAGCAGTACTCACCCGGGCAGGAACACGAGCACGCTGCCCTTGGGCAGGCCGAGGTGTGTGTGTGGCAGCAGTACTCACCCGGGCAGGAACACGAGCACGCTGCCCTTGGGCAGGCCGAGGTGTGTGTGTGGCAGCAGTACTCACCCGGGCAGGAACACGAGCACGCTGCCCTTGGGCAGGCCGAGGTGTGTGTGTGGCAGCAGTACTCACCCGGGCAGGAACACGAGCACGCTGCCCTTGGGCAGGCCGAGGTGTATGTGCCGCACGAGCGCCAGCATGAGGTCGTGGTCGATGAGGTCCTCGGAGACGGCGTGGTGGTACACGTCCAGCGCGAAGCTGTCGGCCTGCGCCTCGTCCTCGCGCGGCTCGGCCTCCGCCGGCCGCAGCGACGACAGCAGCTTGGCGCACTCGGCGTGTCCGCCGTCCGTCGCGTAGTCGAACGCCGTCTTGCCGTTCGCGTCTTTCACTGACGGGTCCGCGCCTAATTGGACGGACAGGTAAGCAGATCTTTATGACGGACTAGCGACCCGCCCCGGCTTCGCACGGGTCCAATACTATTTTTTGCCGCTAACTCCCGTTCTCGTGGGAATTCCTTTCATAGTACCTAAGCTACGTCCCTTCCAAATTTCAAGTGTCTACGTTTAGCCGTTTAGGCTGTGCTTTGATATGTCAGTCGGTCAGTCATTTTCTCCTTTTATATATTTAGATACAGGGTGTCGCTCATGTACCATCAGAAACGCTCAGGTAAACATGCTTATTATACAAATATCCATACAATAAGAATTAAGAACATAATAAAATGGCTGAAATAATAGAAGGAAGAATAATGTGGTTTCCAGATTCAGAATAGGACCCCCTATCTTATCCTGTGAGTGTCACAAAAGAGACTAAGGGATTATCGGGAAACGAGCAGCAGCGTTTATTTGGGTACAAATAAAACCTACTGCGGTCACCAACCCGCCTGCCAAGCGTGGTGACCAATGCGAATCCTTCCAAATGACACCTATCATTGGGGGATGTCCAACAGAGCACGTTTGCAGATGCTGATGATGATGACGAAATCATCATCAGCCTATTGCAGTCCACTGCTGGACATAGGCCTCTCCAGTCGTTCGCCACTTAAGGCAAACATCTGAAGGATATACCCATAATCGCCACGCTGGGCAGGCGGGTTGGCGATCGCAGGGCGTAGCTTCTCGCTCCGGTGACACTGCTGCCCGTCATCGGTCTGTGTTATCTAGCTACGCCTTCAATTGTGATTGTTATACCGCCACCAGTCGGTTGCCAGCGCGTCGTTTGTTTTTCGGCAGGTTGCACCATGTGCAGGTGAGGTTGGCTTGGAGCGAAAAGTTGATGGGTCGCTCCCTTACATCCCTCGACGATGACGAATCATAGCGACTCACCGATCTGCAGTATGTTGGCGGCGGTCTCGGCCAGGCCGTGGTGCGCGGCGGCCATGAGGCCGGTGCGGCGCGACGCGCTGTGGGCCGTGTCTACTGGAGCACCCTCCGACAGGTACATGTACAGGATCTGGCAGAACGAGTCCTGCGCACACAATGACACACACTATAAGACTCGGTAATGTCAGTGACGCGTATGTCACCGTAAAATTGTAACTACCGTTAGATTATGATCTATCTCGCGAGATTGTAAACTGTCAAAATATTGTGAACAGTAAAATAATGCTTACATTTTAACTATTATTCGGTCACAGACTGTAATCGATCGATGTGAAATTCTTAAATTAAAATCTGTCACGCGTTAAATTATCAACAGTCCCACTTTGATCAGCCAAAATCTAGCGAAAAGTTATAGTTAAAATGTAAGAATTATGTTACAGTTCTCAATATTTCGACAGTTTACGATCTCGCAAGATGGATTATAATCTAACGGTATTTACAATTTCACGGTGACACATAGATACAACACATAGTCTGGCGGTGGCCTGATAATCAGAGCACCGCGGGCGGCCGGCTAGAAAAGGAAGGATTGTTTTATTGTTTTACAGCTAAAGTAACATAAGTATCACTACATAGTATAGAACAAAGTCGCTTTTTCTGTACCTATATCTCTATATGTGCGTTTAAATCTTTAAAAGTACGCTTTTCATCATCACCGGACTATTGGGGGAGCGGAAGGCTCTCACCCCTAAACTGAACCCTGTAAGGCGGACTCACCAGACTGCCCTCGTTGAAGCACTCGTCCAGGAACTCGTCCATGTCTGCCTGCAGCGCCGGGTCCACGGGCGTCCCGTCCCGCTCGCCGCCGCCGCCCCCGCCCTCCTGGCTACTTTGCTTTTGAGCTGCATAATAAAAGTGCCATTACTTTCATTTACTTGGGCTACTCTTTCGCTGTCCATCAGGCGTAGGGAAGCCATTATGTCGAGCCACTATAAAAAAAAATCAAGCTAATTCTACATACATCTTTAAGCTGTTAAATAAGCATAAAAGCTGTCTGTGTATAAGCGCGCGGCGAGACGTCGTACTGCATGTGCATCATGAAAAGTCTGCCTGTCTCTCTCGCACGCGGTCTAGCTTATGAGTGTGAAGGGGATAGTTATAGTTGTATCTTACATACTGTATAGTAAAATAGGCGTGACGACAGTATCAAATAATATAAGATTTGATGACTTTGGGAAAAAATACATATTAAAAGGATTTAAATCGTTGATTTAATTTTCATAAGAAAATTAAGATTAACAAGATTTTCAATAAATGAAAATTATAAAATACAGCAATCGGCCATTCTGATTGAAACACCAATCACAGCGCAAAACGTCACGATTTTGTAATAGTGATGGGTCGTAACAGGTAAAATTTAATACTTGTTATCTTAAAATAACAGTTCCAAATATCTGTTCTGAAATAACACCTGCTATTCTTTGATTTAACTTCATCTGATTTGTACACAATATTATTATTAACACAAATTGTTGGCTGGAGCTTCCTCCTTCATTAATAGTTGTGGTGCTTTCAGTAGCTACGAGATGTATTATTCTTAGAAATTTTATTTAAAAAAAACCGGCCAAGTGCGAGTCGGGCTCGCGCACAAAGGGTTCCGTAGCAGCAAATATAATAAACTTAACCAAAATTACAGTTAAATCAACCTATCTCAAAAACTATAAGAGATACTTTGATCAAACCAAAAATCGTTGAAAGAGTTAATTAGCATGCATCACCTCTATTTTTTTTAGAATTTTATACCCCGTAGTTATAAAAATAGAGGGGGGGGGACATACTTTTTACGACTTTGAGAGCTGATATCTCAAAAACCGTTCACTTTAAGAAAAATGTTTTTTAGAAAACTTTATATCATTTTAAAAGACCTTTCCATTGATACCCCACACGGGTATGTACATCGAAAAAAAAATTTTCATCCCTCAATTACATGTATGGGGGGCCCCACCCCCAATTCTTTTTTTTACTATTTAGTGTCATAATTTTGTAGCGGTTCATACAACACATATTCCCATCAAATTTCATCACTGTAGTACTTATAGTTTCCGAGTAAATCGGCTGTGACAGACGGACAGACGGACAGACGGACAGACGGACAGACGGACATGACGAAACTATAAGGGTTCCGTTTTTGCCATTTTGGCTACGGAACCCTAAAAAACGACAAAGTTTGTTTATGTTGTTGGTAATGATATGTTAAAAGTAGGTGTTAATATGTCCAAAAACAATAAATTACTTCGTAGTAACAGTTCTCAATGTTCCATAGATAAATATCTGTTATGCGTATCTGTTACGATAAATACACCTCACCGCTATTTGGTAAACATGCTGTCACCTGTCAGTCCTGTCATTGTGTTTTGTTGTTAAGATATGTCATAGCCCGTTTACACTCGCGTGCGAGTGACGAGGCGAGGCGCGAGGCGAGCGACGAGGCGAGAGTGTGAACACTCGCTCGCGCCTCGCCTCGCGCCTCGCCTCGTCACTCGCAGCGCTCGCGTCGCGAGCGGTTTTTTGGTCACGAGTCAAAGGGCCTCGCGACGAACGCGAGCGGGGTGTTTACACTCGCGCTCTCGCTTCATTCGCGGTTCAGCGTTGTGCCGCGCAGGTCGTTAAAATGGATTAGTCTTATGAGGAAACATTTAGATTTACTGGAGCATTTCAAAGGGAACCAATAGGCTATTATGGCTAAAAATTGTAATTAGTCCGTCTTTTAGATTATTCATAAATAAAAGACACGTATTTTTCCTTTTTTCATTCACATAAACAATAGCAAAGATACAAGGCATCTAAAGTTAGGAGTGGGAGTCTTTGACGTCACTCGCTCCCGTAAAAATGCCTCACCGAGTGACGTCACGCGTAATTTCAACGGGCTATAACTTTGTAAGATTTAGTCTAATTTACAAATAAAAAAATACGTGTCTTTTATTTTTGAATAAGCTAAAAGACGGACTAATTACAATTTTTAGCCATAATAGCCTATTCTGTGGAACCCAAAATAAATACCATAAAATGAACCAAAAAGTAAACGATGCGTGGAAGAGGTTGTCATCATTACAAATGAAATGAATAGACCTTTAATTGATTTAAAACATAAGACATTTTACTTTTTTATTTGTATTTAATGTGTGTAGTTCAATAAACCATGACTTGTTGCCGCTAACATTTCGACGTCCTCCATTGTCGCGAGCTCAAAGACAACTGAACTCGTGACGAGAGTGTAAACACCAAGCTCGTTTCGGGGGGCGTGGCGCGAGTCACGAGGCGAGGTACGAGGCGAGTCGCGAGGCGAGAGTGTAAATGGGGTATTAGGTTACGCATTTACGCATTTCATTGGTTTTTTATTGGTTTACGTAACATTTTACGTTTAAAACCTACCAGAACATGATAATTGATAACATACTTAGATCAAAGTGGTCTTCACAGAAATAAAGTGGTGAATTCGTGCTTACTTCGTTCGGGTTGCGCCGTGCGAGCTTTAACCTTTGATGTCTTATTAATCTCTTACAAGGGACATGTACAAAAACCTTGTCGGGTGTTTTTATTAACGTGTTTTTACACTGCATACCACTTATAACATCTATTATTCATTTCTTACACGATACACGAAACTAAACAATGTTTGTTTACATAGTCCTTAGACGCGTATTTGACAAATTTGACGTCTACTATATGGTGACGTCAGACCCGACGCCATGACACTGCGAGCTGTTTTTGAGCCACATTGAAAAAATATTAGAAAATTAGCTTTAATCTTCGTTAAATTTGGAGTTTTTATAGAAATAAAGGTTTTTTCGTAATCAGTAAATGTGTACCCTCTTTACGGAAGAGGATTTCAAAATCATTCGTCATGCCTATTGCTTAAGTGTGAGAACTTTGAACGCGCCAGCTTTAGTTAACTGATCTGTACGCGTGCAATTACAATAAAATATTTGGAGTAATAAGAGTCGATTGTCTGTGTACGATTTTATGTCCGTGTGGTTCCCGGATTTAGAATGGGACAACCCAATCCCATCCCGTGGGTGTCGTAAAAGCCGACTAAGGGGATATCAGGAAACGGGCAGCAACTTCCACCCAACCAGCCAAGGCGCCAGGTACAAATAAAACCTACTACGCCTACTATGTGATGTGAGGTGACTAAGGCAAATCCAGGGGGTATTTGCTATGATTATTATTGTCATTAAGGTAGGCCTATGTTCAGCACGTGGACGTATGCAGGCTGCAGTCTTGTACTGCGTGATCCTCAGCACGGCCTCCATGGAGTACTAGACTGGTAGGGACCGTACACACCGGCACAAACACTCACACTCCAAGTGGCTCCAGTAGCTGTTCCCGCTCTTGAGCTACGCCTTTAGCTCGGTCTCCACCTGTGCCATCCTCTTGTACTGCGTGACCCTCAGCACATACTCCACGCTTTGCTAGGCTCGCAGGGGCCGTACAAACCAGCAGACAAACACTCACACTCCAGGTGGCTCCAGTAGCTGTTCCCGCTCTTGAGCTTCGCCTTCAGCTCGGTCTCCACCTGCGCCATCCTCTTGTACTGCGTGACCCTCAGCACGTACTCCAGGCATTGCTAGGCTCGCAGGGGCCGTACAGACAAGCAGACAAACACTCACACTCCAGGTGGCTCCAGTAGCTGTTCCCGCTCTTGAGCTTCGCCTTCAGCTCGGTCTCCACCTGCGCCATCGTCTTGTACTGCGTGACCCTCAGCACGTACTCCAGGCATTGCTAGGCTCGCAGGGGCCGTACAGACAAGCAGACAAACACTCACACTCCAGGTGGCTCCAGTAGCTGTTCCCGCTCTTGAGCTTAGCCTCAGCTCGGTCTCCACCTGCGCCATCCCCTTCGTCTTGTACTGCATGATCCTCAGCAAGTCCTCCAGTACCAGACTCGTAGGGACCGTACAGACCAGCACACAAACACTCACATTCCAGGTGGCTCCAGTAGCTGATCCCGCTCTTGAGCTTCGCCTTCAGCTCGGTCTCCACCTGCGCCATCCACTTGGTCTTGTACTGCGTGATCCTCAGCACGTCCTCCAGTACCTGATTCGTCGGGACCGTACAGACCAGCACACAAACACTCACATTCCAGGTGGCTCCAGTAGCTGTTCCCGCTCTTGAGCTTCGCCTTCAGCTCGGTCTCCACCTGTGCCATCCTCTTGTACTGCGTGACCCTCAGCACGTACTCCAGGCATTGCTAGACTCGCAGGGACCGTACACACCAGCACACAAACACTCACACTCCAGGTGGCTCCAGTAGCTGTTCCCGCTCTTGAGCTTCGCCTTCAGCTCGGTCTCCACCTGCGCCATCCGCTTGGTCTTGTACTGCGTGATCCTCAGCACGTCCTCCAGGTAGTACCGCTGGACTTCGTGCAGCCGTCCCGGTATGGTCACTACCGGGCAGTTGTTGAAGTACCTGTATGGTAAAATAGAAGCATAGATTTATCAAAAGGATTATGTGGTTTCCGGATTTAGAATAAGACCACCCCATCTTATTGCTGTGCCATCGGTTTGGTCTTGCACTGCAAGACCCTCAGTAGCGACCGCCAGTACTGCTCGTAGGGACCGTACACACCGGCACTTATCAAAAGGTTTATGTGGTTTCCGGATTTAGAATAAGTCCACCCCATCTCATTCGTGGGTGTTGTAGAAAACGATTAAGGGAATATCATGAACGAGCAGGGATATCATCATCTTTTCCATCATGGGCTTCTCGTGGGATAGACTGCGGACAAAAGGCAAATCCCCCAAATAACCATAGTCATTGGGGGACGCCTATGTACAGCAGTGGTCATTTGTTGCCTGATGATGATGATGTCGTGACATGACGTGCGCCACGCGTCGACGTACCTGGAGAATATCTGCGTGTCCATCGTGGCGGACATGAGCACCAGCTTGAGGTCCTTCTGCCGCGGCAGCGCGTCCCGCAACGCGATCAGCAGGAAGTCGCTGAACTTGTCACGCTCGTGGACTTCGTCGACGAACACGTGGGTCACGCCTGACAACAATGTACAACACTATTAGATGGCGAACAACTGGCATGGTCCATCAATGGACTGAGATATATTGATGACTAAGCACAGACCGGAGTCCGTGGGCTTCACTCAGAAGGACTTACTGAAAATCAGTGATATTGCTACATTGAGTGAGGGCAACTTAGATGCCGCAAAGGCGCTATGTCTGGTCTTCTAATTTTGTATTTGTTAATAGCTCCCGAGATCTTGGAGATCTCCAAGAGCACTCAACCAGTGACGATTTTTAAAAAGGAGGGTAGGCCCCTCATTCTCACAAAGTCTTAAACGGTTTAGAAACTATGCTTTCTATATTTCTCATGTAAAGGATTGACACAAAGCATGGAGTTAATAAGCAATAGGCTTGATGTTGGTGATGAACGACGGAGGTTTATTTTAGAAGAGCTTTCAGGATGACCTCACTCCACCTGATGGTAAACGGTTTTCCTTGTTTGGTGATCTGATCTGATACCCAATAGACTGGTATTATGTGCTAACTTATAAAAAACGATACAATGTACTTGTAAGTGAGAATATTGGGCGACTCTAGCTAGTAGCCGATGGACTGGCCTATCTGTTACGTGTATGTAGTGACGCGGTGTGAGCAGACCTGTGAGCGAGGAGTCCCCGGCCATGAGCGTCCTGAGCAGCACGCCGTTGGTGCAGTACGTGAGCACGGTGCGCGGACTCACGCGCGACTCCAGCCGGATCTGGTAGCCGATGGACTGGCCTATCTTCTCCATTCGCTCGTACGCCACCTGCAAAGCAGACAATTTGTTTGAACAAACTCTAGTCCAGCACCAGCTGCGGCAGCTGAGTGGTCTTGTCACTATTACACAAGTGTCGTTACTGCACCATAACACAAGTGTCGTTACCCGCTCGGCGACGGACACGGCGGATATGCGCCGCGGCTGCGTGCAGTATATCCGCGCCGGCTGCTTGTGCTCCTGGCAGTAGTCCAGCACCAGCTGCGGCAGCTGAGTGGTCTTGTCACTATTACACAAGTGTCGTTACTGCACCATAACACAAGTGTCGTTACCCGCTCGGCGACGGACACGGCGGATATGCGCCGCGGCTGCGTGCAGTATATCCGCGCCGGCTGCTTGTGCTCCTGGCAGTAGTCCAGCACCAGCTGCGGCAGCTGAGTGGTCTTGTCACTATTACACAAGTGTCGTTACTGCACCATAACACAAGTGTCGTTACCCGCTCGGCGACGGACACGGCGGATACGCGCCGCGGCTGCGTGCAGTATATCCGCGCCGGCTGCTTGTGCTCCTGGCAGTAGTCCAGCACCAGCTGCGGCAGCTGAGTGGTCTTGTCACTATTACACAAGTGTCGTTACTGCACCATAACACAAGTGTCGTTACCCGCTCGGCGACGGACACGGCGGATATGCGCCGCGGCTGCGTGCAGTATATCCGCGCCGGCTGCTTGTGCTCCTGGCAGTAGTCCAGCACCAGCTGCGGCAGCTGAGTGGTCTTGTCACTATTACACAAGTGTCGTTACTGCACCATAACACAAGTGTCGTTACCCGCTCGGCGACGGACACGGCGGATATGCGCCGCGGCTGCGTGCAGTATATCCGCGCCGGCTGCTTGTGCTCCTGGCAGTAGTCCAACACCAGCTGCGGCAGCTGAGTGGTCTTCCCGCACCCGGTGGCGCCCGCCACTATTATCACCTGTGAAAAATAAAAACCGAATCATCTAGGATGCAAGAAAAGAATAATGTTATCCCTTGTTAGCCTCAAACTAAGCGGCGAAAAGATCTTGGGTAATGAGCGACCTACCAATGACCCTACAATAAAAATCAACTGAACAATAACAATAGTTCAATCGACACATTGTGTTTTGTACTATAAAAAATGGACAAAACAATCACATATAGTACATTCAGTTAGCAGTGAACCATAGCATTTTAGCTTTCATAGTATTTTAGCCACTCACTGAATGGCAAATAGGATGTATGGATATGCCTTTGATTGTTAGTGTAATGGAACTTAAGAATAGAACAGATAGACAAGATCTTCAAAACCTCAGGAAGATTTGTGGGAAATGTTGGTATGATGTACAAGTGAAATGTATAAAAATATTAAATACCTGATTATGTGCAATAGCATTAAGAAGTTCTTGCCGCTGCTCATAGACCGGCAGCTTTTCTCTGAACTTTACTAAGTCTGGGTTGTATGTTGTATTTGGCACCTAAAATAAATGTACATATTAAAACAAAATAATAAAACCTGTGAATAAATTACCAGACAATTCACACCACCCATATCATACTAAGTTGTTTTCCTAAGAGTTATGCTGACACCTAAGGGTTAAGACATAAAACCCTTAGCCCAATGGTTAACTGGTAGAGAATACCTATGTGGCATTAAGTCCGCCTTTTGAACACTTGATTGAGTTTTAATTGTGCAATAAAGATTAAATAAATAAATAAAACCATGTGGAAAAGTTTTCAACTGGAAATCAAACCTGGTACCTTCAGGCTTTTCACCTAACACCGTAAATATTGCACCACTGATACCATCAATCCAAATGTTTTATCAAGATGACTTAAACAAAGCTTATGTGTACTTAAAAACATTTTGTCATCATGTAACAAAGTTTTTTCATATGTAGCTATATGTTTCACTGCTGATTCATAAGTGACACATTACAAAAGGATCAACATTAAAGTAATGAAACTTAAACAATAACACATTGTTGTGTAAGGCATCCCCTTCATTCTTTTTTGAATAGATCAAGATAAAAAGACTCATCAAATGTTGCATTCAATAATTAGAAGAAATTATGTACTTATAGTAACTAACAATATCGCTATAAGTGATAAGACCACCTAGATTGTACTTTGTGCTGTTTGTAACACATGTTTTCCTGTAATGTCTGTATTTTTGGGCAATAATGAGTTTCTATCTATCATCAACAAGGGACCATTGAAGTATTTAAGTGAGCAGATTTTTCAAATTATTGACTGTTATTTTATGTTCAAGGAAGTTCAATTTAGAGTACTCTATATGAAACTGCAAAAGACTGGTGATAATGATGAAGATGATATATGAAGCAATGATAATATTACCTGTGCAACCCCATTATTCAACTGTCCCAGCGTCTTGTGAGCCAGTTGAGGACTCCTCTCTTTCTCGGGGCAGCAGCTCAGGTCATCCTTTTCCTTGCTGGTGATGGGGAAAGCGTTAAACAGCTCCGCAATTGTACACCTCATGTTGGAATCCAGGATAAGCTTGGCATCATTCTGTATGATTGTGGAGCCACTCCGCTTGTAAATTGTCAGGTAACGGTTGACACCTACAATTAGCACATCATTGACGCAATATTACGAAGACTGTGTTACGAATGTATTAACTGTAGTTTTTCAGAACAAACAAACATTTCATAAGTCAAAATCTCTGTGGTGCAATAATGCTATAAACGCATTTGTGTAATATTGCACATGTATACGATTATATACTAAACAATAATAATCATTTTTATACAATAAATAAATCACAATAATGTATTGTTTGTAAACTAAAAACAACTGTGTAGTACACTTACCTTTCCCGCGTGATTTTGACTTCAGGCCCAGCTTCGCGACAGTCTCGTGAATGAACCCGCGCTCCTGGGCCGACAGGAACGACGGGAACTTGAGCTCAGTCTCATTTTCATCGCTCAGAAATTTATCCAATTGAATCTTCAGAGCGATACTCACAGACTCCGCTATCGGAAAATGTTTATTACCCAAATTACGCTTCCCTTTCTTTGAACTCATGTTGACGTGTTTCCTAATTTAGCCTTCTATTTAAAGCACTACGAAACACCATAATCTTTACTATTTTCTAAACAATAATTAACTTTGAAGACACCTCACCAAAAGGTTACTTCAAAAATACTCCGAAATCGTCTCTCGGCTCGGCATGCAATCGGTATCATGGCTTATGTCAAGTAGATCTGTCAGTGTCATAAAACCGATTATTATTACCGATTTGACAGCTGGTTACCGGTATTTAAATTAAGAAATTTATGTGGTTGTCTATGAAAACTGTTTCTGCGCGATGACTAACCAGAAATATTTTCCAAAAAAAGTTGTGATTTACTGACTTTGACAATCCCATCATTGTCAAAGTCAAGAATTGCACGTGTCGTTCGTGTGTATTTATTTTAATTCCCTATGTCCTTCTTTTAATAAATAAATCAAAATGTCTAAGAAGATAAAACACTTGATTGTGGATACCACAGCGTTTATAAAAGCCGCAAATTTACAAGATTTAGCCGAAAATGTGTACACAATACAAGAGGTAATTGATGAAATAACAAACGATCGGCAGCGACGGAAGCTGGTTGTTTTACCGTACGATTTAAAAGTTAAAGATGTGTTTACTGAAAATATCAAGTTAGTAACTGACTTTTCCAAGAAAACAGGTGATTATACAAGCCTATCCGCAACAGACATAAAGGTTATGGCACTCACATACCAACTGGAGAAAGAGATCATAGGTACGACGGAGCATTTGAAGTCTGAGCCCACCATGCAGAGGACCGTAAAGGTCACAGGGTTAGCTGGATTTAACTCTGAACCGCAGAAGCCGGATAGTGGAGAAAATACAAATGAAGTTGCTGATAAACAAGAGGAGTCTAAAACAGGTACAACTAAAGCCAATCTAGATTCAGTAGTTAAAGAGTCTGACAATGCAAGTAAAGAAATCAAAGACGACTCAAATGAAAATGATACATTAGCACAGAATATTGCTGAACAACTAGAGAATATTGACTTGAAAGATGAGGAGGTAGACAACCTGATGGTCAAAGTGGACACCGATGAGGAAGATGATGAAGAGGAATCAAGCGAGGAGTCAGACAGCGATGGAGGGGAGTGGATAACACCAGGAAACTTGGCTGCAAAGAAAAAAGAGATGGATCTAGGAGAATTTGAAGATATAGCTGTAGAAGTTGCCTGCATAACATCCGATTTTGCAATGCAGAATGTTTTAAAACAAATAGGCTTGAATGTCACTGCCATTGATGGCAGAATCATCAAGCAACTTCGCACATTTATATTTCGTTGCACGACCTGTTTCAAAACCACAAGCGTGATGACAAAGCTTTTCTGTCCGAAATGTGGTCATGCCACTCTGAAGAAGGTGGGGGTAAGCATTGACGATGAAGGGAATCAACATATCCATATAAATGGGCGTAAACCTTTAACAGCGAGGGGCAAGAGGTTCAGCTTGCCAACACCAAAAGGAGGGCAACACTTTCAGTATCCAATTCTCACTGAAGACCAGCACATTCACAAGAGGTTCGCCACCAAAATGGCCAGGAGTAAGACAAATGCCATGGACCCTGACTACATAGCTGGCTTCTCACCCTTTGTCATGAAGGATGTCAATTCCAAGTCCGCCGTGTTAGGTGTCAGAGCCAATAAGCAAGATGTGAAATACTGGATGAAAAATTATTCTAAGGGCAAGAAATGATACTATAATTTGTTAAAATAGATTCTATATTATCTTATTATTAAAAACAAATTTAACATTGTGCAAAGTTTGTCATTCGATCATATTCTTATCAACAGTGTACATTGTGTAAATATATTACTTTTTAGAAAGTTGCTCTTCTATAAATTTAAAGGCGGAATCGATGCATGAACATGATGACATCTCATGTTTAGGGTGCCCTGTAACAATGTGAACATACATAAGGAATAATAGATTTGAATAATTACATAGCTGTCTTTTCTGAATTACTGAATTAATTACAGATATTATCTCAATTATCTATAATATATAAATATCTAATTATCAATCAGTTTACAATTCATACATTTTCTTAGTATCAGTAAAATAATATATTACCTGCTGAAACCCTAGGGCAATCAAAGTCAGGAGTCTTCATAGGAGTGTCCAATGGGGCTGATGAAGATATCCAATTTCTAGTTATCTAAAATTACAAACATCATTTTTACAATACTGCACAGTGATATAAAGTTTAGGTTTTAACAACAATTACATTATAACTTGAAAGTTCATACCTCTTTCATAAATTTAGGCATTTTCATTGGTGAAAATGCATGAACAGAGTCTGTGAATGCTATCGCTTTTACTTTTTCCTGAAATTTGTTCTTCAACTGGTCAGCCAATGTCACGGTGACCACTCCACCGTAGCTGTGCGCCACGATGACCACGGAGCTGGCCCTGGCTTTAGATATGTATGTCTCCCACACGTAATAAGCGTGCTCCTCAGCACTGCTGCTGTGAGGTATCTTCTTCCCATCAGCTTGGTAGTTGTCGTTTGTGTTCAATATCATCACACCATAATCTTTGGCTATGGCTCTCTCCACATATGGTATCTGTGTGCCTTGGTCTAAACTCTCATTTATAATTAGGCTGAAAAAATGCACAGGTAGGTACATATTTATTATCCAAGATATAATCAAAAAGAAAGTTAAATTCACATATAAAATACATACGATCTAGCCCACTGACCAGCTCGTACTGCACCAGAGCCATTGATCAATACTAGCAGCACATCCTTATTGTCATAATCTTTGGAAACAAATACAAATGTACCAGTCTCTGGTGTAGAGTTCTTGGGTACCGGTAATCTCACTAGATTCACTTTGGTTTCAAGCAGATAGTAAATGTATTCTGTGATGGCATTGCCCAGCTCCTCGTAATGTGCCTGGCATTCCTGGTGCTGGTCACTAATGCTGAACTGGAACGGCTCCTCACCCGGGAGACCATTGTCTTCTATCTTTCTAAGTTGCCCATCTACATAAAAAGAGCGTATCGTATTTATAACTGAATTTAAAATTTAAATAAAAAAACAACATATTAAATCAGAATTCATAAACTCACCACTATTAAAGGCGTAGCCTAAATCTTTCATTGATTTAACCGCCTGCATTGCCTTCTGTACCGTTTTTGAATAATTTATTGGCAAGAATTGGATGGGCGGTAATTTTATTCTAATAAAGGGAGACCGGCAAAGGAAACCCAATTTGCTTAAATGTTTTATCACCATTAACACCAAACTTGAGAATGCGAAATAGAGTAAACATGTGAAACAATATGTTGAAGAATTAAATTATACTTGCTAATTATTTCAAAAACAAACAAGGAAAACCCTAAAACAAACCCCTGCTCTCCATTGTAGTTTCAAATCTGAACTGTCAATGTCAACCAGCCAAGCAAAGTGCCAATTTGACTTTTCCTGAAATCGTTCAAAAACCGATAACTAGATTCTTTAAATAAAAGTTTTCAATATGCGTGCGCATCGCGGGCAGATCAACAGACTTCATATTTACTTTTCTCTATATATCTATGTAAAACACCTCAATATGTTCATTAGTTGTAATCTAAGTCTTTACCCAATGTACTACACAAGGGTAGGCAACCGAGTTCAGAAAGAACCACGAAACAAAATTGCTCCGTGGAAGGACGATAGTAGTCCGAATATTCTTGGTTCTATTCCATGTCTGGTCTATACATAGAAGTTGTACGAAGTACTTGATACTTCCATGGGTCTATATTAGACATGAACTTTTCCGAATTAACTCGTTTTAGTATTCTGGGAGACTGCATGCGCTCGGTCATAATCTGGTACTCGTAGCACAAAGGGAAAACTTGGTGCATTTATTTATTTAATTTAGTTGGGATAAATAAAATAAATCTATACATGCATACATTTAATCATTGTACCAGTCTAAAAACAGTAGGGTAAATGACATGACTAGCAAGAAGAACAAAATGTACACCCTGAGGCCCGCATTCCTTTGAATAGCTTGCTTGATCTGTTCATTGGCATCCTTCACATTCTCTGTGGCGCCAACTACTGTAGTGGATATCCTATCAATATCCTGTTCTTGTTGGAGAATCTGAAAAAAATATATAAAAATAAGAGTACAGGAATATTGACTGTTCAATCATTATTTAAGACTAGCTGTGCTCGCGACTTCGTCCGTGTGGAATAGTTATTTTTTCCCCGTCTTTTTTTCATTTTCCATTATTTCTTCGCTTCTAATAGTTACATCGTGATGTTATATAGCCTAATGCCTTCCTCGATAAATGGTCTATTCAACACAAAAAGAATTTTTCAATTCGGACCAGTAGTTCCTGAGATTAGCGCATTCAAACAAACAAGCAAACTCTTCAGCTTTATAATATTAGTTAAGATACACATTAGTAGCTAACCAATATCTTTAATATCTACCTAATGAGCTGATGAAGAGGGTGGTAGAGCCTATAATTAAGAATGTCCAGACCAACTACCACCCAATGCCATTAGATATGACCACATGTAAGGTGCTTTAGGGCCTGCTTGAGATAAGGCTGGAATCATATCTATCTATCTATCATTTCTTCATCAACATGATACTGGGACTTTCAACAGTAAGTGTGATTGTCTCATAATGGGATTGTCAGGTACTAAGCTAATAAGAATGCAAAACTTCTAGATTCTTCTAAGGCGTTTGGCCTGGTTAGGTAGGTCATCCTCTGCAGACCGCTGAAAGAAACAGGTGTGCCATATGAGTTAACCAAATGGCTGTGAATAAGATTTTACGGCTGTATATAAACAACCCTTGCACTGGGTCATAAAAGGCCATAAAATCTTGCATACTATGTGTTGTGGATGTTGCCTGAAATAAATTGTTTTATAATATAAAAATAAAATTAAATGATTTTTTCCCATAATTGAATGTACCTTAATATGCTTGGTATTCCTTTTATTACTGAATGGAGTAATTCTACAGCATGGAAATCAAACAAATTCAAAATGTTTGTATTTACCTTTTCAGTAAAAACTTCCTGTAACTCCGCTATATGCAATACTTTGCTCTCAATCTGTTTCACCTCTTCAGTCATGTTGTTCAATTCATTCAGGAGCTGCACATTCTCCGACTCGAACATCTGCAACTCCTCTGCACTCAGCTGCCCTTCATCCGACATCACTGCAACTTCATTTTCAGATAAATCTAATTGCATTTTATTATTATCAGTCTCCTCTACTTCAGCACCGTCCTCATCCTTTTCTTTTTCAATAACTTTTTCTGCTATAAATGGGTTTGGAATGTTAGATTTAGTCTGCGGTAGTTCTAGCCTTGATAGCTTACGGATATCCATTGCCCGTTTCACTCTCAAAGCTTTCAACTCACTGTGTATCTTACATACAGCTTTTAAGTACATGTCTATAAGGTCTATGACTCCATCCATGTAGTCTCGCATCTGCTGTGAGACGGAAAGCTTTCGGTTGTCATTTCGAAACTCTTTCAGCAGGTGTGAGCAGGTGTTGATAATTCGCTGGGCTCCGGTGTCTATCTGATCTCTCTCAGAGTCAGTCATCTCATCCCCAGTTACATTATTAAAGAAACTTAAATACCTCTCCCTGTGTTCAAGTAGAAAGTCACGCAATCTGGTTATTTGGGACCCTATGTCCCGAGCTGTTGTCATAAAACCACTTTTCGGTTTTGTCCGTAGTATTCGTTGTTTATCTTCACTTATAGGGCTCTGTATACCGAAAGCTTTATTCCGAGCTTTGACTGTCTTTATACAAGCTTTGAAAAGCGGTGTTATATCCATTTTATTCAATAATTAATGAAATACTATGCAGAAGCTTGCACTAAATTTCACGACGTGTGTGACACTAGGAAACAACAGACTGTCAAAATATTTGATGGCCCTATTTAAACGTTTCACTTTCTGACTTTGCTCAAAAAATTTGTAGCCGAAACTATATTTAAAAAAACACCAACCAACGTCAGCTGTCATTGCTGTCAATTTTGACAGGCAGGCAGATAAATTCTGTGAATGGTTTGTTTTTTTGGACTTCCGCTAAAATTTTAAAGCAAATTGTAAATATTTACCAAAATACAATGGGATCAACCGGCAACCAAGCTAAACATTCAATACCTATTGATATTTTAGACGATTTGTGTAGGTGAGATAAGCTCCATATTCACGATAAACTTTTAATCCTATTGGATGTTGTTATTACGTTTTATACTTAATGCATTGCAGTCGCTTTATTATCAACCTGCCACCTGAAGACCGCGATAACCTGGTGCGGGTATGTTTTCAAATCGAGCTGGCACATTGGTTCTACCTGGACTACTACTGCACAGACGAAACTGCGAAGTTGAACCCATGCGGTATTAGAGATTTTGCCGCTCATATTTTTCAAGTAAGATTCTTAATTAAATTTTCATTAGATTGATTTGATTTCAGAAATTAACTTTTCTAAATATTGTCTGGATGTTGTGTGAGACGCCTCATCATTTAGTAATTGCTCATTGTACAAAGGTTGCACAAAGGAAAACCTTAATTTGAGACCAGGTGAACCGTCTGGTGCATTTATTTATTTATTAGAAAAATAATAAAGAAAGAAATAAAAAAAAAAATTACTTCAAATAGTTTATTTCTGCAAAATCTACCGACTATCCTAATTATAATATCTAGATTATAATTTTAATTTATAATTTTGCATGTTTTGCACTTTTTCCTACCAGCACTACTTCTTCTCTACCAACTTTTTTAAATACCTAACCTCAGGTGTATCACAGTCAAGCGAAAACTCATTTTTTAAATAAAAAAAAAATATAAATGTGGTAAAAATTCTCCTTTCCCATGTTTCCAGCATGTCCCTGCACTCCGCGAGCATGCAGGCAGCTTGGACATGGTCCTGGGCAACTGGCGCGAGTACAAGCAGACGGTGCCCACGTACGGCGCCATCCTGCTGGACACCGACCTGACACACGTGCTGCTGGTGCAGTCCTACTGGACCAAGGCCTCCTGGGGCTTCCCCAAGGGGAAAGTGAATGAGGATGAGGAGCCGTGGAAATGTGCTGCTAGAGAGGTAAACAACAGAGAGATATTCTTCACTATATAGTATAAAACAAAGTCACTTTTTCTTTCTGTCTGTCCCAATGTATGGTTATATCTTTAAAACTACACATGAATTTTGATGTGGTTTTTTTAATACAGTAGAACTCCAATTATCCGAATTAATAGGGACCGGGACCCATTCGGATAATCAAATATTCGGATAATCGGATTGTTTTTTAAAAAAATGCCATTGGAGAGAATAAAAGCTACGTTTTGATATTGCACTATTTTTTATTGAATTAAATGAAAGAAACATGCAATTGTCACATGTTTTAAATATAAATAAAATGTACTTATGTAGAAGTTTAGAAATAAAAATCATTGTTTTTTAAACATCTAAGTCAATGTAAGCTGTTTTGCGGTCTTCAACCGTTTTCGGGTAGCCAGGTCACGCATTGGCTTGACGGTGAGCAGTTGCAAGTGGTCACACTTGGGCTCACGCTCCATCCACTTCAAAGCAAAACTTTTTTGGACAATTTTTTGTGATTCGGATAATCGGCGATTCGGATAGTCGAAGTTCGGATAATTGGAGTTCTACTGTAGATAGAGGGATTCAAGAGTAAGGTTTATGTGCATAATATATGCATATAGAATTGCACCCTTGCGAAACTGGGGCTGGTCGCTAGTTATTGTACAAAATACAAACATTTACAGACAACTAGTGGTACACTTTAGGCAGTTTTATCACTAGTAAGCAATCTCTTCCAGACAACCTTCAGGTAGAAGAAGTGTATACAGAAGTGTATAATATCTATTCTGAAGAGAGGGAACATTATTTTACTACAATAAAAGGCTTAAGATGGGTATGATACTGTAAATAAACCTCTCTTGGCTCAATAAGAATTTCAAAGTTTTAATTTGTTAAAAAAGGTAATATTTTAGGATCCTTTGCATAAAGTCATCAAAATTATAACTTTTTAAACCCAGGCAATAACAACCCAAGACTTAGCGCCCTTTAGTCCTTATGATAGATAACACAACTATTAACCAAATTATGTTTTTATGATTACAGGTACTGGAAGAAACAGGCTTTGACATAAGCAAACTAATCAACAAAAATGATTTCATTGAGGCCATGATCCATGATCAGGTAGTGCGTTTGTACATCATCGGTTACATACCACGCGACACGAAGTTCCAGCCGCAGACCAGGAATGAAATAAAAGCTTGCGAGTGGTTCCCCCTGACCGATCTGCCAGCAAATAAAAAAGACATGACGCCGAAGGTGAAAATGGGCGTCAGCCCAAACGCATTCTTTATGGTGCTACCGTTTGTGAAACGTATGAGACGGTGGGTTGCTGAACGCAATCCAAAAGTTTTTAATAATAGTACTAGGCGAACTAGGCATAAATCTATGGGAGACATTGAATCTTCAACTGCTAAGAATAAGAACAAGACTATATCTCAAGGGCTGCAGAATGAGATACAGGAGTATCAGCAGCAGAACACACCTAAAGTGTATAAGAATAACAATCACGGTGGTGCCCATAATACCTCTCATAACAATCAGGGAGGGCCGAGCACCTCTCAGAAGCAAGGCCATAACAATTACGGGAGTGCCCCTAAAAATGGCAACGGTCAAGGAAATAGTAACAGGAAGGATAAGAAAGTGGCTAAACGTCAATTGTTTACGCCTCAGAATACTCATAGTGGCAACTTCTCTCCAGTGCAGAAAGAGAAAGAAAGTAGTCCAAGTGAGGAAGTCTCAGAATATGATGCCTTCTTCAACTTTGTCGCTCCTTCTTGGGCAAACTTCAAATTTGACAGGCGCGCGATCATGGAATGCCTCACTTGAGAACCTGAGCTGGAACCAGGGTTCACTGGACAATGAAGACAATTAAAATTTTATTTGACTTAAAACAATTGGCTTTAAAGAATAGAATTTTTGTAATTGTGAATTACAAATAGATACATAGTTTTGGTATTGTCACTTTTCAATACAAAGCTCTTGACAATGAAAGTTATTTGTTTTTATTTGCTGATAATGGTTTGCCAACAAAATATTTCTTGGACCCTGCAAATTTATGTGTTTTCGATCTAACTTAATGTTTTAAAAACAACACAAAAGCTATGCTGTTTTGTCTATGACAACAATTGTATGTAACTGTAATGCCATACAAAATCCTGCAAGTTATATTTTTGATTTTAGCTTAGAAATGTAACTCAAATGACTGGCTAGTCAAAGACATGATAAAATTCAAGGTGAAATCCAAAGGTTTCTTTCATAAAACCATTCTTACCTTGCTTAATTGTGGGTTATCAGCAATACAGAGTGTTACGTAGTCCTATTGTTATAACATTCTCCATTACCTACATAATTGACAGGTCTCGAGTGCCGAAGTTATCAAGGGTTAATTAATGCAACTGCGTAGTACTCCTGACATTCCTTATCTGCACGACATATAAGTTCTCGTTAAGGGTCTAAAGGGCATAGTATATTTATTTATTAACTTACAACCTAACATATAGTTTCTAGAGTGCTTATTTGCTATCTGTAGTCCATAATCCTTTTTTAAGGTTATTTGTCCGTGTATAAACTTTTAAATCGTGTCCTTCAAGCTGGAATCCTCATCTCTGAAACCTGCATGAAAACGAATTTTGACTATGCCAAAAAATAGTCATGAAATAGTCATAAATAGTCGCCAAGTAAAAAAAATAGTCGCATTATAGTTTCGGAGTTATAGCTATAGGTTAGTGAGGATTCTGGCTTGACGTTCAAGCTGTAATCCTCACCTCTGATGCAAGCAAACGGCAAAGTCTATCGAATTGGTTTATGTTCCAAAAAATAGTCATGAAATAGTCGCAACGGCATACCAAATTTCAGAATAAGTCGTTAAGAGATTCCAGAGATATAAGGGTAGGTTGGTGAGGATTCTAGCTTGAACATTTGAAAACTTCAAATATCTCCGAAACGGCTACGATTTTCGATTTGAGTTTTTGCCAAAAAATAGTCGTGAAATAGTCGTCTCCAACGGAAATAAATTTGAGCTGATTTAATTAGACAATAAAAAGTTATAATTTTCCCTACAATTTTGGAGGTACAGTTGTATACAAAATGTTTTACTTCATTTGATATTATTGTGAAATGTTCTGCTTAAAATATAATATTTCGTTCAATTAGGTATTTTCCATGGCAGCTGTTATGATTAAACAAAAAAAAACAAACATTTTTATGTAGCTATTTTTATTTATTATAATATAAAGTTTGCATATTAGTACAAAACTTGTTTAAATCTGAAATCAGTACATATAATACACAATTACCGACCTGTTCCCACCCAGCAAAAAGAATAACTATGAGCTTTAATTATTGATCTTTACATATATTTCACATAATATCACAGCAATACCTTTAATGTTAATATCACAGCAATGCGTTTTTAAAATGGTTAGAGCTAGTTCCACAACACTTACTAGATGGCGTGACTGTCAAGCAAAATACTCAAGTCAATGAAATGTCCGCGACGATGATTGTGGGAAGACACTAATGGTGCTCCCACACTGCCGCGCCGTTAGAAAATGTTTAGCAACGTTAGCAGACATTTAATCACATGTCATTGTGTTAAAAATTATTTCATGTTAGAAAATGTTTCGTAACTGAGTAAACATTTTATAACAAGTTATCTTCTATCCATACTTATAATAAATATGTAGAGAAGTCAATTCTGTACATTAAATATATTTTCAAAATAACTATAAGGGAGTCATTAGTGATCGATATTGATGCCATAAATGCAATCAGTAAAATTGTTGTCTGTCTGTCTGTATGTTCGTTATAGAAATTCAAATTCAAATTGTTTATTGCATGCATATGGTAAAATACAAGATGATATGAACTATATAGTAGTACAGCACATGCACCCTGCAAGGGCGTCGCAATTTATACACCATCAAGATGAAATTATTTTAACATTTTTACAAAGTATAATCACGTCTTATCCTTGAAAAATTCTTCGATAGTGTAATAACATTTACATATTAGGATTTGCTTTAATCGCTTAATAAACAAAGTTTCCTCTTCTATACTTCTTATATGAAGTGGTAGATGATTATAGATTTTGATTGCCATAATGTGAGGGCTTGATGATATTATTTTAAGCTTAGAAAAGGGAACCTTGAATTTATTTAAATATCGGTCATTTCGTCTATTAATATTGATAGGAGAGTACAGTTCGGGGTGTTTTCTAATGAATTTACATGACTCTAGTATGTAAATTGAAGCTACAGTTAATATGTTTTGTTTTTTAAAATGAGGTTTGCAGGATTCCATTTGGTCAATATTTATAAGAATTCGTATACATTTCTTTTGTAGTGTAAATATGGTGTTAATATTACTACAGTTTCCCCATAGGACTATACCGTAAGACAGTCTTGAATGCGCGTATGCATAGTAAGCTGTGAGGGCTGATTTGAAGTCAGTGACGCGCTTTAGGTGTCGGAGGGCATATATAAATGACGATAGCTTGTGCGCTAATTTCTGTATGTGGATTTTCCAATTTATATTTGTATCAAGATCAATTCCCAGTAATGTTGCGGAGTTTACAAATTTTATTTCCGTATTTAGGTATCGATAATCTAAAGTTAATGGAATTTTTTGGTATGGTTTGAATTGTATCAATTTGGTTTTTTCGAGGTTTAATTTTAAATTATTTTGGTTTAGCCACTGAACAATATTATTTAAGTTTAAGTTTAGTTTATTTTCTAGTTCTTTATTATTTATACAAGGAATCACCAATGACACATCATCGGCAAATAGCACACAAGTTTCATCTAAAACGACAGGGAGGTCATTAATGTAAATCAAAAATAAGAGACACCCTAAAACACTCCCCTGTGGGATAGAGCCTCTCATAACAGTTTTCTGTGATCTGATACATTGTATTTTCCCAGAATCAAAGTCGGTATGGTCTATTTCTACAAATTGTGAGCGGTAGAAAAAAAACTACTAGACGGATTTTAACGAAACTTGGTACGATTATTCTTCATATTCCTGGGCAGGTTATGGTATACTTTCATCACGCTACAATTAATAGGAGCAGAGCAATGGCGGGAAGTGTTGGGGAAACGGGAGAAATTTTTATCTGTATGTTTGATCGCGCCTCACGCGAAAACTACTGCTTGGAATTAAATGCGGTTTCACCAATGTATTGCTAGCAATCCAACAACCTCTAGAGGTCTAACTTAAAATCTGGGTACCATTTTGTGGAAGTCGGTTATTTTTGAAACCCCATATCCACGCGTGCGGACGCCGCTGGCACAGCTAGTAACAAAATAAAATAAGTGTTATATTTTGTTTGGCGCATCCAATAAGATCGCTTCTTCTTTTGTAAACAAAACTAAAAGCTATTCTAATGGGCAATTCTTCTTCCATTTTTGTATAGACACTCCCTCAGAACGCAAAACCAAGTAAGCAAATGCCAGATTTAAATGTTAGTAAACATTTTTCATCAGTACTTATAACATGTGACACTTCCTAACAAAATGTAACAATTGACAACATCTGTTAGTAAATATTTTTTTTATTTAATCTTTATTGCACAATAGAAATAGTGCACAAAAGGCGGATCGAATGCCGTGTAGGCATTCTCTACCGGTCAACTATTGGGCTAAGCAGAAACAGATGTATGTAGGTAGAGTGTTGCAAAGTGGGATAGGATTAAACAGGGATTAAAATATTAAATAACTTAATAGATACATACATAATATAGAGTAAATAAAATAAAATATAAATGTATGCTAGAAAATGTTTACAAATATTATCTAACGGCAGTGCGGGGGCACCATAAAGGACGGAGACTATGAGGCCGAGCGCTCCCGAAGCTAGCATGGAAATGCCCGAACGGCATACCTATTATTCGGTTGTGATATAAACATTATATTTAGTTATTTTTAATTTAAACATGTTATGTACGCATTTTCAAGCTTTAAATTGTACCTAAATAAAAATAGCTACAAAAATTATAAATGTTTGTTTTTATTTGTTTAATCATAATAGCACTCGGTCTAGTCACTAGTCTTGGAAAACACCTAATTTGACGAAATATTATAGTTCAAGCGAAATATTTTACAATAGTATAAAATGAAGTAAACATTTTGTACACGACTGTACCTCCATAGAAATGTAGGGAAAAATTAACACTTTTTAATTTCAAATTAAATCAGCTCAAATTTATTTCCGTTGGAGACGACTATTTCATGACTATTTTTTGGCAAAAACTCAAATCGAAAATCGTAGCCGTTTCGGAGATATTTGAAGTTTTCAAATGTTCAAGCTAGAATCCTCACCAACCTACCCTTATATCACTGGAATCTCTTAACGGCTAATTCTGAAATTTGGTATGCCGTTGCGACTATTTCATGACTATTTTTTGGAACATAAACCAATTCGATAGACTTTGCCGTTTGCTTGCATCAGAGGTGAGGATTACAGCTTGAACGTCAAGCCAGAATCCTCACTAACCTATAGCTATAACTCCGAAACTATAATGCGACTATTTTTTTTACTTGGCGACTATTTATGACTATTTCATGACTATTTTTTGGCATAGTCAAAATTCGTTTTCATGCAGGTTTCAGAGATGAGGATTCCAGCTTGAAGGACACTTTAAATCTTATGTGTATTAACACGTTAAGCGCCATGACGGTCACCGGTGACCGACAAACAATAGTTTTTCTATTGTGTCTAGTTTCTCGGCAGTCAAAGACTTAAACCTCGAAGATTCACTGTGGGTTATTTAACAGACTACCTATGTGAATATCATTGGGGCGCCCCGTATCTTCGGTAAGACAGTTCGGTCTACAGGTTTCAGCCCGACCGAACGCAGGAATTCTTGGTATTTATACACCATGTACTTTACCACTATACCTACAAGACGGGTGATATAAAGTAACAGAGTAAGCATTGGAGATAAAAACAAAGTCATGATTTCTTTACATTTTATTAGGGTACTGTATAACCGACTAATGAAATTAATATCACATCAAAAATATACATCTAATACAATTAAACTTAAAACTTACAAATTCGTCTAAAAATAAAAATAGTACCTATAACATACATATTTTCTATATTGCGTCATGGGCCATAATATTTAAAAAGCGATTAAGTGCGAGTTGAATCCACAGATTAAATCTCAAAGTTTCGTAAAATATCTTTGATTTTATTCAAACGGAGGGTAGGCAAGTGCAGACCCAGCATTCATAAGAGGTTTTGGGCAATATCAATTGTATTATACTTTGTGAAGGTATGATAGTGAGAATAGGTATGACATGACGTCACAAGTAAAGGTTGTAGCCGTGCCCGCAACAGTGGATCTTGGTAGAAGGTTTTGTTAAGATTCCTGAATAAATTTTCAACTAAATGGCCAAGGCGTAGAGTACATTCTCCATCGACCTACCTTGAGAGGTTTAGATACATAACATGAGTCCAAATCTGTAAATTTTTTTCTCTGCATTGGACATTTAACTAACAAGCAGGCGAAGTTATTCTGTTTGTTCATTCAACGCTCACGCTTGGCTTATAACATAGGCACTTTGGAATGGTATGGTATAGTTGATATGAAATATAATTGAGATTAGTTACCTTTCCAAACAGATATACAACACATGCCAGTAACAGGCCTACAAGGATCTTTTAGCGTGTGGGTAACAAAACATATATACACTGTGACTGTCGTTGTCTAGGGAATCCTTTTAATGTCGCGTTTACACGCTCGCGTTCAATACGACATTCAACGGGCACAAACACAAGCACAAGCATGTGAACGGGCTGTTCGTCTGTTTGAATGTGCACGTGCGTGCGCAGTGTGTAGGGCCGAGCTGCTCGCCGGGCTGCGTGGCACGCGTGTAAACCTAGCATAAGAGGTAAAACTAGCTACTACTAAATTTAAAACCTTTGCTCTTGTCAGTGGATTAATTTCCACTCCTCCCTGGACTCCGCCAGCGCCTTCAACTCAATATATCATGACATTAACTGAAAGGAAGACGAATGAGGAGGTATTAGAGATGGTAAAAGAAAAGAGATTCTTGCAAACAATTGAAAACAGAAGATGGAAAATGGTGGGACACCTTATGTCTCATGACACTTATGCAAACTATACTAGACGGTAATACTAGCGACCGATCTATATTCTACATACTTGTACCAAAAACTTTTACAAAATTCAAAAAAAAAAAAAATTCAAGACAAATAGGTAGGTATTTAAAAAAAAATTACAAGCATTTTCGACATAAAAGAGTAAGTGAGGCCTCGGCGCGGCGCGGTCAGCGACCTTTTACTTCTCGACAGTTAAGTAGGAGATTCAACCACATGACTGAGACATAGACATTAGTGTGAAACAAAAACATTTCATATGAGAGAGGTTAGTTCCGTTTTTGGTCACATGCCAAGAGATCCCTGTAGGTCTGTAGTTTAAGATGAAAGTAAATATTACAATTAAGTCGCAGCCAATAATACTATCTTCAATGTACCAAAACGTTTTTAATTATATGTAATAGTTGTTCCTTACTTACCTACATATGAAGTATTATTAGAAAATCTCCTATCGTTATTACAATATTGAATAATAAATATCAGATGAATCGATACAATTTCCATATAAGTGAAATAAAATAATGTCTTAGGGTATACATACACACTTTGAGTATGTATGGATGGAACATATTATACTTCCTTTTTTAGCATTAGAAAGATAAAATTTTGGCCTTTATTATGCACGTTAAATTAAACCAAATAAACTAGTAATTGTGAAAGGTTTCCATTAAATGGCAAAGATCAAAGAATAAGAAATACTTATTTTTAGATCAAAAGTAGAAGCATGAAGAGGAACTTTGAAATAATTTGACAGTCTGTCAAACACAACAAATAAAAAACTTGCTTGACGGTGTTCTAATACTTATACTACAAGGTAATGTTCATATAATACGTGGTCACCGGTTGTCTGTCACAGATCGTCGGTAGCAAAAGTTTCCCCATCACTGGTTCATTGTTTACCAAATTTCTAATGCTACAGAAACGGACTGATTATTCGTATTTCTCTAATTTCTGCTACACTTGCTAGGCTAGGGGTCATCCAAAAATTACGTCACACAAAATTCACGATCGACTCCTCCCCTCGTCACATTTCGTAGACCACCCCCTCCCCACCCCTTTACATGTGAGGTAATTTACGGATGCCCCCTAACGCGAGTGCGTTCGCCCAGCTCAATTATTTCTTTTTTGTCGCCTTTCAAGAGTTCCTTTCGGGTAATACATAACATACTAATAACACGCCTTTCATGGTATGTTATTAGTATGTTATGTATTAACCGAAGTGATGTATTAGTGCTACCAAGGGCTTCAGAGTTATTAATGAAAAACGGATTTTGCTGCACGAACTTTGCCCAGCAAAATTTATTTTAAAAGGTGAGTGTAGCCCTTGTGCGGCCTAAAACAAAATTTCGGGCACAGACATACAATAATAGGCAGTACAAATCTGCATCATTAAATTCTTCATAGGCGACAAAAAAAAATTGCTGGGAGAACGCACTCCCCTAAAGCCGGCCATACACGTAACAGTATACTTGCCCAAGTCCAGACTTGCGCAAGTATACTGTTACGTGTATGGCCGGCTTAACGCTGCGTCCACAAGAGGGCGCCACATTCATAGATACCGTCCGTGCCGTGTGCGTCGCTGCTGTCAGTGGTCCTGCAGCCGCGCGTGCGCAGGGCCGCGCCGCCTCCTCGCGCAGCAGACCAGGCCCGCGATGGCGCCCAGCAGCAGAGGTGCCCCCAGTCCGACGCAGATGACGGCGATCACGAACGTGGAGAAGCCCTCCAGCGGCGGCGAGCCGTAGCCCACTGTCAGCGACCTGAGTGAAAACAAAGACTGGCTCGGTGGCTCAATTGGTAGTGACCCCTGCCTTCTGAGCCAAGGGTCGATTTCCCGGGACAAACATTCGTGTGATGAATACTTGTGTTTGTTCCGTGTCTGGGTGTTTATAAATTGTATTTAAGTATTTATTTGTGGTACCTTCGTTGTTCTGATACCCATAACACAAGTGCTTAAGCTACTTACTTTGGGATTAGAGCAATGTATGTGATGTTGTCTGATATTTATTTAATTATTTATTAAATAGAAAATACCTTGAGGCGAGCGCTTAGAAATAAATAAACATAAATATCACACATGGCTCCGATCCCAAAGTCATCGTCCTGATGTATAGGCCTGTTGCCGTAAAAAATGTAATTAGTCCGTCTTTTAGATTGTTCCAAAATAAAAGACACGTATTTTTTCACTAGCTGTGCTCGCGACTTCGTCCGCGTGGAATAGTTATTTTTTCCCCGTTTTTTTTTTACATTTTCCATTATTTCTTCGCTCCTAATAGTTGCAGCGTGATGTTATATAGCCTAAAGCCTTCCTCGATAAATGGTCTATTCAACACAAAAAGAATTTTTCAATCCGGACCAGTAGTTCCTGAGATTAGCGCGTTCAAACAAATAAACAAACTCTTCAGCTTTATAATATTAGTTAAGATTTGTAAATTAGACCAAAAATGACAAAGATATAGCCCGTTAAAATTACGCGTGACGTCAAAGAGAGAGTTTTTTCTCCACTTAGTGACGTCAAAGACCCCCACTTTTTGATGCCTTGTATCTTTGTTACTTTTTGTTTAAATGAAAAAAGGAATAAATACGTGTCCAATATATTTTTACAATCTAAAATATGGACAAAATGTAATGTAATCATTTTGGCCCTGGAAACATCCTTATTGTGACGGTTATACCGCCACCAGTCGGTTGCCAGCGCCTCGTTTGTTATTCGGCAGGATGCACCACGGGCAAGTGACGTTGGCTTGGAGCGAAAAGATGATAGGCCGCTCCCTTAAATCTATAGTATACTATAACTAGCTTTTGCCCGCGGCTTCGGTCGCGTTAAATTCGAGTTGAATGCTCCATACAAACTTCCACCCCCCATTTTAGAGAAGTGGGGGGTTAGAAAGGGGCAAAAGTCGTCGCTCCGCTTTTCCGTGAAAGAAAGACACAATAGTGGTGGGTAGTGTGCTGCTCAATTTATGTTTCCACATAAATTGAGCAGCACACTACCCACTTAATTGTTTCTGTTTTGCCTAAAGGTTGACTGGTAGAGAATGCCTACGCGGCATTAAGTTCGCCTTTTGTACTTCATTTTTTAATGTGCAATAAAGATTAAATAAAATAAATAAATAAAGACATACAGACAGACACACTTTCCCATTTATAATATTAGTAATAGTATGGATGTACTAACCAGCCAGTGTAGTTGTGCTTGACGTAGTACCCGTCGCCCGTCTCGCCGAACGAGACCAGCATGTCCTGGATGAGCAGCCGGTCGCGGTTGTTCTCGCGGAAGAACGTGTCTATGGTGCTGGTGCGGATGTCAGTCCTGCGACACAATAACAGCAATTTTTAGCAAAATAAAACCCGATTTGAATATGGTGACAATGGACCTACTAGGAAGTACACCCACGCTTTTGAACAAAAATAATTTTCCAAATCGGTTCACAATAGGGAATATGCATGACATTTTTTTATGGATTTATTGAGATCTTTTATCTTCCAGATTCATGAATATCGAAGAATTTTTAAACTATCTTCTCTTTTAAGCGAGTTATAAAGCGTTAAAGTTATTATAAGCTTAGACAGAGAGATCCGACGCGGCGGATGACGTCACGTACTGTGCGCGCCATACAAACTCCATAGAAAAATCTGTTTTGCGTGAGAGAGACGGATATATTTACTTTCAACGACTGTATCTCGCCCATTTTTCAGCCAATTTTGATTTTGTTTTCACTGTTCCTAGTATATTTTTATCTATTTTACGATAAATTAGTCGATACATGAAACTATCTTTCATGCATATTCCCTATTCTCGGAGATGTGGAACTAATAAAAACAAAAGAATATTCAGTCGAGCGGATGGCGCAGACGACGGGCAGCAGCGTGACCAGAGCGAGGAGCTACGTCTTTCCAACGCTAACCCGCCTGCCCAGCGTGGCGATTATGTGTAAATCCTCCAAGTGTCTTCCCAAAGTGACAAACACCAGAGGTCCTACTACAAAAAACGAAAACGATCGTTCGTTGAACGGATCGCGAATTTTTGCCCCATAAATCCCTTTCGTTTGTCCCTCTCGTGTTCGAATATACGGACTAAAATTCGTCAACGTCGATTTTCAACAATTTTATTGATATACTAGCAAACCCGGCGAACTCCGTTTCGCCACCAGATGGCTGTAAATTTTTTTTTCCTTAATTTTCTTTGCTATAAACCTCACGGAGCCCGAGACCTTTCTAACGAATGCACAACCGTGGAAATCGGTTCGTGCGTTCTGGAGTTATAGCGTCAGGGAGGAAAACCCGACTTATTTTTATATAGTAGATTAGAATACGGGAGGGACAAATGAGAGGGATTTATCGGGCAAAAATACGCGATCCGTTCAACGAACGATCGTTTTCGTTTTTTGTAGTAGGGAGAGGCCTATGACCAGCAGTGGACTGCGATAGGCTGATGATATGATGGCTGACCTGTTGAAGCCCGAGACGCGCACGATGGTGGAGCTCTGGACGCCGCGCTGCCGCTGCGTGTAGGCCACGGGCCGGAACTGCAGGTAGCCGCCGTCGCCGCCGCGGGCCGACTCGGGCGACTTGATCTCGATGATCTGTATATATATCATCATATATCATGGACCAGTGTTTCCCAAACTTGTCAGGACCGCGACCCATCTACAAGAAAGTTTTAAATTGGCGGCCCACCTTGTGTCATGAAGACAAAAAGTGACTGGCTCGGTGGCTCAATTGGTAGTAACCTCTGCCTTCTGAGCCAAGGGTCGTGGGTTCGATCCCCACACATTACAAACATTTGGCCAACCCGCCTGCCTAGCGTGGCGATTATGGGTATATCCTCCATAAGTTTGCCCTAAATGGCGTACAACTGGAGAGGCCTATGTCCAGCAGTGGACTGCAATAGGCTGATGGTGGCGTGGGAGGCTCACCTCGAACACTCCGGGCGTGTGCTCGTCGTCGAGGCTCTGCCGCATGTCGTACCGCATGGAGTCGTTCCGGGCGTCGGTGCTGAGCAGCGCCGCGCGCAGGGCGAAGCGCGACTGGTTCCAGCCCGGCGTGGCGGTCAGGTTCACGAGGCTGACGTCCACCAGCGTCGAGTTGGCCGTGTGGATCAGGTGGGGCAGCTGCACCGCGTAGTCTTTGAACGGGAGCAGGTCCATCTGGGGAACGATGTAATATAAGTGAGCATCGACAACTTTGAGAATCCGACCGACCTGGACCAGGGACGCTGCATCTAGAACGCTCTGGAATTCCAGAAAGGAGGCATATATAGGCATAGGCTATAAGAGAGGTAGGGCATAGCGAATCTTCGCTCGAATTGAGCTGCCCGTCCGGGGAAGGAGCTCCACCCTATAGAATACCGCAGCCAAATGACCTCCAGGTCGTGTTTCTGCTGGTGAGTAAGGTCTCCGGGGCTCGTAGGGGTTTAGGGTTGGGCCGGCATGGCAGTGGCAACTGACAGGTAACCAGTTACATGCCAGTTGTCACAGCGACTTGGGCTTCTCTTTCGCTTTCCATCAGGCGTAGGGAAGCCATTATGTCGAGCTACTATAAAAAAAAAAATATTCAGCAGTGAACGCAAAAATGAGAAGAAGAAGAAGGGTAACTCAGTCAGCACCATCATCAGCCTGCAAATATCCGTTGCTGAACATAGGCCTCTCCTATTGACAATTTATTGGCATATGAGGAGATATGCCTAAGTGACCACGATTGGCAGTAATCTCTTTTTATAATTTGTTAATGTTACTGCCACTGCCACACTGTGACTAGAGGAAATTCGAGCCCCGTCAGAAAGGTATAGAAGACGGCTCGAGAACCACCCAAACATACTCGCGGCAAACCTAAGCGAAAAGCTTACAAAAAACGCCTTAAAAGAAAGGACCTGTCCTCGCTGGAGGAGTCCCGATACCTTACAAAAAGCCTGGAACTCATCTGCTTATAGAAAAAAAACTGATTGCAAATAATAACACAGAAAAAAATAATGTTACTGCCAGTTTCCTGATTTCCTGGTAGCCTGTGTGGTGTGATAAAAGTAAACCTCTGTAAGTCAATTTTAATTATCAACACAAACACGCTTTTATAATTTATTCTAAGGGTAACTGTACAAGGACATATGATTAAGAGTGCAATTTCTTTTCTTAGCAAGATAAGGGCAATTAATAATTATGACATCTTTCGCCTTTGTGTTTATACAAGCTCTGGCCTTGGTCCTTATCAAAAGCTTATGCAAATTACATAATAAGTTGTTAACTTATATTTTTATAGTATTGTATTTAGAGGATAGTTTGATTAACTATTTACCCAACTCATTACGTCCCGGCCACACTAGCGCTTATTAGTGACCAGAGTCGTAGCGTGTCTTGGCGGGGCCCCATATAAAAAATTTGTTTAGGGGCCCTTAGGAATAAACACATTAACCTTCCAGGGAAATATTTGTCACAAAATTTGGGAAGATTTTATTAGTTTTTGCTTATGCACTTTGGGAGCCTCGATGGCCAGGGGGCCCCATATAATTGATACGGCGGTAGCTACGCCCCTAATGATCATAACCATCCATCCACCACTGCGGCACTTGAACCACCTATAATAACAATAGAGAAACTTTCCCGTCAAAAACTGTTCGTTTTCAACAATGGTTTCGTATGTGCAATATCATGTACAATGAGCTCCCAGCCGTGGTGTTTTCTGATAGCTATGCCTTGTTCTCATAGGAAAGTGTTCTAGAGAGTTCTTTTCTCATGGTAATGCGCGATCACCAACCCGCTTGCCAGAGTGGCGATTATAGGTAAACCTCCTGATGTTTGACGATGGTGGCGAACAACTGGAGAGGCTTGTGTCCAGCAGTGGACTGCGATAGGCTGAAGATGCTCAACTCACCCTAACTTCAATGATCCCAGTGGTGTCTCTGTGCGCGATCTTCCCTCGCATCTGCACCATCACCTCGTCCTCCGTCTGGATGTCGTCCATGAGCTGCCAGGACACGTGGGCGAGCGAGACGCCGACACGCTTGCTGTCCCACTCTATGTACCCGTTGTCGTGCACGTCACTGTACTCGTAAAGCTGAAATTATTGTGTGTATTGAATTATCTGACAATTTTGCATATACAATGTGTCATAACAACAGACATGGCCCAAACACAAATATGTAATTGTGTCAAACAAACTATAATGTGTAACTTAGGATGTACTTTGACTAAGTATTGAAATTACTGACCAGAAATGTATTCCATAAACATAGCATTATTAAGAATGTTATATTATTATGTTGCAGGGAGTTCAAACCTGCTACGAAAATTAAATTATTCAATGCACTTGTTAGGTCGGGGCTGGAATATTGCTCCCCCGTCTGGTCGCCACACTATGACATACACATAAAGCGCCTAGAGAGAATCCAAAAAAGATTCCTGTGGCATCTTTCATTCCAGTGTGGTCTTGCTCGGAAGTTGCCATCGTACGCCGAGAGATTGTCACATTTTGGTATGCTAAGCTTGCGGGATAGAAGGGAGTTTTTGGATCTGATGTTCCTATACAAGTTGGTTAGGGGTGACCTGGATTGTCCTAACTTACTGAGCCAAATTAATTTTAATGTACCGATTAAATCGGTTAGACGCAATAAATTTGTTCCCTTCTCAACACAGTGTTCAAAAAGTAATCTAGGTCACCACTCAATTCTAAATAGGTTGCAGCGACAATACAATGTGATTTCCAAATCCACTGAAATTGATATATTTTCGGACAGTATTGGTAAATTTAGATTTTCTGCTCTGAAGTTTCTTAAGCGCACATATTAAAATAATTTCTACTAATATAAAATAAATATATTTTTTAGTATAAAAGCTTCACATTGAATGCCGTAACAGCCTGTAATTAAGTTGACACTTAGTTAGAATTTAATTTAAGCAAAAAATGTCATGTTTCAGTGTAAACTTGTTGGTTGTTCTAAATAAATAAATAAATAAAATAAATTATTTTGTGAAATGTTAATTAATTCAGCAAACTTTGTTGTCAGAGTCTGCACAGTTCTACAAATTATATCTTATAAAGTAATCTTATGAAAACATTTTGTAATTATTTTGCCTGTTCTGGCAGACACCCTATTTATAGAGTCATTGTTAACCCTAGAGTGGGCGCGCTATGAGCATTTTGCCGCCCGCGCTAAAAAAATGTTAATAATTCCAAAAACATTTGCCTGTTAGTCTTGCGCTTTTCAGTAGCTGGCCCTACTTTTATTTTCAATGCGTGCCGAAAAGCAGGACGTCATCAGTGCGCGGGGGTCGGCTTGAGGAGAAGTTTTCTACTATCAGGTGTCGGCGGGCGGCAAATTGCTCACCGTGCGCCCACTCGCGTAAGTAAAAATTAAATCATGTATTTTTTGTAAAGTTGAAATAGAGAACATATTTTATGCTGCATTTATTGTGAATACTTAATAAAATCTATTATTTTCAGGATTTAAAAGTATCTATTGATTATAACGAAAATTAATGACAAAATAGACGATTTTATAACTTGATATTTTGTACGAGTACGACGACGAAGAATAGAAGGAATGACTAAATTTGAATGTGCAAGTGCACAACTTATACACGAGAGTGTGTCAGAAAGTGATTAGTCTAGTTATTATAGTGAAAATAACACTGCTACAGAACAATCTACAGATGATTCTGACAAGGATCTGATTCTGACTGAACTGTCTCCACGTCCACTCCATGGAGACATCGTAGACCAAATGAATGAAGAGTATTCTATTGGGAGAATGACGCGCAGATGCCAATGCAATCCATAATGATGAATATAGATGAGAGAAATAATTAATTATGTAGGATAAGTAAACAAAGCCAATTAAAATGTTATGTTTCCTTAAACCTTTTGTATATCAAAGTTCTTAAAGCAGAGTTTAATAAATATATTGATTTATCATTACTAATTTGTGTATTATTGAAATCATAAGAAAATAAAATTATTTAATTGTTGTATTCCTACTTAAAATTGTCAAAAAAAGCGGCGGCGAAATGCTCACCACGCGCCCACTGACGTTACACAAAAAGGCGCGCCCACTCTAGGGTTAAATGCCCATGTTAAAAAGTAAAACATTAACTTTAAACACCAGTGCCACTTATATGTGATGATAACAATTCTCAATGGTCAAAGGTTTATAGACAAGTCAACTATTTGTGTGCCATATTCTCTAGTTGCATACATTTAACATAAATTGTTAGATACCTTATTTTAATAATTGAATTGAGGCTAAGCCAATAAACTTGTGTGCAAACTTACAAATAAACAGGCTGACCCAGTGACTCATGCACTCGCTAATGATTAGTCACAACATTCACACCAGCTAGTGATTCAAATTGTATCAAGTTACAAAAGCATTGTTGATAACTTATACTTAGTTTAACAGGACTCAAACACACTACATTTATTAATTAATACATTATAGTCACAGCTTAACAATAAGACTGTTTAGCATTGGCTGTAATCATAGTCATGTAGTGGCTCAACATAATGGCCTGTGAACACAGGCAAGTAACTGGTCAGTTACCTGTCAGTTGCCACCGTCATGCCGGCCCAACCCTAACCCCCCACGAGCTCCGGAAACCCTACTCACCGGCATAAACATGACTCAGAGGTCATTTGACTGCGGTATTCTATAGGGTGGTGGTCCTTCCCCAAACGGGCGGCTCAATTCGAGTGAAGATTCCCTATGCCCTACCTCTCTCAAAGTCCTGTTATAATAATTCATTACAGTTAATATAAGTTGTGTATCCTATTCTAACAATGTAATCAGACATGATTCCTGGTCTTATGTTTGTAAGAGACATTCCGTCAAATTGAATGGCACTACATAATATGTTAGTTCAGTTTCCATTCTGTGGTCCAGATCCAGTATGTAAAAATGTATAAAGGAGAAGTTAACTGAATAACCTTACCATATCAAAAGCAGTAGCAAAACTGTACTTCGGAGTTTCAGACATATTGAATTCTCTTGGTGTGCTGCCGTCCCATAGAATATTCATTGTGGAATGGACACTGGCAACGGAGAGTATTACTGTTGGCACTCCCCCTGTGAAGTCCCATATCAGATGGATGGTGTCGTGGGAGCCTTCTGCTCTTGTGTAAATCAATGTGTCGCTGTCGGTGCACACACGACAGCCTGGGTGATTTTGTGATGTGATCTGGAAGTAAATAAATACTTATCAGCCTCACACAATTTTATTTTTAAATAACCCAAGACTAGCCACACTGTGCCACACATCGCCATCTAGCTTCAAACTAAGCCGAAGCTTGTACTATGGGTACTAGACCACTAATAAACTTATTTAGATACTTTTTTTAATAAATAAATACATATTATACATAGAAAACACCCAGACCATTACAAACAGACATGTTCATGAATACAAATGTTTGTACTATGCGGGAATCAAACCCACAACCCTTGGCTCAGAGGGCAGAGGTCACTACCAAATGAGCCATCGAGCCAGCCAAGTATGCCCTAGTATATATAGATGTTGAGTTGCAGAAAATTGCTTAATCTAATTACCTAACTGTATCAGACACTACTTTTGAAATTTCAATAATTATAACAAATTCATAATATTTTGAGTTGCTTTATAGTACCCATACCCATACAATAAACATTATTGTTTATGAGACCTTCATATTATGATGCAAAACAATTGTTTATCTATTGTGACATTATCAGATATGATTGATAAAATGCGACCTTTCTGGACAATGGATTTTGATATATGATTTATTCAAATAGTATCTAAACAAGTATAGTTCAATATTACAATAGAAATGACTGAGCTGACAATGCAAATTATGTGATTCATCATAGGACAAAGCTTTCTTATAGAAAAAAAAGTGGGTGGTTATGTACTAGAAAATAAATATTTTTTCACCATACATACTTTTCTGTCCTGTCCATTTACAAACGTTATCATAAACACAATCAATATTGTCCGTGTACACGTATCTATCATTGCAGGAAACATTATTTTTCACACAACAATCGTCTGTATTTATTGTTCAAAAGTCAATTAACGCAGAGTTCAATAATACAAGATAAATACATCGGCACGTGCGTATTATGTTCCAGCGTCTGCAAACGACCGCAATAATTTTCTAAATGACGATAAGCGGGAATAAGAGATAATTTTGTTTAATTTTATCCAGGAAACACTTTTCATGTCACTTGCATCTGCAGCAGCCATAGAAGTAACATATAAGGAACGAGCTGTTGTCGGAAAATCGAAGCCGAACGAAAGCCCAGTGCATGTCCCTTTTGTCTCTCTCTGAATAGGGTGACTATATTAAAATATGATTTAAGGACAATGACAATACATACGTACAAAAAAAACAGCCAACATTGAAAGCCAAAATATTTTTTATTCGTAATCGTTTTCTAATTATCACCACTTTTTTTTGCAAAGAAACCGACTTCAATATGGCGAAAATTTAAATATGAATTGGCTAATGCCTTTACCAATTAAATATCACGTGGATCTTCAAATATTGATTGAGAAGGATGTGGTGGATCTAACAATGTACCTATGTTGTTTGCTATAAAATTCTTGGACAACATACATGGTAGTTTTATTTTTTTGTGTACCTACGTTTTTTAATGATTGATTTGATAATGTTATAAATAGTTTTTACGTGTATTTTAGAACTTCGAAGACGAATCTTGAAACATGCTTTAGTTTTCCTATACAAAAAACAACGGACTTTATGATTGGATAGTCATGCATGGTCACCCTAATTCTTCACTAACAAATTATGTTTAAAAGTATTACTTGTGAAAAGACAAACTACAATCCGGATAATACTCGCTTTCACAATCCCCCCGACACAAATTCTCCCCATTTTAATTACACATTAAGAAAAATATAACAAATTAAAAATCCCCGCCACCGACGTCAAAGTCGCCGATGTCATGTGAAGTTGTCAGGGCCCCTACCACCGGTTCGAGAGCGATCGTTCGTTGAACGGATCGTGTATTTTTGCAAAATCAATCCCTCCCATTATTCCTTTCCGTGTTTGAATATATGAATTAAATTAACGAAAATCAACTTTGACGAATTTTAGTTTGTATATTCAAACACGGGGGGGGGGGGGGGGGGGGCAAATGAGAGGGATTCATGGCTCAAGGGTAGGTACGCCATCCGTTCAGCGAGCGATCGTTTTCGTTTTTGGTGGTAGGGGCCCAGGTCCGGTGTTTCGTACTCTATCTAGCAATCTAGTCGCTGCTAGAAAGGGACGTTTTGTTCACTATTTTCCCTCTCATTGGTTACGTTCTTATTTTGACAAGACTTATTTTGAACAAGACTCTTACGACCTTAACATAAGGTTTCATTTTCTTTATTTTATGCATAGATAGAGCTCATTCCTTTTGTACGAAGTACTTGATACTTCCATGGCAGCAGCAGAATGACATTTGACATTCGAATTTCGATGAACTATTAACCCACAGCAGAAAAAAGCTATATAATTTAAGTAAACAACAGTATGAGTGAGTTAGCAGATACGCTTTATGTTATTAGATAGAACGAAAGAGAAAATATTTATTTGTCAATTTTGGACGCTTTTTAATTTGGATGGGTATGCGGAACTAATTTCGTTCAAAAATATTCCCGATGTCCTATTGATATTCTGTGGTAAGATGTCAAATTAATCGATTTGCCTCGTGGTGGAATCGGAGCGACGAAATATTTTAAAAAAACGGCACCCTTCTTGATTATGTATCGAGCTCTTTTTTACAATATTTTTTTAGATGCAATACATAATTATAATTCTTTGTTTGCTTTCCTTTAATCTTGTTTTCTTTAAACATGTTTTTTGTGTGTCATTAAAATTGACTTTACCCACAGATTTATTTATGCGAGGTAAAAGTAAAAGACCACTTATTATAAAATATTTATTAATTTTTACAAGTCGGTCTTTTCATCGTCCAAATTAATCTTCTTCCGTGTTTCACCGTCGCTTTCTGAATGTTGGCGTTTTGATTTATCCTTTGTGTATTTGTTCTGATTGCGATGCTTTTTTGCTGTCTTATTTTCTCCCAAACTGTAAAAACATAGTATAGTTATTTTAAAACAAATTTTTACTAAAATTGCAGACAAGCACGCTTTTATTATCATTAAAAATTTATTTTATAAGGATTTATGTGTAATGTGTTAGCAAACCTAATAAATAAAATAAATAAATTATACAGAGTGTCCACTAAAACGACGGCTAAGGGCCCGTTCACACAGGGCGTCCGTTTTATCAGATATTTTTTCTAGCAATTGGCGATATAAGTTTACGATGTCATGTGTTTCTCTCATACAACTCCAAACGCGATCGATAAAAAAAACTGATTCCGATAAAAAGGACTAGTAAAACGAAGACCATGTATAATGGACTGTAATCAGCATCACGATGTCCTAAACAGTTATCAGAAATAAAATCTAAAGTTGTATTTTTATTATTTTTCAAAAATATAAGAGGGTCAGAAATCTATTCTTTGTGACTTTTTTTCTTCTTTTCACTCCTGCACACCACATAATATATCCTTTATCAAAATCATTACTTTTTTTTGTTATGCTATAAATACTTTTTTCTTTTCTCCCAATATTTTTCCAACTGCATAAGCGTTTCCTTAACTTCTTATCTCATCTGGCAGAAGCACAAGCCGTGCATTGCCAAATAAACAAAAAAAAAACACTGATGATTTTTTTTCATTATAAATATGTACTTACTTAAAAGAAGCCCTAGCACCTGGCCCCCAAAACGGTGTCGGATTGTCCTGAAACCGCAGGAAGCCATCGCGACGACTTGTAGGGTTGGCGTCATCTCGCAAGTTTAGATCCACCGCGAACTTGATCTCTTGTGAGAGAATGTGCCTTGCAACGGGGTCGGATTCTAGCCTAAATAACATACAATTTAAGGTAATAATAATTATGTTCATTCTAATTTAACGTAAATAATCATTAGGCAGATAGTTCAAGGTTTAAGGTGCGTTCCGAACCAAACGGAGTTACATGGAGCTATTCTAAAGCTAACAAGAATTTGCCCATGATATTGATCAAATTACATTGTCATCTCCGCCACTTCAGTGGATCAGTTATCATCATAATCATTATCACCAGCCTCTGTTGTACATAGGCCACTCCAATTCTTCGCTACTTTGCTTGATTCCAAGCCTCTCAATATTTAAAGAAGTGAATGCCCTATTATATAGGCATATTAGGCATACAGTATCCTAATAACATCGAAATTAATCAACGGTTTATCATTTTACATACTGTATCTAAATGTATCTCACCTTGCAGGTTTGACGGAATGCGTTTTCTCCCAAGTTCTAAGGACGTCCCAGAGGAATTGTGCAGGGGCGGTGGTCTTGATGGATGTCTTCGAAGCGTGCGAGTACGACACTTTGTAGCCAGCGTGCAGGATTGCCGACCTGGTTGATCAATAAAAATTTTATAATAAACTAAAGCTATTTTTTAAATATACATATAAAACCCTGCCTGCATTGTTAAAATATGATTTAAAAAACCATAGCCTGCACTTGTGTAATAATTTAGTACTCAATTCCATATTTTGGAAACGAGCAGGTATCCAGAAATAATCTTTAATAGTTTGAACGGGCCATTTTTCGTAACTCGATGACTGAGCGTTAATTGCTAATCTTCGTGACGCCACTCACGCTAAGCCAGTGCACTGACCTCATGACCAGCATCGGTATCGACTCCATGTGCAGCCGCCCGTACATCCTGTCCAGCGAGTAGTAGAGCGGCTCGTCCTGCAGCTCCTCGGCCACCATCGTGAGCACGCCCACGATCCTCTGCTGCGTGCCGAGCTGCTTGACGCCGCTCTGGTGCCACGCCAGCACCTTGGACACGAACGCTGCGTCGTGGATGGGCGCTGACCAGATGGGTCCTCCTAGCTGCAATATAGTTTTAATTTTTACATGCAAACTGATTTGTAAGCAGCCCATAGATATTTAAGACATTTTGGAGGAGTTGATTCAATCTTAGTGCAAAATTTCATGATGACGAAGCGATTCTGACATTCAACAGGTGTTGTGTTGTGTAGATTTTTTTGATCATGGTCTTTTTGTTAAAAAATACATGAAAAACGATGTGTGTCATCATTTCACACAGAAAATGTACAAAAGGACAATGGGAATTAGCTGAGATGCTACTATGAACTGGCTCCTGTGACAGTTCACAGGAGAAAACCTGTACAGTGTTAGTTTTCAGCTTCTTCCTTGCCCTCTTGAAATGTTTGGAGGGCATGTAGCTAATGTGGCTGCTGATATTATGAGACATTATTCCATATTAATTATGAGTAAACAAAGCTTACATGATGTTTTTGATTGCAGTGCACACAGTTCAATCCAATTGTAGGGCCTAAAGGAAGATATGCTTTCATTTGCTGGGGATTTTTCTCTGTAGGGTTTGGCCTGAATGCTCCCAGGGGCTGCAGTGTTAAGTTGTCACAGCCCACGCAATTGTACACCATTGATAATTTACTGTGAAACAGAATATTTGAAAAAAATAAATAAAAAATAAAATAAAATAAAGTTTATTTAACAACCCTAGCATTACATATTTTTCTTTGATGTGCTCTAAAAATTAAGGTTGCGTCGACAAGATATAATCATTTGTCACAAGGTTACACTTTCGCGTTGCGCGAAAAAAAAAATGTTATATTTACATAAAAAATTACTGAGACAAAAAAAAATACATCAATCAACAATAAATAAATATATATAAGACAACTACATACCTAGTCGTGTTCTTGCAATGTATGGCACCAGAGCATACCTTGACAAATACGCGTATGTAGAAGTCCACAGATATGCTCAGCAGCGGTACTATGTACCTGCTGTATCTATTTGCATGCGCCTCTATACATTGCAAAAGTATCCTTATTGCCTGAAAATGCAATACATAGTTAAACTTAATCTAATGACATGACTCTAGATCAAGTCAAATGACGCGTTCCATCATGTGATGATTGGCTGGCGTTAGCAAATATCTAAATGTTAGTTAGTTTTATTGGGCCGTTTTCTGACTGCTGCTTGATGACTGAGAGCCTATTTTGCATGGGAATATCCAAATGTTTTTATTATTAAAATTATTTTGAATAAGCTAAATATTGATCCATCAATAAACAGGCCTGTCACGGTCCGACCACTGTTGAAATCGCACCATATTATTTCAAAGATTATATTTCAATACTTATTTATTTTACCATCTCATGGCAGCATTTAGTCTTCAAACTAACTGCACCATATTTGCAGTAACAAGTCTCGGGAGAGTTGCCGGCCAAAACAGCCATGTCTGTAGCAGTAATCATGAGAAGGCCCCCGTCCTGGACACTCTGGACGGCTGCATCCAAGAATATTGAGGGACATCCATATGGGTCCAGGTCAATGGCATCAAAACGCTTCAATGGGTGTTTGTGCTTGTACATTATCATACTGAAAAGATAAATTAAACATACTATTTCACTCTGCAGAACCTAAAACTAGGTGCTTCTTAATTTGGTAAATAAAAGCAATTTTTTTTACATAAAATGTACATATCTTTTCATGATTATTTTTTTATAGTAGTACACTAAGGTGCCTTTCTTTGTTTGAGGGAAAGCAAAAGAAAGGTTCAAGTTGCAGCAGCAATGGACAAGTTACCAACTCAATTGCCTGTTGTGCTAATCCAATTGCTATTTAATTGTATTCAAATAAAAAAAAAGAATATTTGAATTTTTAACAGTATACAGGTATTTCACTTACCAAGCATCATCATGACTCGCCTCTACTAAATGATCCACATTGTTCTCTTTAAAATTAGTGTTCATGGCCTCCACAGCTGCTTTGGAGATGTCATTGGCAACAATCTTGGTGAGGTTGGGCACCTCTTTAGCATAGCGGATACTGCGGAGCCCTGTTGCTGCCAAAGCTTCTAATACAGTTACTCCAATCTGCACGACAGATATGAATATAACATAATTATTATTTGATTGATTAATTTATATACCTAATCAAACTTTTAATAAAATAATTACCTAACTCATCAAAATTTTGACAAAATTTAAATATAGTGGTTTAGGTATAGGACTGTTTTTTGACATAAACTATAGACTATTAAGGGACTGAGTTTTCACCAATTTTTTTGTTAGGTTTCTATTTTTATTAAGGGTCCAATTTAGAAAAACTTTTTTTTATACTGAGCAAAATCGAGGGACACAGCTACAGTTCCTACATGTTTCTACTATATCAGGGACATTTGAAGTGCTATTATGGCTCTAATATGTTTTTAAATATAAAAATAACCATATCCCATCACACTTTGGACCAGTGGGATGAGTTATGGCGCACCACCACCCTCAAACAAAAAAATAACTAAGAACCTCAGGTGTATTCTCTTTTGACTCTGTCGAGTTGGTGTCATACTTGTTTTTGAGTCTTTTCTCAGCCAGCACTCTCTTGTTCTCGAGGTGGTCCTTGGCAAACACAGTGAGCACCGCTATGCTCAGGTCCCGATTGAACTCTTGTACTGGGTTGTAGAACACTTTGTTGGCAGTTAGGCTGATCTCCGCTTGTCCTTCCACGATTTTTTGAACTTCAGTCTGACCTGTTGATGTTGAGTCAATTTCCATTTTCGCCACACTCTGAAAATTCAATCGTGTTAAACAATTCTATTATTTATATAGTTCTACCGTAAAGTACTATGGCTTTTTACATGGAACATGATCCATTTATCTGATTAATATTATCAAGGGTGTTAAAGAGACTACGGTAACGTGTCATAGAGGTTATAAACTATATTATTACGTAGAGAAGAAATTGTTACTGACCATTCTGACTATCGTAAAAATTCTTGGAATTCTCTTACAAAACATGAACTTCTACATAAATTATTATTTACAATTGAAAGTAAATACAAAATATATCCACTTCCACCAACACTCCACCTTTTTGTTATGACTTTATTTTTTTTTATCACTTGACATTATCTTTCACGTTCTGAAATCATTACGAGCCCTAATCATCGTTTCGACATTTCCGATTACCCACAGTCCGATTGTGTTGCACTAAAGATACATCACCAGAAACGTCAGTGTCAAATCTCGATTTCATGAACATATTGAAGAATCTGGAAAAATAACCTTTTTTCAAGCAAATCATTTATTTATAAATGGACTTTAGCATTCCAATCTGTTAGAAAGTTTATCAGGAGGCCAACAATGCATTCAGCTAACATATTGTTGCGGAACACCATACTTTTTAACCCAAAAATGAAGTCTTCGCGTTTTGCCCGTAACATAGCGAAAGTTGCATCACACAAGAAGCCGGTGGAGTTTCAGAGGAGATTGCTGACCAGTGGGGAGAGTTTGCATTGGGGGAGCCATCGGGTGTGCAGTTACAGTGGTAGTTTCTTGTCTGTGTCGCGGTCATTCGGGGGCGCGAGGTTATTTTCGACGAATAATAAAAACGACCCTCCTGAGGAGGAACCGGAGCCGAAGGACGAGACGCCGCTGTTCTCGAGCCAGCTGCCGGCCACGGTGGCGGTGCCCGAGGTCTGGCCACAAGTGCCAGTCATCGCAATCAACAGAAATCCAGTCTTCCCTAGGTTCATCAAGTTAATTGAGGTATACATTTTAAATAAATATAGATACTTAATCATAATAATAAATATGCATAAGGGTTACATTGCTAAAAGCAGAATTCAGAAGTTGGATGTGCTGGAGAGATGTTGGTGCAACTTCAAATTTTAATTATGGGATTATGGGACACCACTATGGGATTCGGACATATTTTGGGATTAATTATATGCCCTATATTTATAAGTATAGTTAGGCTAGCTTAACAATACTTAGAAATGCCCTGAAGGGCCATCCTAACTAGGTATATTAAAAACAGAGAAATAAAATTTTTATGTGTAAACTTATGTCTTAATTTTATAGTTATTTATTGAAGCATAGATAAAATCCTGCGTATTCACTAATGACATTTCATAAATGAAGTGGTTTTGGATATTTTATGTCTAGTCAGTTGATCCATGCGAAGCACATGTGATAAGAGTCAGATAAGATTACTATGCTATGATGTTATAGAAATTTATGTGAATGTCATCATCACATTTAGCAATGTACATTATATTTTATTATCAAACTTGTAAAAGTCTTTTTTATTTTAATTCTTCATACAATAACTATACCTGGCTTCGCACGGGTGCATTACTATATACATGCATTACTACATACATATATTATACACATGAGTAATTGTTACTCTATCTATTAAAAAAGACCTGCCTCAAAATCTGTTGCGTAGTTTTAAAGATATAAGCATACATATGAAATTGCCAAGGGCCTCGAGTGGTATAAGTGTACTGTATCCAGACAGCATTGGGCCATTGATAAAATGAATTGCACTATTAATTTTTACACTTTTGTTGTTATTTTTTTTATACCCTTTACTGCCCACTGCTCTAAGTAGGCCTCCTAGTGGAGGTATGGTAATTACTGATACATAATTTTATTCTCCTCAGATCTCAAACCCAGCTCTAATAGACCTAATAAGAAGAAAAGTTAAATTGAACCAGCCCTATGTTGGTATCTTCTTACGTAAGAAAGAGGATGAGAAGTCTGATATAGTGTCGAACCTGGACGATTTGCACCAAGTGGGGGTGTTCGCACAGATCCACGAGATGCAGGATATGGATTACAAGTTGAGGCTGGTGGTGATGGCGCATCGGAGGATAAAGATCACGGGACAGTTTATCGAAGATGAGATCGAGACTGGACCTGCTGGTGAGAAAGTTAATAAGATTATATTGTTACTTTTCTTTTTATTCTTTATCAACTCATGCTGGCCCACTGCTGGGCAAAGGTTTCCCCAAACTTGTCCACAGTTCTTTATTGAAAGTCAGAGCCTGCCAATCCTTCTATTAATGGTACAGATTGTCATGCCATCTTTTCATAGCATACATTTATGCATTATCCAATTATTTTACCTATATTTATCGAGCATTAATTACATCTTCATCAGCCTATTGCAGTCCACTGCTGGACATAGGGCTCTCCAGTTGTTTGCCACTTTCGCCAAACACCTCGAGGCTTTACCTATAATCTCCACGTTGGGCAGGCGGGTTGGCGGTCACTGGGTGTAGCCACTAATTTGATGGCTCATAAATAAAGAATTATCAATATTTACATAAACACTTAATATGTCTTTTTTTTTTTTTTTTTGTTAGTTTATCTGCAATCAGTCGCATGACTATGAGCGGATGTGTTGAGGCCATTTCGTTCGAAGTGTGCTCTCCACCGAGAACACTACTTATTTTTGTACTACACCATTCTTTGGTGTAGTTTGTGGATAGCGTGTCTCTTGAGACGGTTACCGTAGCTCTGGCTCAGTAGCTGGGTGGCTAGTTCACTTAATATGTGAAAACAATCTAATCTTAAAAAGCAATAAAATCAGTCACTCAATCTCTATTTCAACCTTTGTACTATTTATGTAGTAAATGTATACTACTAACTATTTGGTGTAGGTAAATGTTTTTGTTTTTTTATAACTTTGGGTTGTTGCATCAATGCAGTACTTTACTAACTACTTACTTTACTAAATTGCTTACTAGCGAAGTCATGTTACATTACCAATCAAAAACAAAATGTCCTGTATAAAGTTATTCCCAATCTACTGCTAGACATAGGGTTCTCCAATAGTTCGCCAATATGGCCAGGGGTGGAATGCGAAACTTACTGAATTTAAAAAGTTAAAACCGCAAACTTCACAAACATCATTTGGAAAAAGCGCGGGAAACGTCTAGCCGAGCGGTCGACTTTTTTTGGCTCTTTTTCATTTTAATCCTTAAATCTTTATTTGGATCAGATAAGTAGTAGAATTTGTGTGTATATAATATAAATTGTATATATTTTATATATTAGTGTTATTCTCTGCAGTTTTTGGTAAGTTTTTTTAACTTACTATTTTTGTATGAACGAGCCCCACGACCCGGGGGGCACGGCTCCCCCGGTCGCTAATTTTGTTACAATAACATGTTCTAATTCGGGTATGGAGACGGAAGGCTCCTTACAGGACACGGACGGTGGTATTAATACAGAATTTATTACTAAACGTAAGCGGGCATCTGCACGCAAAGTTTGTAAACATTGTAAAAAGAAGAGAAGGCATCAAAAAACATCATCTTTGGTAGATTCAGGCGATGACTTTAGTTGTCGGTGTGGTAGTAGTTTCCCTAATGATCCGATTGAATCTCAAGTGTTAAATAAGGAACCTATTACTTTCGATACACCCGCTTCGGCTTCAAATTCAGTGCGTGATATCTCGGATAATAATGTACCAAGGATTCCTGTTGGCAGAGTTACATATCTAGCTTCTGATTTGGCACCATACGTTGTTCATGTTCAGCGAGAGCAGATCACGCCTAATGACAATCGCAATATTCACCCCATAAGTTTTGGTCATTTTTTAAAAAAGAATTGCGTGAGAAATATAATAAATGGTAGTCTGAAGAAAATTGGTAGAAATAGATTATCAATATCTTTTTCGAATTTCGAAGATGCTAATTCATTCCTCAATAGTGAGACTTTAAAGCAAAATAGTTATAAAGCTTTTATCCCCGTGTTTAATGTCACTCGAATGGGCGTTGTCAGAGGAGTTCCAACAGATTGGACGGAGGAACAAATTATTGAAAATTTAACTGTACCCATAGGTGTTGGACATGTTTTAAAAGCACGACGTATCAAAAAGAAGTCTTTCATTAATGGGAAGCCGGAGTTTGTTCCCATAGAAACGGTCGTTATTACTTTCGATGGTCAAACTCTACCCAAAAGGGTATTTTTGTGTTTTAATTCTTTACCTGTAGATTTGTATATATATCCCACCATCCAGTGTTATAATTGCTGTAGATATGGTCATATTAAAAGCCAATGTCGTTCCACCCCTAAATGTTATAAGTGTGGTCAGGGTCACTCAGGGGAGAATTGTCAGGTAGAAGAAGATAGTATTACGTGTTGCCTTTGCTCTGGTCACCACGTGGCTACAAGTAGGAAATGCCCTGAGTTCTTTAGGCAAAAGAATATCAAAGAAACTATGGCCAATAATTGCATTACTTATGCGGAAGCTTTAAAATTACACCCACCCATTTCAAAATCGTATGCTGACATAGTAAACACCAATGCACCTTCGCGTAATTCTTTGAGTTTCAATTATGAAAAACATGGATCACCGAATATTAGCCCGGGTGTTAACTCCTACAAAAAAACAGTTTTTCTCAAACCTAAATCTCCATCAAAATCCACTAAAGGATATGATCGCGCTGCTCATGAATCTTTGATTAGGGATTATAATTCGCCCTTTTCACCGAGCCAAAATATTTTAGCAAATAGCGACCAAAATCCGTCGCTTAGTAATCTTCCAATAAAAGACTTAATAATTGCTTTGATTAATTATCTTTCTCAGTCAAATGTTATAGATTCACCGTCCAACGCTGCCTTACCTGTTAAAGAAATAGTAAATGTTAATAATATCCATAATGGATCAATTGGAAACGGTGATCCAGTGGAATTGTCGCAGCATTCAAACTAAGAAAGCTGATTTAATTTTTATGATAAACAAGTTTTCTCCCTTTATTATTGCGCTTCAAGAAACCTGGCTACGGCCAGACTCAATTTTTAAAATCTCGGGCTTCTCGTGTATTCGAGAAGATCGGGCTGACAGCTACGGTGGCGTAGCTCTTCTTGTAAATAATTCATACTCATTTGTACATATTCCCATCCCTAACCATAGTTCTGAATATTCCATTATTGCCATTCGTGTAAATAATATTACTTATGTTTCTGTATATATCCCCCATCCATCATCTGTAATATATAATGAACTTGATAGCATTGTTAGTAATTTACCTAGGCCTATAGTCGTATTAGGAGATTTTAATGCCCAACATCAAGCTTGGGGAAGTTCCAGCTCAAACTATTACGGCAATCGTATTTTAGACCTCTTAGATAACAATAACTTATGTTTATTAAATAATGGTTGTCCAACGCGACGCACGCAGCCACATGAAGGTATTAGTGCTCCAGATTTAACTCTTTGCTCTTCTCACATGGCCTCTTCTTTGACGTGGTCTACTCTATATTCATCTTTTGGCAGTGACCATTTCCCTGTTCTCGTCACTTTTCCAACAGTTTCTCGAACTCGGAATAATAGTTCTCCGCGAATGAAATACAAATTAGCGAATGCCGATTGGCTATCCTTTAAAGATAAGGTTGAAAGCAGTATTAGTTCACTTCCAGTAGTAACTGATAGTAACCAATCAGCTTGTGCAGAGGCCTTAACTTCATTGTTATTAAAAACTGCAGATGAATTATTTCCCATTAAAAATGGTCGGAATAGGAAACTGCCATCTCCTCCTTGGTGGGATACTGAATGCCACGAAGCGATTAGAAATAGAAAGAAAGCAGAGTTAACCTATCGTGCTCATTCCACTATTGAAAATTACGATTCTCTGGTAGACATTACAAAAAGTACACGTAAATTAATTAAGAAGAAAAAATGGGAAGGGTGGCAAAAGTTTTGCTCATCAATATCTCCAAACACACCGGCTTCCATTGTATGGTCTAACATTAGAAGATTTCGGTCCGTTTTCAACGAATCAGCGCCACGTATTTTAGATAATTCGTTAGTAGATAGCTTTTTAGATAAGCTGGCACCTTCATTTGTTCCTGAAAACCTTCTTACTGCGCCCTTATTAGTACCTAATGTTTATCATTCGGGACTGAATGCTCCATTCAGTCTTTGTGAACTAAAAGGAGTTCTCACCTATGTTAAAGATTCTGCTCCAGGGACTGACGGAATTCCTTATTCGTTTTTGTCCCACTTAAGCGACTCTAGCTTAGCGTATTTTCTAAATGTAATTAATTCTGTTTTGTTATCTGGTCGTATTCCCTCAAAATGGAAAGAACAAGAAGTGATTCCTATTTTAAAACCCGGAAAACCTTCTGTTGAAGCGGATTCGTACCGCCCAATAGCACTTTCATCTGTTTTAGCAAAAATTTCTGAACATTTAGTAAAAAATAGACTAGAGTGGTTTGTAGAAAACAAGGGTTTATTAGGACAGAATCAATTTGGGTTTAGGAAAGGTAAGGGTACTATGGACAGTATCGGTATTTTCACCACTGACATCCGTCTTGCTTTTTCGCGTAATGAATCTGTTCTAGCAGCATTTCTCGATATCACTGCGGCATATGACAATGTTTTACTGCCAGTTTTAAAAAGAAAATTAATTGAACTAGAAGTACCAATATTGCTCATAAATTTTGTTATCAATATATTATCAGAACGGACTATTGAAATTCACCAAGCCGAATCAAAAAAGTCAAGATTATTATGGAAAGGCCTTCCTCAGGGTTCAGTATTAAGTCCATTACTCTTCAATATTTATACATACGATTTAGAGCATTTTCTCCCGGGCGGACCTAATATTTTACAATATGCTGATGACTTGTTGTTTTATGTATCGGGTACCAGTATAGAAGACTTGTCATCGTCTTTATCCACCTCTCTTCAATTTTTAAAGTCATGGTTAGACATAAATGGTTTAAGCCTTTCTGTACAAAAGAGTACAGTAGTATTATTCTCCAGAATGCGATGTCCTCCTCCCTTTTCAGTCGTTTATGATAATTCCATTATTCCTGTTAAAAAGGAAGCTAAGTTTCTAGGCGTAATTCTAGACAATAAATTATCAGGTCTTTCTCATTTTTATTACATTACTGCAAAGTGTGAACGTTATTTAAATATTTTAAGATGTTTATCTGGGGTTTGGTGGGGTTCCCACCCATTATCTCTTAAACTACTATATAATGCGCTTATTAGAAGCACATTAGATTACGGCACTTACTTTATGGAACCTTGTAGCATAGTAGGACTTAGAAAATTAGATGTCATCCAAACGAAAGCTCTTCGTATTGTTGCTGGCGCAATGAAATCGAGTCCCAACAATGCCTTGCAAGTGGAGTGCGGGGATCCTCCTCTAAAACTTCGGCGTCAGTACTTATGCGATAGGTATCTATTCCGAGCTTTACAGATTTATAACCATCCTCTCTATGCTAAGTTGCAAAAATTATCAGAATTCATAGATAAATCTTCTTATTGGTCACATAAACCTACACCCTGTTTAGTTATCAGTTTCCGTAAATTTTCATTCCTCGAAGCTCCAACGCACAGATGTTCTCATCATCCTATTTTTTCTATTCCTTTTGAAGCTTTGATTTATCCACCAGCTGTTAATTTTGATATAAATATTTCTAAAAACGATAGACATTCTAATGACAAATTTAATAATTATCTGCAACAACACTGTCAGGACTGGCACTATTTGTTTTGTGACGCTTCGAAACATACTTCGGATTCTCATGTAGGTGTCGGAGTTCATCATCAGCAGTTTAATATAACACAAAAAATTAAATTGCCTCCGGAATCATCGGTATTTACGGGAGAATGTTTTGGTATTTATAAATCATTAGAGTATGTGTTAAGGGGTGGACTAGTGAATGCGACGGGCAATTTGTCTAAGAGAGATATTCACTAACCTTTTCTCCGCTGCTCTGTAGATGTGCCCGGCCGGGACACTTGCAGATCTATTCGCCTTCAGTCCAACACCTTCATACTAAACTTCCATAGGCTGGTAATTGTGACTCTTCTCTCTGAATGATTTTTCGATTACACCACTACACGTTAGGGGACACGTAATGTCGCACCCTCAGCGCGCTCCAGAACACGTTATGTTGCATCAATCGCGCTGATCCCGAATATGAGACCGTCGTCTTACGAATCTCGAGAGCGACTCTCCTCTCTGAATGTTTGTTCGATAACACCACTACACAATAGGGGACACGTAATGTCGCACCTTCAGCGCGCTCCAGAACACGTTATGTTGCATCAATCGCGCTGATCCCGAATATGAGACCGTCGTCTTACGAATCTCGAGGGCGACTCCAAATGCACCGCTTCAACGATAGCGGACATTATACTGCCGGAGGCAGGTAGGAACAAATCTCTTTTTACAAATTACCCGCAAACACACGAACAATTATTGTTACCAATTCTAAATTGTGTTGCACTCAAATTAAATTTGTACTAAATATGTAAAAACCTGTTTCAGTACGAAACATACCGCTCACCTTAAAAGTACCGAGTATCTTTTAACAAAAGAAAGACTAAAACCAACTTAAGAAATCTAGATATCCGTAGAGTGAAGCTTATTTAACCTAACAATAATACTCTAGCTAAATATCTACTCGATAGGTAGAGGACAAATCTTGACTACGGAACGTTTGAAAAAATGATTGTTCTATTTGTAAAGTGACAACCCTACAGAACCCATCGGGGCCGAGATACAGCGAGTGCACACGAGCCAACTTCCACTGCAAAGGAGGAGTGTTGTCATCTCTCAACACTACCACCATCCCCTCACGGATCGTGGAACCACGACCGCTATACCACTTAGTGGCCTGTTGAACCTCATGTAAATACTCCAGACACCAGCGTCTCCAAAAATGTTGAACGGACTGTTGGATTAGTCGCCACCTCGTGAGACGACTAGGATTGTCATCCTCTAAAGATGTGTCAGGTATTGCCGTCATAGGCTCACCGATTAAAAAATAAGACGGAGTCAATGGAAGAGGGTCGTTTGAATCGGAACATAACACACACAGGGGACGTGAATTGAGAATCGCCTCGATCTGACATAACAGGGTGTGCATCTCGTCATAGGTTAACGTTCGCGTACCTACTACCCGATGGAAATGGTATTTAAAATTCTTAACACCCGCCTCGAATAGCCCACCGAAATGGCTTGCCCATGGTGGCTGAAAATGCCAAGTTATTCCTTGGCCAAGCACTTTGGAATTGAGTGTAGCTTGTACTACATCATTCCGCAAAAAAAAACTATATAACTCATTGAGATACCTATCACATCCCATAAAACGGACCCGCGAAATCAACAGAAGGTCGACGATGTCCTCAGTGAACACGGAATGTTGCACTAATTGAACAAGTCGATTGAACACGAAATTATACTAATGGACTGTGATATGCCGTAAAGCAGTATCTATTATCTTAGAAACGAAATATTAAAGGCTGTAACGCGCGCAAGTTTACCGAGTAAAGAAAACCGTGAAATTATTTCTACGTCCTCGACAGGAGCGGTAGAAACACTCGAACACAAAACACTAATAGGTACGTTTTTCCTCATCGGTAGGAATAATTGGCCCCACACTAGGCCACACACTTGGATCGTCGCTCAACTCGCGAGGATCCTCGAAACTATAACTAACTAGGTATTTAGGAATGCAGCGGGCAACGAGCCGCGCGGGCCTCCGCCCGCGGGATTGTCCGCGCAGCACCTTTATTAGATGAGTCCTGGTTCATTTCAGCGAAAGGTATATTCTCGCGCCGCTCACCATGGGAAACTGTCGGCCTAGAAGCGCGAAGTACCACGGGCGCAAAATTTTTCTTTTTTCTTTTATAATACTTTTTTACCACGCAGTGGTGCGGAATGGAATAGGTAGCTGCAACTGCAGTGCTATCCTCCAGCTCCATGTGCTGGAGGCCCAAGTCCTCCTGGAGGCGCACGCGATACTCTCGATTGAGCTGTGGGTCACGCTCACGCCTGCACTCGAATCTACGAGACCTAGCTATAGGTATATCCGGCGACTCGCCGATAGGCGAAGCGTCGGGTTTGAAAGGAAGGGCGACCACGTATCGCTTTGATTTATTACGCTTATGCGTATTCTCGAAATTAGATTCAAACAAAAGTTCATCAGGAGTGAGAGACTTTTGTTCTGACACTGTCTCAATTTCAGAAAAACGTTGGAGGTCAAAGTCGTCGTTAACAGAGCTATGACACACCTGCACTGGATATGAAACCGAACGGTTTGCTTCAAACTCGAGCTTACCCAACAATAAATAACCAAAGATACTATTCATAGCTATTGGGGAACCTGGTATACCGGTAATCGTATTATTTAATAAAATGTGAGGGAGAATGTCGGCGCCTAAAAGCATTTCCACTGGCTGTGGGATATGAAAATTAGGATCTGCTAAATTTAAATTTTTAATATGTGACCATCCTGTATATGGCAACTGACTAGTAGGCATTTTTGTCGTAATTAGCTTAGGCAAAATTAATGCGTCGACTTGAATCGACGGACTCGATTCATTGCGCGGCGAAACGAAACACGAAACCATTCCCTTAGCATGAACCGGTTTATTATCATTGATTCCGTAAATAGGAGAATCCTTCGTACGTCTTCTATTTAAACCTAACCTTAGTGCGCACGCTTCGGAAATGAACGTCGCTTGGCTTCCCGTATCTATAAGGCAACGCACAGATGCCAACTTTTTATTGTTGTCATATACATCGATGAGCGCCGTAGACAATAATACCGTAGTCGCTCGAGTACTAGAATCATTAGATGCCTCACATTCCACTGCGTTATCGCTGCGCGTCGACGTCATCATAGCCGTCGTTGGCTGATACCCTAACTCCGCCGTAGGCGGGAGCGAGACAGATTGCTTGTTGTTGGAACCACCTGATTTGTCCATACCCACAAATCGTTTATCGAAATGAATCAATGTATGATGCCGCAAATTACAAGTACGACACGAGAAACTCGATTGACACTCCCTCACACTATGTCCCAAATGTAAACAATTATAACAAATATTTTTCTTTTGTATAAAAGAGAATCTATCATTCACCGAAAGATTTAAAAACACGGAACATTTCGTCAACGTATGTTGAGAATTACACAATAAACACCTAAATTGCACCTTATCGCTCTGCCCATTAGGGCCATAATTGCGTGACGCCTTGGCGGACGTGACGTCAAGATTCGCTGCGAATGCCCGACGAGCGCCCGATATCCCACGCGTGGCAGCGGAAGTCATGGCGCTCCTACCCCCATATTTCTCGATATTTTTGGCGGAACATCCAAACGAATTGCTAGAAATTTCGACGGCGGAAAGTTCCCGTTCTAGAAACGTAACCAACGAGTCGACCTCTGGAATGTCAGATGACGATTTCAAGGACAATTCAAAACGTTTGCGTATCGATGCAGGAATTTTGCGTAATATCAAATGCAACAAAATGAAACTCCACTCACTAGTGGGAAATTTCATAACTTCAAGGGGTTTTATATTCTCATGAAATTTATTTAGTAAATTGCGTAAATCACTTGTGGAATTCTCACTACAAAATTCAATATTTAGAATATTGTCGAGATGATTGGAAGCAATTAGCCTTTTGTTTTCATATCGCGAAATTAAAAATTGTAAGGCTACAAAATAATTCGCATCGGTGATTGGAATAGATTTAATTAGGTTGTAAGGCTCATTCTTTAAACTAAGAAGCAAATATCTAAATTTCTCTGCATCGGTATAAGCTGCATTACAATGAACGAGGGAAGAAAATATATCGAAAAATGAATTCCACTCTGTACTTTCGCCAGCGAAACTGGGCAAAGGCAAAGTAGGTAATTTCGCATTATTGGAAAAATCTAAACTTGCAGGTAGGTGGCTTGCGCGCCTGGCCTGCCGCATCTCACTGTGTTTGATTTGGTCCAGCTGCGCAACGACAGCGTAGTACGAATCGTCAAAGTCGTTCCGAATCTTAATTTGTTCCTCTTTGTTAAAAGATTTTAATTTGATGAGACATTTTTCAATTTTTGTCTGCAACTTGCAAAATTTGCGCTGGTGTGCAGTTAAGTCCTTAGTTCGCGATATAAATTTCTGTTTATCTGTAGTTGCGAACTGTAAGGTACGTTTTAAATCATCTAAAATAAGATCACGCTCGAAAATGTCTTGCAAATATGAAATATCGGATTCCATCTTGGAATCGGATTCCACTTTTTCGTGCGCCATTTTGTGTTACAAAGATGGTAGACACGTGGAATGTAAAAATGTGGTACGTATGTACGCTAAAAACACAACACAATCTAGAATAGGCGATAACAAATGGATCCCACAAAGATCACAAATGATCACTGACAAAGAATGGTATGTCCAGCTCGAATGGACTAAAAGATTAAGGGCTCGATTGGATCAAAAAAAGGTATAAATCCGGCTCGAAGGACCAAAAAAGGGTATGTTAAGGGGTGGACTAGTGAATGCGACGGGCAATTTGTCTAAGAGAGATATTCACTAACCTTTTCTCCGCTGCTCTGTAGATGTGCCCGGCCGGGACACTTGCAGATCTATTCGCCTTCAGTCCAACACCTTCATACTAAACTTCCATAGGCTGGTAATTGTGACTCTTCTCTCTGAATGATTTTTCGATTACACCACTACACGTTAGGGGACACGTAATGTCGCACCCTCAGCGCGCTCCAGAACACGTTATGTTGCATCAATCGCGCTGATCCCGAATATGAGACCGTCGTCTTACGAATCTCGAGAGCGACTCTCCTCTCTGAATGTTTGTTCGATAACACCACTACACAATAGGGGACACGTAATGTCGCACCTTCAGCGCGCTCCAGAACACGTTATGTTGCATCAATCGCGCTGATCCCGAATATGAGACCGTCGTCTTACGAATCTCGAGGGCGACTCCAAATGCACCGCTTCAACGATAGCGGACATTATACTGCCGGAGGCAGGTAGGAACAAATCTCTTTTTACAAATTACCCGCAAACACACGAACAATTATTGTTACCAATTCTAAATTGTGTTGCACTCAAATTAAATTTGTACTAAATATGTAAAAACCTGTTTCAGTACGAAACAGTATGTACTGCTCCTTAAACTTAAAAAAACAATGATTTTTTCGGATTCTAAAAGTGCGTTAGAAGCTCTAATCAAGTTCCCTTTTAAGTCAAATATTTGTTACCCAATTATAATTGATTGTAAGAAATTATTATATCAATGCTTCATAAGCGGTTTTCAAGTGGCTTTTGGGTGGATTCCAGGACATTCTGGAATTTCTGGAAATGAAATAGCTGATCGATTGGCGAATGATGCGATTGTATGTGGTGATATGTTCCCATATAAGAACTTCTGCCACGACTTGATTCCTCTAGCTAAGATATCTCTACAAAAAGCTTGGGAAGAAAACTGGGAAGAAAGTAGTAAAACCAAAGGTAGCTTTTATAAAAGTATTCAACCGAATATTCCTATTAAACCATGGTTTTCCAAATGGAAGCTAGATAAGTTAGCTACTTCTATTCTTATCAGGATGCGCTTAGGACACGTGTGTACACCTGTTCATTTGGCTCGTTTACGTATTGTGGATAATTCCATGTGTGACTGCGGTGCCGATGTGGGTGATTTGAATCATATGTTCTTTTCTTGCACAAAATATGATCGTTCTGTATTCATGTCCTCTCTTACCTCCCTCCGTGTGCCTTTCCCTGTATCCATTCCTAGCCTTTTATGTATGAACGATTACAATATATATACAGTTTTATCTATTTTTATAAACACTAACAATATTAAGATTTAAATTCATGCACCTATACTATATTTTTCTGACTGTAAGCTTTTCTGATCCATACGACATTCCTATCCTATCTCGATTCCTTTCAAAATACATACGTTTCCCTACCTTTTCCTTGTCTGTGGCTAATGTACAAGCCGTACAAAGCCAAAAAAGCAAAAAAAAAAAAAAAAAAAAAACATCATTTGTTACACACCTCACACATTTTAAAGTAGCTTCAATTCTGAAATGATCCTTTGTCATTTCAGAAATGAAGCTAAAGTTTCCACTATTTAACATGGAGTTTGACGTTACGCGTGAAGAGACAGACGCGGAGAGGCGCCGCCGCAAGCACCGCGCGGGCCGCAAGCGCGCCGAGCCCGACGCGGCGCCCGCGCCCTCGGGCCGGCCCGCGCCCGACCAGGTCATGATGGCCAAGGTCGAGAACATGATGCACGAGAAGTTCCAGCAGACGGAGGAGGTGAAGGCTCTGACGCAGGAGGTCATAAAGACCATCAGGGATATTATCAATTTGAATCCACTTTACAGGTGAGAATTATAATAGGGATGTCACAATAATTACATTATTTTTAGTCCGTATTTTAGATAATAAAAATGTATTGGACACGTATTTTTCCTTTTTTCATTCAAATAAAAAATAGCAAAGATACAAGGCATCAAAAGTTAGGAGTGGGAGTCTTTGACGTCACTCCGTCCTGTAAAAATGCCTCATCGAGTGACGTCACGCGTAATTTGAACGGGCTGTAACTTTGTAATTTTTGGTCTAATTTACAAATTAAAAAATACGTGTCTATTTTTGAATAAGCTAAAAGACGGACTAATTACATTTTTTAAGGCAACAAGCCTATTATTTAGTATTTTATAGTGTGGTGTTTTGTGCGCAGGGAGTCTCTCCACCACATGCTGGCGCAGGGACAGCGAGTGGTGGACAACCCCGTGTACCTGAGCGACTTGGGCGCCGCGCTCACCGGCGCCGAGACCACCGAGCTGCAGGCCATCCTTGAAGAAATGGATGTAAGACTAATGATGGAAGATTGACACGTTCATTAACGCTTTTCTTTTTATTTTTTTTATTCAAAATGAGTTTGCGCTTGACTGCGATTCGCCTGATGGTAAGCGATATCGTAGTCTACGATGGAACGCGCTCACCCAGCAAAACCGCTTGACTCTCGCCTTGAACAAGCTTAAAAGAAAATGAAAAAATGTGGAGTTAAAACATTAGACACACAGTTAAAACATCTGGACTTGAAGCGCAAACGGAAACCTTAGCTTAATACCAGGTGGTTTCTGACAAATATTCGACTGATCTGTTTCACTCAACATTTACTTTATTTTGACGACTTATTTGTTCAGATATTTCAACCCGTCAATTCGAATAAAAAAGGTCTATCTTCATCTTGTTTTGAGCATCAATTCTTAAGCGCGTGTGTTAAAATAAAAAATTTAAAGCCGCGTGTTGCAGCTAGTAAATAAATATAGGAACCCCTCTTAACAACTGCGAATTTAAAGGGTAAGAGCCTTCAGCTCCCCTGAGTTACTGACTATTGTCGCATTGCACGAACTCCGTCCTTGGAGGAGAGGGACGGCCCTTACGGGCCTGCCCCAAGTGGGGGGGCCAGCCCGAGTCTGCCTAGCAGACCAGCGCTGACAGCTTCGCGGCGTTATAGTCAAGGACCCGCGTTGCTGTCGCCCAAGGCGCATTGACGGTGCAAACCAGGGTTTTTTAGTGGGTATTTTCTGCCGACCCAGAGCGAGTCCCACATAACCCGCTGCTCCCCCGGGCAGCGGGTATGCGTAAACTGCATTTCTCCCTGGTGAAACAAAAAAAAAAGGCTGCGATCGACCGCAACACAGTTAAGTTTACCTTTAATCATGTTATTTTTATGTGTTCCAGATTCCAAAAAGACTGATGATGTCTCTCTCGCTTCTGAAGAAAGAGTATGAACTCTCCAAACTTCAGCAGAAGATAGGCAAAGAAGTGGAGGAGAAAGTGAAGCAACAGCACAGAAAGTACATTTTGCATGAACAACTTAAGGTAACTTATACGATACTAGCTGTGCCCCTGCGGCTTCGCCCGCGTTTAACCCCTATTTTACCCCTTTAGCGGGTGAATTTCGAAAAATCCCTTCTTAGCGGGCGCCTACGTCATAAATGTAACCTACATGCAAAATTTCTTTTATGCTGTAGAAATTGAATGACCTTAGCCATTTTTGAAGTTTGTTTTTAAACAATACATAATTATTAAGCTTTTTCAATTCATTTGGTATCTTATTATAAATTCTTACACAGTAGCTTAAGCACTTGTGTTATGGGTATCAGGACAACGAAGGTACCACAAATAAATACTTAAATATATTAACACCCATCATTGTTGGTGCGCAGGTGATAAAGAAGGAGCTGGGCCTGGAGAAGGACGACAAGGACGCGATCGGCGACAAGTTCCGCGAGCGGCTCGCCGACAAGACCGTGCCGGCCGCCGTGCAGACCGTCATCGACGAGGAGCTCAACAAGCTCAACTTCCTCGAGAGCCACAGCTCGGAGTTCAAGTGAGTGTTGCCACTTATCAGTGCCGTAACTATAGGGTGGCAACCCGGCAAAATGCCACGGGACCCCGAGTCCAAAGTCAAAGTGAAAGTCAAAATAATCTTTATTTGTATAGGATTTAAAAAAAAACACTTACAAATCGTCGAAGCTACCACCGGTTCGGAAAGCAGCATTCTACCGAGAAGACACCGGCAAGAAACTCGTGTAGTTGCTCTTTTCAACATAGTGTTTACAATATTAACATTACATTTATATTTTTAACTACGACCACGTCATACAGTCTAGGGCCTTTTGAGACCGAGCCTAGCGGACCCCAGGAAATGAGCTGTCAATTCTCCCTTTTTTTTCTAGTGGGGAATGCATTAGGCACATGCCGACTCCTCAGAGGCGACATGGTGTGTGGGACTAACACTTCCCGAATTGGTGGGGCATACCCACTAAACCCCCCCTGTGTCGCCAGTGGGCAGCAAGTTGCAGGGACACGGGTAGCGCTGAAGCATACGGCCGCATCCCTGCCTGCTCTGGTCAATTTTCCGTAGGAGGGATTCAAAGAATTTGCTACGGGCCTCCGATGGTATAGTCACGCCGCTGCTACTTACCAAATAGACAAACACCCAAAATACAGAATGACAGCCCGTATAGTAGGTAATATAACCATACAAAAGCTACACCCAACTCGCAGATTTGTCACCTGAAAAGGGAGCACAAAATTACTTAGGTATACTTACATTACAAAAAGGTTTAAACTCATTAATGAAAATGTTTTAAAAGGAGGTTTAATTACCTCACGGTCTCGGCAGACAATTTTGTAATTTTTCAATCAAATATATAAAAAATAATGAAAGGACCATTCCATTTCCATCTTGTTTGCATTAATGATTCTTTTTCACTCAATTCCAGCGTGACACGGTGCTACCTCGACTGGCTGACTTCCCTCCCGTGGGGCATCACCTCGGAGGAGAATCTGAAGCTGGAGGATGCTCAGGTGATCCTCGACGAAGACCACTACGGCATGGAGGACATCAAGAAGAGGATCCTGGAGTTCATCGCCGTGTCCCAGCTGAAGGGGACCACACAGGGCAAGATATTGTGCTTCCATGGCCCACCCGGTGTTGGGAAGACTAGTATAGGTGAGTTGTTGTGTCATTATCATCATCGACCTATCGCAGTCCACTGCTGGACATAGGCTTCACCAGTTGTTCGCCACTTAGGGCAAACATCTGGAAGACATACCCATAATCGCCAAGCTGGGCAGGCGGGTTGGCGATCGCAGGGCGTAGCTTCTCGGTCTGGTGACGCTACCCGTCATCGGCCTGTGGTATTTAGCTACGCCTTCGATTGTGATGGTTATACCGTCAACAGTCGGTTGCCAGAGCCTCGTTTGTTGTTCAGCAGGATGCACCAAAGGCAGATGAGGGTGTCTTGGCGCGTAAAGATGATAGGTAGCTCCCTTACATCCCTTATACCTCATCGTGCCTACGGAGTAAAGATTGTCTAAACTAAAATAATGTGCCCCTCTACTTTATAATTTTATTTAGATGTGCGAGTGCAAATATTAACACCGGCACTTCATCTGTGTGCGAGCGCCGATTATTTGGTGAACTATGATTTGTATGTGCACATGACGGCCGATTAGTCGGGTGATGAATCCAACAACGCTCGCTCTATGGAGCAGCGCCGTCATATTGTATGAAACAGGATGACTTCTCCTCTCAAACTAGTTGGACAATAAATTCGAATGGCGCTGTTCCGAAATTTGAATCTAACCGTCAAGTGATCGACAAATTATAAGTGCATGTTTATATGTAATGCATTCATCTTTGAAATTTGCTTGTGCGCGTAAAAGCGGTAGTGAGGCGCGTCAATTTAGATTGGATAGCTTCATATTTGTCTGTGCTTGCCCCAGCTCGTTCCATCGCGCGTGCGCTCAACCGCGCCTACTTCCGCTTCTCGGTGGGCGGCATGACGGACGTGGCCGAGATCAAGGGCCACCGGCGCACCTACGTGGGAGCCATGCCGGGCAAGCTGGTGCAGTGCCTCAAGAAAACCGCCACAGAGAACCCGCTGGTGCTCATCGACGAGGTGGACAAGATCGGCAAGTGAGTAGTAGCGAGTGGTATCCGGTAGTAGCGAGTGGCACCCTGTAGTAGCGAGTGGCGCCTAGTGGTAGTGAGTGGTATCCTGTAGTAGCTAGTGGCACCCTGTAGTAGCGGGTGGCGCCCAGTGGTAGTGAGTGGCGCCCAGTGGTAGTGAGAGGTATCCGGTAGTAGCGAGTGGCACCCTGTAGTAGCAAGTGGCGCCCAGTGGTAGCAAATGGCGCCCAGTAGTAGCGTGAGGCGACCGGTAGTAGCGAGAGGCGCCTAGTAGTAGCGAGTGACGCCCAGTAGTAGTATGTGTGCTTTTTTCTTCCAAAAATCAACTTAAATGACTAATGTTTGTGTAATTGACAAAATGATTAAACTAAAGAATTAACAAAAGTAATAATAATGTAATTGACTAAGTATATAACGTACCTACAATAAAATGTAATATCAATTTCACGTTCATAGGCTATGCCCAATTGGGCAACATGATGTACTGGAATAATTGTAATTCACACCTTGTAAACATTCATGAAAGGCAATAAACGATTTGATTTGATTTGATTTAAATTTTTCTCTCACGATATGCCAAAACGGTCATTAGTATACCGAGGTTATAGACCGTAGTTCATCTCTCCCTCCTGATAATGTCGCTCGCTCGTTGATCGCTTTAAGCGATAACGCCGCCTTAAGTATGATATGTCTTTGCATGTAGTTCGACGTCGTAAATCGACTGTTTCGTGTGCAATCTAGAATATCTAAATAAATAAATAACCCAAGACATGCCACGCTGGGCCACACAGCGCCATCTAGCCCCAAACTAAGCCGAAGCTTGTACTATGGGTGCTAGACAACTGATAAACTTACTTAGATACATTTTTTTTTGTAAATAAATACATATTATTCATAGAAAATCACCCAGACCAATACAAACAGACATGTTCATGCACACAAATGTTTGTACTGTGCGGGAATCGAACCCACGACCCTCGGCTCAGAGGGCAGAGGTCACTACTAAATGAGCCACCGAGCCTGTCTATCTATCTATGTAATGACATGCTCGGTGGCTCAATTGGTAGTGACCCCTGCCTTCTGATCCGAGAGTCGTGGGTTTGATTCCCATCCGGGGCAAACATTCGTGTAATGAACACTTGTGTTTGTTCCGTGTCTGGGTGTTAATATTTGTATTTAAGTATTTATTTGTGGTACCTTCGTTGTTCTGATACCCATAACACAAGTGCTTAAGCTACTTACTTTGGGATCGGAGCAATGTATGTGATGTTGTCTGATATTTATTTAAAAACTAGCAGTGCCCGCGACTTCGTCCGCGTGGAATAGTTTTCCCTTTTGTTTTACATTGAAACTTTGATAATCGTGAAGGAATTATATTCGGAGCGCGTGGCAGCTGCGTCTGCGTTCGAGTTCCGTCGTCGACTCCGCTTCCTGCCCGGCGTCCCAGTGGCTGAGAGGGGGCGGTGCGGTCGCGGATCGTTTCCCCCCGCCCCCCGCGTTGACTAACACTCCGCGCTCACCTTGCGCGCGAACATACATTTTCCATTATATCTTCGCCAGGGACTGAAAGCGGTTACGGTATACGGTTACGGTACCGGTATAAAATAAGTGTACCTTAATAAAATAAAGGTAAGGGTATACCGTTATTCAACCGGTATAAAATATCGGTACCGAAAAGCCGCGACGTTGCCAAACGGCTGCGGATTGTTGGCAACGTCGCGTGCGTTGCGCGGAGCGTATCGATCGACACCGGCAAAATATTCTTCCTGACATTTCTTATCTGTCCGTGCATAGCACGCGAAAGACTGCCTGTGCATGGCACACGCGAAAAGTCTGGTCAGTGATAGAATGAATGTCGTCTCACTTTTCAATACAAATAATATTTTTTGATGTTGTCTGATATTTAATTTTTTTTTTTAAATAATTTTGTTTATTAAGTTTAGATACTATTTATATGTATACCCATCACAATTTTAAGTAGTTATTTTGTTTGTAACTTTATTATGTATCTAAAATATATACATAAGTAGGTAACAAGGTATGTGCATTACTTCTTAGTAGTTAGTTTTTTAGTTTTTAAAATTAGTTGGTAAAATTATTGACTGGTATAGAATGCCACACGGCATCAAGTCCGTCATTTGTACTTTCATCATCGAGATGATGATGATAGTATAGTTTTCTGACTCGCCCAATGGTTGACTGGTATAGAATGCCACACGGCATTAAGTCCGCCATTTGTACTTTAATCATCATCATGATGATGATGATGATGACGATGTTATAGTGTTCTGGCTCGCCCAATGGTTGACTGGTTGAGAGTGCCACACGGCATTAAGTCCGCCATTTATACTTTAATCATCATGATGATGATGATGACGATGTTATAGTGTCCTGGCTCGCCCGATGGTTGACTGGTTGAGAGTGCCACACGTCATTAAGCCCGCTATTTGTACTTTCATCATCATCATCATGATGATAATGATGATGTTATCGTTTTCTGACTCGCCCAATGGTTGACTGGTATAGAATGCCACACGGCATTAAGTCCGTCATTTGAACTTTCATCATCATGATGATGATGATGATTGTATAGTTTTCTGGCTCGCCCAATGGTTGACTGGTTGAGAATGCCACACGGCATTAAGTCCGCCATTTGTACTTTCATCATGATGATGATGATAGTATAGTTTCTGACTCGCCCAATGGTTGACTGGTATAGAATGCCACACGGCATTAAGTCCGCCATTTGTACTTTCATCATCATGATGATGATGACTGATGATGATGACGATGTTATAGTGTTCTGGCTTGCCCAATGGTTGACTGGTTGAGAATGTCACGTCATTAAGCCCGCCATTTGTACTTTCATCATCATCATGATGATGATAATGATAATGTTATTGTTTTCTAACTCACCCAATGGTTGAGTGGTATAGAATGCCACACGGCATTAAGTCCGTCATTTGTACCTACACTATATTTCATTTGTGCAATAAAGATTGAATAAATAAATAAATAAATGCCACATGGCATTAAGTCCGCCATATGTACTTTCATCATCATCATGATGATGATGATCATGATGATGATGATGATTGTATAGTTTTCTGGCTCGCGCAATGGTTGACTGGTATAGAATGCCACACGGCATTAAGTCCACCATTTGTACTTTCATCATCATGATGATGATGATGATTGTATAGTTTTCTGGCTCGCGCAATGGTTAACTGGTTGAGAATGCCACACGGCATTAAGTCCGCCATTTGTACTTTCATCAATGATGATCATCATGAGATGATGATGATGATTGTATAGTTTTCTGACTCGCCCAATGGTTGACTGGTATAGAATGCCACACGGCATTAAGTCCGCCATTTGTACTTTAATCATCATCATGATGATGATGATGACGATGTTATGGTGTTCTGGCTCGCCCAATGGGTGACTGGTATAGAATGCCACACGGAATTAAGTCCACCATTTGTACTTTCATCATCATGATGATGATGATGATTGTATAGTTTTCTGACTCGCCCAATGGTTGACTGGTAGAGAATGCCACACGGCATTAAGTCCGCCATTTGTACTTTCATCATCATGATGATGATGATGATTGTATAGTTTTCTGACTCGCCCAATGGTTGACTGGTAGAGAATGCCACACGGCATTAAGTCCGCCATTTGTACTTTCATCATCATGATGATGATAATGTTGTAGTTTCCTGACTCGCCCAATGGTTGACTGGTATAGAATGCCACACGGCATTAAGTCCGCCGTATGTACTTTCATCGTCATTATGATGATGATGATGATGTTATAGTGTTCTGGCTCGCATAATGGTTGACTGGTATAGAATGCCACACGGCATTAAGTCTAGCATTTGTACTTTCATCATCATGATGATGATGTTATAGTTTTCTGACTCGCCCAATGGTTGACTGGTATACTCGTAGAATGCCACACAGCATTAAGTCCGCCATTTGTACTTTAATCATCATCATGATGATGATGATGTTATAGTGTTCTGGCTTGCCCAATGGTTGACTGGTAAAGAATGCCACACGGCATTAAGTCCGCCATTTGTACTTTCATCAATGATGATCATCATGAGATGATGATGATGATTGTATAGTTTTCTGACTCGCCCAATGGTTGACTGGTATAGAATGCCACACGGCATTAGGTCCGCCATTTGTACTTTAATCATCATGATGATGATGATGATGACGATGTTATGGTGTTCTGGCTCGCCCAATGGTTGACTGGTAGAGAATGCCAAATGGCATTAAGTCCGCCATTTGTACTTTCATCATGATGATGATGATGATTGTATAGTTTTCTGACTCGCCCAATGGTTGACTGGTATAGAATGCCACACGGCATTAAGTCCGACATTTGTACTTTCTTTGAGCAATAAAGAATACCTACGACAACTGATAAAAAACGGACCCGACACTTGATAAGTGTGAACAGAGGCGCCGACATCCGATTAAAATCCGGACCCGACACCCGTCAAGTAGGAACCCGTCACCCGGGCTCTTATTGTTATCAGAACAACGAGGGTACCACAAATACATACTTAATTACAAATATAATTTGACACGGAAGAATCACAAATGTTCACATGAATGTTTGTCCCGGGTGGGGATCGAACCTACGACCCATGGTTCAGAAGGCAAGAGTCCACTACCACTTACAACACTACCAATTGCGCCACCGAGCCAGTCATTCTCAGAATAGTTTGTCTCCTCTCCCCGTCTCTTTCATACCGAAATTACCTTTTTTTTACGGTACCTGAAAATTTCGGTACCGGTATAAATTTAGATATCGAAATATTCCGGTAACCGTTATATTTCGGTATGACGTCATACCGAAATATAAAGGTACCGTAATTTTTCGGTTATTCAGTCCCTGATCTTCGCTCCTAATAGTTGCAGCGTGATGTTATATAGCCTAAAGCCTTCCTCGATAAATGGTCTATTCAACACAAAAAGAATTTTTCAATTCGGACCAGTAGTTCCTGAGATTAGCGCGTTCAAACAAACAAACTCTTCAGCTTTATAATATTAGTTAAGATGTCTCCCGGACTTCCCTACATTATGGACTCAACACTGGCCTTACTGCGTTCAGGGGCGTGCACGGCGACCCATCCTCGGCGCTGCTGGAGCTGCTGGACCCGGAGCAGAACGCCAACTTCCTGGACCACTACCTGGACGTGCCCGTGGACCTGTCGCGCGTGCTGTTCATCTGCACCGCCAACGTCGTGGAGCACATCCCCGAGCCGCTGCGGGACCGGATGGAGCTCATCGACATGTCCGGTGAGTTTTGGTTTCAAATTATAGTTCATTCGCGTTAAGAAAATAGTGACTCATCACCGACTGCCGGCCAAGCCACACCCCCTAGCTTTTTAATTGGCTAGGGGGTGTGGCTAACGCTAGAAATTATAATTTCTAGCGTTTTAATTGGCTAGGGGGTGTGGCTTGGCCGGCAGTCGGTGATGAGTCACTATTTTCTTAATGCGAATGAACTATAGTCGATGTACCATCGACACAGTTACTGTAAGTGGGCGTGGCTTGCTTTATCTGAGACTGCGTCCACATCTGACGAATGCGCCGGCGCGCGAACGGAGTCTTCACGTCTTACAAGTGGTCAAGTAGTAAGTGTGTAGTGATAGTAAGTCTGTAAGTGACCACTTCTAATGCCTGAAAAATCGCTTGGCGCCTATGCATCTCAGGATGCGTCCACATCTAACGATTGCGCCGCGAATGCGCTGTCCGTGAGCTGCGCGCGTGCATTTTAGGTTCGTCCGACTCCGTTCGCGCGCCGGCGCATTCTTGCCGAATAACAAACGAGGCTCTGCCAACCGACTGGTGGCGATATATCCATCTCGATGGATGGCGTAGCTAAATGATGCCGATGACGGGCAGCAGTGTCAGTGCAGCGATCACAGACCTGCCAGCCTTCAGATCACAAGCCTCCAGATGTTTTCCCAAAGTAGCGAACAATTGGAGAGGCGTATGTCCAGCAGTGGACTGCGATAAGCTGATGATGATTCAGGCACTATAAATCGAAATGATGACTTACACAAGTCATGTGTCCCCAGGCTACGTGGCGGAAGAGAAGCTGGCGATAGCCCAGCAGTACCTGGTGCCGACCGCGCGCAAGAACTGCGGCCTCAGCGACGAGCAGCTGGACCTCACGCAGGACTCGCTCCACGCGCTCATCAAGTCCTACTGCCGCGAGAGCGGCGTCAGGAACCTGCAGAAACACATAGAGAAGGTAGCTTGATGTATAGATGTGCTCTGTGGAATATGCCTTGACCGTGACCTCAACTGCGGCCTCAGCGACGAGCAGCTGGACCTCACGCAGGACTCCCTCCACGCGCTCATCAAGTCCTACTGCCGCGAGAGCGGCGTGAGGAACCTGCAGAAACACATAGAGAAGGTAGCTTGATGTATAGATGTGCTCTGTGGAATATGCCTTGACCTCAACTGCGGCCTCAGCGACGAGCAGCTGGACCTCACGCAGGACTCCCTCCACGCGCTCATCAAGTCCTACTGCCGAGAGAGCGGCGTCAGGAACCTGCAGAAACACATAGAGAAGGTAGCTTGATGTATAGATGTGCTCTGTGGAATATGCCTTGACCTCAACTGCGGCCTCAGTGACGAGCAGCTGGACCTCACGCAGGACTCCCTCCACGCGCTCATCAAGTCCTACTGCCGAGAGAGCGGCGTCAGGAACCTGCAGAAACACATAGAGAAGGTAGCTTGATGTATAGATGTGCTCTGTGGAATATGCCTTGACCTCAACTGCGGCCTCAGTGACGAGCAGCTGGACCTCACGCAGGACTCCCTCCACGCGCTCATCAAGTCCTACTGCCGCGAGAGCGGCGTCAGGAACCTGCAGAAACACATAGAGAAGGTAGCTTGATTATAGATGTGCTCTGTGGAATATGCCTTGACCGTGACCTCAACTGCGGCCTCAGCGACGAGCAGCTGGACCTCACGCAGGACTCCCTCCACGCGCTCATCAAGTCCTACTGCCGCGAGAGCGGCGTGAGGAACCTGCAGAAACACATAGAGAAGGTAGCTTGATGTATAGATGTGCTCTGTGGAATATGCCTTGACCTCAACTGCGGCCTCAGCGACGAGCAGCTGGACCTCACGCAGGACTCCCTCCACGCGCTCATCAAGTCCTACTGCCGAGAGAGCGGCGTCAGGAACCTGCAGAAACACATAGAGAAGGTAGCTTGATGTATAGATGTGCTCTGTGGAATATGCCTTGACCTCAACTGCGGCCTCAGTGACGAGCAGCTGGACCTCACGCAGGACTCCCTCCACGCGCTCATCAAGTCCTACTGCCGCGAGAGCGGCGTCAGGAACCTGCAGAAACACATAGAGAAGGTAGCTTGTTGTATAGATGTGCTCTGTGGAATATGCCTCGACCGTGACCTCAACTGCGGCCTCAGCGACGAGCAGCTGGACCTCACGCAGGACTCGCTCCACGCGCTCATCAAGTCCTACTGCCGCGAGAGCGGCGTCAGGAACCTGCAGAAACACATAGAGAAGGTTGGTGGAAGAAGGAAGCTTGATGTATGGATGTGCTCTGAGGAAGAGAGGAGGGATGCAAGGGAGCGGCCTATCATCTTTTCGCTCCAAGCCAACATCACCTGCCCGTGGTGCATTGGTGCATTCTGCCGAATAACGGTAACGACTGGTGGCGGTGTAACGACGCCCTCCCTTCGCAATTTTTGCCCCATTGCTTTAAAGAAGGCATCGCATCCACTCTTCTAAGACTAGATGGGACGGAAATTGTCACGTCTCTTTCAACCGTCGTTACTTTTCAGGATAATGAGCAGCTATCTCGGTAACTTTTTTTAAACAGTATCGACGGCGCTTGCTCCCTACCCATTAAACAATACTTTTTGTACTTAGAACCGATAACCGTTGGGGTAAACGAGTTCTGGAGTGGAGACCGAGTCTCGGCAAACGTAATGTAGACGCCCTCAGGCCAGATGGAGTGACGATTTGCGCAGGACGGCTGGCCTAGTGCTGGATGCGAGAGGCCCGGGACCGATCGAAGTGGCGAGCATTGGGAGAGGCCTTAGGGGTGAGAGCCTTCCGCTCCCCCAACAGTCCGGTGATGATGACAAGGCCGGCCTGGCCATCATCGTAGTCATTTAGAAAAAAAAAAAAAAATGGGAGAGGCCTATGTCCAGCAGTGGACTGATGATGATGTACTTTCCTAATTACGTTCTCTTTCTAGATTGCCAGAAAAGTAGCGTACAAGATAGTGAAGAAGGAAGCGGACAAACTGACGGTGACCGAGCAGAACCTGTCGGAGCTGGTGGGCAAGCCGACGTTCAAGCACGACCGCATGTACGACGTCACGCCGCCCGGCGTCGTCATGGGCCTCGCCTGGACCGCCATGGGTGAGTCATGGGGGATACATAGATATATTCTTTATTGCACACCATACAATAGGGAATATGCATGTTTTTTTTATGGATTTATTGAGATCTTTTATCTTCCAGATACATAAATATCGAAGAAATTTTAAACTGTCTTCTCTATTAAGCGAGTTATAAAGCGTTAAAGTTATTGCTTAGACAGAGAGATCCGACGCGGCGGATGACGTCACGTACCGTGCGCGCCATACAAACTCAATAGAAAAATCTGTTTCGCGTGAGAGAGACAGATATATTAATTTTCAACGACTGTATCTCGCCCATTTTTCAGCCAATTTTGATTTGGCACAATAGGCATTTGTTGTACAATATAGGCAGCCTTATCGTTGTAAGCGGCAACCTTAGGGTAGAGGATAGTCAAAAATAAGGGATAATGTGTATGAAATCATTCTTACCCTCGATTTTAACCCATTGGATTGGTCTACGAAAATTTTCTAGTTACTTTGCTCGCTATTCCTCTACAATAACTAAACTAATTAAGAACTTTCGCTTTGCATCACATAAGACACGAAATGTTCGAGATTTAATGCGCACATACCTTAAAGTATTAATTTATAATTCTTGCAAACATACTCCCATGTTTTTTGTATGTCAACACTTTTTACTATTCGTCATTAGAATATATTACCTGTAATTGATTGATTTGCTCAGAAACATTGAAGTTCATAGAATTTTTAATTGTGACAATTTGAATTAAAAAACATCATTGATAAAAAATAAATATAGCGGAGGACATAATACTCTACCTTGAAGAACACCTGTTTTCTTCATTTACGTATCATTAGGACGGCGAGTAATAACTGCTTCTATTTTTCTCGGCGTATTATCGCATAATTTGTAATATTACGAGTATGTTCTGTGATAATTTAATCACTCTCGACTACTACAAATTCGACAGTAAATAAGCCATTAGTATCCCATTGTTAACTATATCAAAAGCTTTATACATATCAAAAAAGTGCTTTAGTAATTTTTGCAACAAGGCAAGTCTTTGTTACTTTGCTTTGCATTCTCGCCATGTTTTAAACAGTATCCTACTCATTAAGAAATAAATATAAATTCTTACTTCTTTGATGAAAAAATAAAAGCCTTGTGGCGATGGCGTGTACTTTTTCATTTTTTCAAACTTTATTCAAATCTCATTTTGGCTCTGAGGCTAGAGGCGTGTGCCACCTCTGTTAATAATTTGACACAATTCAGGGTCATTGTAGGGTCTGCAACGCACGTGTTGTAGCCGTCTATAGGCTACAGTAACCGCTTAATATCAGAACGGCTTGTTTGCTACCTAAGTGATTTTTTTTTATAAAAGAGGCGGCAGACGAGCCCATGTGATGCCTGATGGTAAGCAGTCGACACCGCCCATGGACACCCGCAACTCAAATCGAGTTCTGGGGTTTTAAATAGGAGTATGCTCGTTTCTTGAAGGTTCCCAAGTCGTAGCTGTTCGGAAAGATTGTATAAAAGTACATGATACCGATTGTCAGGTGGTAGCACGCTGTACATCGAGACGGCGTTACGCACGACGGAGCAGGACGACAAGTCGCCGGGCGGCTCGCTGGAGCTCACGGGGCAGCTGGGCGACGTCATGAAGGAGTCCGCGCGCATCGCGCTCACCGTCGCCAGGAACTACCTGCACCGGCTGCAGCCGGAGAACAAGTTCCTCAACACCAGGTCAGTTGGTTACAATGGGCATGAGGCTCGCTGCAGCTCACGGGGCAGCTGGGCGACGTCATGAAGGAGTCCGCGCGCATCGCGCTCACCGTCGCCAGGAACTACCTGCACCGGCTGCAGCCGGAGAACAAGTTCCTCAACACCAGGTCAGTTGGTTACAATGGGCATGAGGCTCGCTGCAGCTCACGGGGCAGCTGGGCGACGTCATGAAGGAGTCCGCGCGCATCGCGCTCACCGTCGCCAGGAACTACCTGCACCGGCTGCAGCCGGAGAACAAGTTCCTCAACACCAGGTCAGTTGGTTACAATGGGCATGAGGCTCGCTGCAGCTCACGGGGCAGCTGGGCGACGTCATGAAGGAGTCCGCGCGCATCGCGCTCACCGTCGCCAGGAACTACCTGCACCGGCTGCAGCCGGAGAACAAGTTCCTCAACACCAGGTCAGTTGGTTACAATGGGCATGAGGCTCGCTGCAGCTCACGGGGCAGCTGGGCGACGTCATGAAGGAGTCCGCGCGCATCGCGCTCACCGTCGCCAGGAACTACCTGCACCGGCTGCAGCCGGAGAACAAGTTCCTCAACACCAGGTCAGTTGGTTACAATGGGCATGAGGCTCGCTGCAGCTCACGGGGCAGCTGGGCGACGTCATGAAGGAGTCCGCGCGCATCGCGCTCACCGTCGCCAGGAACTACCTGCACCGGCTGCAGCCGGAGAACAAGTTCCTCAACACCAGGTCAGTTGGTTACAATGGGCATGAGGCTCGCTGCAGCTCACGGGGCAGCTGGGCGACGTCATGAAGGAGTCCGCGCGCATCGCGCTCACCGTCGCCAGGAACTACCTGCACCGGCTGCAGCCGGAGAACAAGTTCCTCAACACCAGGTCAGTTGGTTACAATGGGCATGAGGCTCGCTGCAGCTCACGGGGCAGCTGGGCGACGTCATGAAGGAGTCCGCGCGCATCGCGCTCACCGTCGCCAGGAACTACCTGCACCGGCTGCAGCCGGAGAACAAGTTCCTCAACACCAGGTCAGTTGGTTACAATGGGCATGAGGCTCGCTGCAGCTCACGGGGCAGCTGGGCGACGTCATGAAGGAGTCCGCGCGCATCGCGCTCACCGTCGCCAGGAACTACCTGCACCGGCTGCAGCCGGAGAACAAGTTCCTCAACACCAGGTCAGTTGGTTACAATGGGCATGAGGCTCGCTGCAGCTCACGGGGCAGCTGGGCGACGTCATGAAGGAGTCCGCGCGCATCGCGCTCACCGTCGCCAGGAACTACCTGCACCGGCTGCAGCCGGAGAACAAGTTCCTCAACACCAGGTCAGTTGGTTACAATGGGCATGAGGCTCGCTGCAGCTCACGGGGCAGCTGGGCGACGTCATGAAGGAGTCCGCGCGCATCGCGCTCACCGTCGCCAGGAACTACCTGCACCGGCTGCAGCCGGAGAACAAGTTCCTCAACACCAGGTCAGTTGGTTACAATGGGCATGAGGCTCGCTGCAGCTCACGGGGCAGCTGGGCGACGTCATGAAGGAGTCCGCGCGCATCGCGCTCACCGTCGCCAGGAACTACCTGCACCGGCTGCAGCCGGAGAACAAGTTCCTCAACACCAGGTCAGTTGGTTACAATGGGCATGAGACCATCACACCACAAATGACCTCTGGGTTGTGTTTCTGCCGGTGAGTAGGGTTTCCGGAACTCGTGGGGGGTTAGGGTTGGGCCGGCATGGCGGTGGCAACTGACAAGTAACTGACCAGTTACTTGCCCGTTGTCACAGCGACTTGGTCTTCTCTTTCGCTTTCCATCAGGCGTAGGGAAGCCATTATGTCGAGCCACTATAAAAAAAAAGTCCGTATTTTGGATTATAAAAAAATATTGTACACGTATTTTTTCTTTTTTCAATTTTAACCAAAAATAGGTCCTGCGGCTGATGTGGCCAGCCCACTGCCCCTTCACCTTACTGATCCTGCTCGGTTAAAAGGCTGTTTTGACAAGTTTGTTGTTCACTTCTTCTCTAGTAAGTGCCAAGGCATCTGTGTCAGAGGGAGCCACTCTTCCCTAGCTTATAGATCCTATCTAAATACCTTTTGTGCATATAACTGATTTACATATCTATATATAGGTATATATAAACAACTATTACATGTATTATTTATTTTATTTATGCTTCTCGAAAGCGTTGTCGGCTTTTCTGATGGAGTACTCGACTGTTGTCTAGCCACATCCACCTGCACGTGCCGGAGGGCGCGACGCCCAAGGACGGTCCGTCGGCCGGCTGCACTATCGCCACCGCGCTCGTGTCGCTGGCCTCGCGACGCGCTGTGAGGTCGGACCTGGCCATGACGGGAGAGATCTCGCTCACCGGACACGTGCTGCCCGTCGGCGGCATCAAGGAGAAGGTCATCGCGGTACGTACGCATCGTCATCATCAGCATATCGCAGCCCACTGCTGGACATAGGCCTCTCCGGTTGTTCGCCGCTTAGGGCGAACATCTGGAGGATGTAACATAATCGCCACGCTGGGCGGGCGGGTTGACGATCGCAGGTCGGCCTGTGGTATTTGGCTCCGCCTTCAGTGGGCTATTATGGCTAAAAATTGTAATTAGTCCGTCTTTTAGCTTATTCAAAAATAAAAGACACGTATTTTTCCTTTTTTCATTCAAATAAACAATAGCAAAGACACAAGGCATCAAAAGTTAGGAATGGGAGTCTTTGACGTCACTCGCTCTCGTAAAAATGCCTCACCGAGTGACGTAACGCGTAATTTCAACGGGCTATAACTTTGTTATTTTTAGTTTAATTTACAAATAAAAAAATACGTGTCTTTTATTTTTGAATAAGCTAAAAGACGGACTAATTATAATTTTTAACCATAATAGCCTATTCTGATGGTCGTTATTCGGTAAGATGCACCTAAAAGATGTCAAACTCTGACTCTAGACAGAGAAGACTTTTGCCGAGTAGAATGACAGCATAAATTGATAAAGAAGAGGGGAATGCATGATGATGTATCACATCTGGTCTTCTTGCAATGTCTTCATTTGGGATTCTGTCAATGGTGAATGTAGATATTACGCCGGAAAGGTTTTTATATCTCCCAAAAATGCTTAAACTTTAAAAATGTATGTCGCATGATTTTTGGTTTCGGGTTAAATAATTGACTGAATAATAGCAAAAATCTTACCAATGCAAAAAATGAACTTTTATAGAACATGAAAATGTTCAGCACTTTTTAGCTGGACGTAAAAGATATGGGAACCTTAAATCCCGAACATTATCTTATGATGCAACGCAATTATACGGGACCCCCAGACCATGGAGGCCCCCGAAGTGCATAAGCAAAAACTTCCCAAATTTTGTGACAAATCTTTTCCCATCCTAAGGGCCCCCAAACAATTTTTTATCTGGAGACTCGACACGCTACGCTTCTGATGCAACGTGAAAATTTAAAAGTTCCGTTTTCCTAAATTCCTAACTTGGTACATGTGACTATCCCTTAATACTGACTTGATCTTGCAGGCGAAGCGAGTGGGCGTGACGTGTGTGATCCTGCCCGAGGAGAACCGGCGGGACTTCGACGACCTGCCGCCGTTCATCCGCGACGGGATCGACGTGCACTTCGTCAGCACCTACGACGACGTGTACCGCGTCGCCTTCGGAGAAGACAAGGTCTAACCGCTGTTCAGTAGCCAAGTAGCCGGTAGTGCTTAGTTAGAACGAGTCGAAGTAATGCTTTGTTCGTAACGAGTCACACTGGATCGACGTTCGACCTTCGGGGAGGACAAGGTCTAACCGCTGTTCAGTAGCCAAGTAGCCGGTAGTACTTAGTTAGAACGAGTTGAAGCAATCCTTTGTTCGTAACGAGTCGCACTGGATCGACGTTCGACCTTCGGGGAAGACAAGGTCTAACCGCTGTTCAGTAGCCAAGTAGCCGGTAGTGCTTAGTTAGAACGAGTCGAAGCTATCCTTTGTTCGTAACGAGTCGCACTGGATCGACGTTCGACCTTCGGGGAGGACAAGGTCTAACCGCTGTTCAGTAGCCAAGTAGCCGGTAGTACTTAGTTTGAACGAGTCGAAGCCATCCTTTGTTCGTAACGAGTCGCACTGGATCGACGTTCGACCTTCGGGGAAGACAAGGTCTAACCGCTGTTCAGTAGCCAAGTAGCCGGTAGTACTTAGTTAGAACGAGTCGAAGCCATCCTTTGTTCGTAACGATTCGCACTGGATCGACGATCGACCTTCGGGGAAGACAAGGTCTAAACCGCTGTTCAGTAGCCAAGTAGCTTATAGTACTTAGTTAGAACGAGTTAAAGCCATCCTTTGTTCGTAACGAGTCGCACTGGATCGACGAATGACCTTCGTAGAAGACAAGGCCCCTACTTTAATAATAGCATAAATCCCTGGCATTTGTCCCTCCCGTGTTCGTATATAAATTAATGATAATCGACTTTGACGAGGGGGGATTTATGGTGCAAAAATACGATTATTAAGGAGGGGTCTAACCGCTGTTCAGTAGCCAAGTAGCCTGTAGTACTTAGAGCGAGTCGAAGCAATCCTTTGTTCGTAACGAGTCGCACTGGATCGACGAATGACCTTCGTAGAGGACAAGGCCCCTACTTTAATAATAGCATAAATCTCTGGCATTTGTCCCTCCCGTGTTCGTATATAAATTAATGATTAATGATAATCGACTTTGACGAGGGGGATTTATGGTGCAAAAATACGATTTTTAAGGAGGGGTCTAACCGCTGTTCAGTAGCCAAGTAGCCGGTAGTACTTAGTTAGAACGAGTCGAAGCTATCCTTTGTTCGTAACGACTTGCACTGGATCGACGAATGACCTTCGAGGAGGACAAGGCCCCTACTTTAATAATAGCATAAATCCCTGGCATTTGTCCCTCCCGTGTCCGTATATATGAATTAAATTAATCATCATCATCAGCCTATTGCAGTCCACTGCTGGACATAGGCCTCTCCAGCTGTTCGCCACTTAGAGCAAACGACTGGAGGATATATGTACCTATAATCGCCACGTTGGGCAGGCGGGTTGGCGATCGCAGGGCGTAGTTTCTCGCTCCGGTGACGCTGCTGCCCGTCATCGGCCTCGTCTGTTATTCAGCAGGATGCACCACGGACGGGCAAGTGAGGTTAGCTTGGAGCGAAAAGATGATGGGTCGCCCCCTTACATCTCGTATATACGAACACGGGAGGAACAAATGAGAGGTATTAATGGTGCAAAAATACGCGATCCCTTCAACGAACGATCGTTTTCGATTTATTAAAGTACCCTGGGCCCTGGTCTAACCGCTGTTCAGTAGCCAAGTAGCCGGTAGTACCTAGTTAGAACGAGTCGAAGCAATCCTTTGTTCGTAACGAGTCGCACTGGATCGACGATCGATCTTCGGGGAGGCAAGGTCTAGCATCTGTTCAGTAGCCGGTAGTACTTAGTTAGAACGAGTCGAAGCAATCTATTGTTCGTAACGAGTCGCACTGGATCGACGATCGATCTTCGGGGAGGCGAGGTCTAGCATCTTTTCAGTAGCCGGTAATACTTAGTTAGAACGACTCGAAGCAATCCTTTGTTCGCAACCAGACACACTGGATCGGCGAACGACGTAAAGGTGCGATACAACACGGCCTGCTTTAAACTGGTAAAAGACTGCTCAGAATTATCTATAAAAATGGAGTATTTATGTAAATATAAAAGCACCTAATTGGGGTCGCCCCACTAGCGTTGTCGCTCGATAGTCCACTATAGATAGTTGAGCAAAATCACGCGTGGATATCGGGTTTCAAAAATAAAGGACTTCCATAAAATGGTACCTAAATTTTAAGTTAGACCTCTAGCAATACATTGGTGAAAACAGCATTTAATTCCATACAGTAGTTCCCGCGTGATGTGCGATCAAACATGCAGATAAAAATTTCTCCCGTTTTCCCAACATTTCCCTTCACTGCTCTGCTCCTATCGATGGTAGCGTGATGAAAAGCATACTATCCGAAGTCCGTTATTTTTGAAACCCTATTTCATAAATACCTATTTATTAATTTCATTTCGCAACAATCAAAGTTAATGTTGAACATTTTATATCGAAACCACAATACACGTGACACATTGTAAAATATAGTTAGTCATAGTTTATTAATAATTAGATAAGTACATATAATAAGTTCTAGTGCACAATTAAAGTATTCCAAAATATGTATTTAAACAACATTTATACCATCACACAGTTTTCAATAAGTTCAGAGAAATTCACTGCCAGATTTTTGCATTTTGGAGTATTATTGGTTATCTCCTATGAATCTTTTCATTGTATACCCACATTAACCGATTCATTGCGACGGTACTTTTTGGCGACTTTTGCCTGTGGCGGCAAACATTTTTTTTAAAATTCGGGAACTAATTCGTATCTGTCAATCGAAGGTTGTCAACCTCTGAAGTTTTGAAATTCACGCTATATCCTGAAACGAATACACTACAGGGATAAACTACAGAAAATAATAATAGTAGTCTTGTTTAGCAGTAACCCTTCAAAACGACATTTACACAGAGTTTTAACAAATTGAAAAAAGACGCCTCTCAGGCGTCACATGCCATACATAAAAGAAATTAATGACGCCCCACGAGCGTCATCCGCAAAAAATCGGTTACTTTGCATTAGTAAATATATTATGTGTAAGTCAATTATTATAGTGTCTATGTCACCGGAAAATAGCAAGAATCGTAAGTTGATCAATTTCCTAGGTAGTTGATTAACTTTCGGAAAATAACAAACGGTAGTTGAAATGTATTATTTAACGCAATGGATTTCAGTTAGTTGATCAATTTACGGAAGCCTGACAGTCATTTAATAATTTACGATTTTGACACAAGTAAAATCGTCCTCAAATGGGCCAATCGTTGCTCAATGTACTATTTAACGGTGCACTATTACCCGTAACTTAATACACTGTTCCTTGATTGGTTGCCGGGATAACACCACGTGAGCCATTGAACCAATCATCGTTCACCTTACCTTCGTCGGATGATTTTACGGCAAGACCCCGTAAAATGATCAATTTACTAAAATACATACGTTAAATAATACATTTCAACTGCCGTTTATTATTTTCCGAAAGTTAATCAACTACCTAGGAAATTGATCAACTTACGATTCTTGCTATTTTCCGGTGACATCTATAAAGTACATTATTATTATGGTTGGTTGTATAAATATAATTGTATGTAATGTATGTAACTGTTATGGACCAAGTGATTAATGCGGGCATTATTTATAATGCTCGGGCATTATGAATAATGACAAGCTCTATTGGGCAAAATGATAATTACTATCTAAACTTCATTATTTATCATATTGCCCGGTCATTATTGCACTGCTACTTGACAATTGGGCAATTTGATAATAAAGAAAGGAGGAGAGACGCGCGCGTAACTAATCACTTATTCGGAGATCGCTGCATCCGCTAAAATATGTTTTTGTTTAGTTTTACATACGATGTTTGCCGAAGGGACTTATTAACGTGGTGCAACTGTACATAACTGTAGTGTAGTAGCTATATTATTTTGATCTATCACGTTTTAACAAATACAAATTAGAATTTAATGTCGTATTGGTCAACAATCGCGTGTATGGAAGCCCCTTGAATATTTATTTTATTATGTTTTTAATATTGGTTGCAACATCATCATGTTATTATAGCGAACAGATATGCATAACTTGAAAACTTATAGGGTTTCGTTTTCACCCTTTAGGTACTTCCTTACTAAGATATCTTGACTTCGTCTCCTAGGTTATTATGGTGATAGGGTAAATGATACACATCTTGAGAGTTTGGTGGCTCTGTATTGAGTGTAAACTAAAATCAACTTAATACAATTCAACTTATAATAAAACTACTGACTAAGCACTGCAGCTACGCCGAACGTTACATGTGTGACCTGAATTAGGTATTTTATGTAATAATATGAAAGATGCACTTCATTACCTTATAAAAATTAAATGGCTAACGTCCGTTATATCACACCAATGGCCCAGTTATCCTGTACACAGGGCCTGTCAATTAAATAATAGTCCTATAACTTAGTTCCCATCATTATGCAATAGTGCTGCATTTGCCGTGTATTAACTAAGTGCGTAATCTTGGAGCAATCAGAAATTATGTATGGCCTGAGTATCACATACTCATATTAAATTATCTCAAGGAGTGTTGGGCCTGCGCCCCCACGCGTGCCTTACAGAGGACCAGGAGGGGTAACACTCCAAATGGAGACTGCGATATAGTTATTAAATATGTTTTTATCACTCTGCCCAAAAGGTGATAAACGAAATTCATAATGCCCGGTCAATTTGATTATTTTAATAATTATTATCAAATTGCCTTTTCATATTGGCCATTTATCATAATGCCCGGGCATTATATATAATGCTCCATTTATCACTTGGTCCATAACATAACTATGTAATTACAAACTGTTGAATGTTGTTATTATTTCTAAAGAATATAAGTTTTTTTAGTACTCTATTGTTTAATTGCTTCCTTTTACATATCCCTTAGTAGTGAAGTTAATTTATGCTCCCTAGCGTTTTTAGTATGTAAACCATATCAGTGTGGACTCTTGACCAATTAAGTAGATAGAATTGTTGCATTTTCCTGTATAACACTCTTGTCTATACAGGAAAATGGAAGATGGTGCTCTTACACATGGATAGTAAGGGAGCGTTTCCCATTTCAGTATGACAATATCATTGGTAAATTTTTGTCAGCTTCATGCAGCTTTTCGTATCCTCGCTTCTGTGGACACGCACCCTAACAATCCTTCCTCTATGTCATGGTCGTCATTTATGCTTTAAATATTGAAATGGCCAAATATTACTTGAGTATTTTCTTGCGACAGATGGAAGACATCAACAATGCAAGCTCAGCTGTGTCCTGCTAGAAGATTGAGATAACTCAAAGATTTGTTGAACTTGAAACATAATATATTTTAAAATAAAATGTTAATATTATATTATACAGTGTTTAATTTATATAAATACAATACATAGCTACTACTTTTTCAAACTCTTTCGCCCATCTTCAAGTAATTGCACTAATACTGGGTAGACCTCATCATAAGTTTGGATCTGATTCTGCCTGACATGGTTCTGGTATCTTTGTAATGCACCAGCTACAAATTCCAGCCTCTCCCGTTCATTCCTGTGTGAATCGAGCCACTGAATAAGCTTTGGAGTGTTCCAGCCAGCACATGTGTGCGGCGCCATGAGCTGAGGACCAGCGTGAGAGAACAGGTACATCATAACCAACGAGTACGACAAACACGCCCCCTCCGATTGACTTCGACAAACTTCCTGGGGAGTCTTCTCCAAAATCAAACTCAAAGCCTTCAACTGTCTGTATTGATCACCAAGGTCAGTGAAGTCGGCAACCAAAGGAGACAAAGCAACCTCCAAGTGTCTGCAATCTATTTGAAGTTTCACCCTCCCAAATTTGGTTAACGGACGGACATTGCAGACATGCTGAATGAATCTCTCAACACATGCAACGGCTATATTTTTACAGCATTCACTCAGGGCAGGCTTCTCATGGAACATTGACAGGTAGATGTCCTTGCATCTGGACACAAACTGCTGTAGCTCCTTCATGTAGGGAGAGCAAGATAAAGCTTTGCCTGTAGGATCGTCAGTCCTGGTCAAATCAGGCTCATCATGCATTGTCATCAATATAATGTAAAGGGAGTTTTTGATGGATTCAGCAAACAATTGCAGGACAGGCATGCTTGAAATATCCTTCAAACTGCCCTGGACTATTTGGATGCTCTCTTGCGGTAATATTGCATTCATGTTCACGAGCACCCTCTTTATTTGGGAGGAAAAGTAATATAAAGAGTTGCAGAGGTCTGCATTCCTTTGTTGTGAACTTGTTGGTGATTCTATAATCTGTGCCACATCACTGTCCATTGACAATCTCTGTTCCGCTTCCATGTTCATTTGTTTGATTGACTTGGCCACACTGTTTGCAAGGCTTATGCTTAGCTGTTTGTCTCCGAGAGATATGCTCAATGCCTCAGCTATGACTCTGATGGCATTGTCGATTTGGTCCATGCTGGGGACTTGGCTTAGGTGCCACATGCTCCTCACAGGTTCCAGCAGCCTCCCCAAAGATTTGGATAGGAAGGAATTCTCCCATTTAGTAAGACTGGAGCGGTTCAATTCCAAATCTTTACACTTCAACCTTGACAGCAAATCGTTGAAGTACTTAAGCAGTCTTGGAAAGTCAATTTCAATAGACTGATTCACATTCTGCGGACTCTTTTCTAGCTCACTACTAAAAGTCACAAGTAAATCCGACCAGAAGTTTTTAGCAATGTTCCTGAAGTTGCCAATGGCATGCAACTCATTTATTACATTTTGCAACATGATTACTTTAGTACAACCATTGTATATTTCCACCTTAAACAATTTTTCTATATTTTCCCAGAGCTTCAGCTTGAAATCAGTTGCATTCATTATGTTTGCTTTGCCTGGAGCCATTCTTCCTGATGATGATTTTTTCACTTCAATTGACACCATTTGGACATTCAAAGCAGTGGCAATCTCTCTTCTCAAGTCATTTAGTATATTTTGTACTGTGTGCCTAATTTGTTCATCAGTACATTGCAGGTTATGGAACACTTTGAAACATTGCAACAATTTCGTTTTATCTCCACTAAGCAAACTGGATTGTAAAGATGTTGTGGAGGTGCTCAACAGCTCTTTCCGTCTGTGTTGTACTTCTCGTAACACGTCCTCTAACAAAGTTATACCTTCGAAGTCATAATCGCTTATCAGTTCATTCAGTTCGAACAGGACGATAGCCTCTTTAGCAGGGTTATCTTTTATACCTGTAAGCTTGTTCCACAACGCCAATATCTTCGCACTGTGCCTCAGTAAATTACAAGTGGTCTGGACTCGCTCAAGCATCAGAGTTTGGTTCTCGAGTGCGTGGTACGGCGTTGTAACTCGCTCCTTCAAATTATTTCCGCCACGGAGCAAACTTTGCACCTGCGTTTGTACCGATTCCAAAGTGGTCTCCAAGTCAGAAATATGGCTGGCTTGCGTCAAAAGATCGTTGTGCTTCGCCAACACTTGTTTTTCCAGACTTTTACTCAATTTCTCGATGCCTTGCCCAAGTTTTGTGACTTGATCGGTGACCGATATATTTTCTTTTATTATCGGTTTTATATCGTCCAGGAAGTTTTTGTAAAATTCATCGTTTTCTATTTCCACGCAGACGTCTTTTGCATCCATGTTTCCGGCCAAAATACTTCAAAAATTTGGTATTTTCTTTTCTTACGTATAATATTTACGTTCTTCGTCACAAATTCACCACAACTCCACGTCAATGAACTGTCAACATGACATTGCTTTTTTTTTTAATTATGGCATTGGTTCAAAAGTTATTTATTTCGGTTATTTGACGGGCTCGATGGCTCATTTGGTAGTGTGACCACTGCCCTCTGAGCCAAAGGTCGTTGGTTCGATTCCCGCACAGGACAAACATTTGTGTTCATGAACATGTCTGTCTGTACTGGTCTGGGTGTTTTCTATGTATAATATGTATTTATTTACAAAATAAAAATTTCTAAGTATGTTTATCAGTTGTCTAGTACCCATACCCTGCGGACTTCTAACTGACTACCTACTACCATCAAACCTGGGACTTTCCACTCAATCACTGCATCCAACACAAACAAGGATTATTCAGTAGACGAAAAGTACAAAAGCAGATGAGGAAAGCTTGTAAAAAAGAAACAAATTAGTTTATCAATTTTATTTATTTCAATTAGCACACATTGTTGTGCTATACTGTTACAGAATTAATAGTAAAATACCTACTATTTCCAACAAAATTGTGCACTAGCGTCGAAGTTGATTTTATTGTAATAAAACGTTAGGTAACGCGGAGTTAATTTGGTTGTTGCGTCTTACAACTCGCTATCAAAATTATCAGATACGACAAAAAATAATAAGTAATATAGGAAAAATATAAATTAATAATTTATTATGGCAAACATAATAATTGTTGAGTGATGATTTTTTTCATGGCAGCTATTCGCAAGTAAATTATTTCAAATTAACTAAACATCTTCGACTAACCGATGATTATAAAATAATAACTTACAAATCTATTAATAGAATCGATTGTTATATCATGATTATTGTAAAAATTCGTTACAAATATTCATTGTTTTAGCAGACACATAATAAAGAAATTAAAAATAAAATTTTATAATAAATATATTTTTGTTGGCTTCTTTATAAAGGAATAAAATATAGTAAATCAGTTATTAAAATTCGTGATTCAGTGTAGCAAAGGACACTGTAGGTACAGTCAGCATCCAAAAGATGTACTTTAGTCTTAATTCTAAAATTATAGTTACACATCTTTTAAGGCTGCTGCGGATACGTAAAATTACAAATATGAAGAGCGTTCCACGTAAACAAATCTTGAAGAACAATTTTATTCATTGTGTAAGCATAACATGCTCTAAAACTCGTCTAATTGTTGTTAAAGCTGCTTGAGTCTAATAAACATCACGGAAATTAAAAACATTTAACTGTATCAAAAATCTCACGGACTGTTGAATATAATACAATGTTTTAGTAACACTTCTGCTACTTTACAATCCATTAAAATATTCAATAAGCTGCATAGGAAAGTTAATATGGCGACGCGGTTCATTGCGACTTGCGACACTCGCTCAACCGGCGGGCGCCGTCGGCCGTGGGCCCACAGACGCCCACGACTCTTAGACTAGCGTGTGCCAAGACGCAGGCGACGCAGGTTCACGCAGAGCAGTACGGGGCAGCAGGCAGACATATAGGACAGACAGACGCGTATCTGCGTCGAAAGCACCGCGCCGCAGCGACGGTAGGTCTCGAATTTTCAGTGTTTTACAAAATCTGGGGGCCTACTCTACTCAAACGAAAGTGATCGGATCCGAACAAAAAAACGATCGTTTCGTGAATTTGCTACTATGAAGAACGAACACGACAACGTTCGGATACGAACGCTTCAATTCCCTCCGGCGATCGTTTTTTCTACTACAGAAAGCCTTAATGACAACGAAACTGTTCGATTTTTAACCTCAAATCTTACGTCAACTAAATAGCTGTCGTTTTCGTTTCGTTTAATATTTTATATAATTTTATTAAATCAGAATGGCTACGTTTGTGGCAAACGGGTACTACTTAAATCTAGAAAACCATAAATAAGCGATTCCGATTGCGGTACAAGCGGTTTTTGACAAATTTCTGACTAGGAATTCTATAGGCTGGTACAGCCTCTTTGAAAATCAGTGAGAAGACAATAATCCTGAATAAAATCTAAGGGAATTGATTTCGTAATGAAAGTAAATAAGGTAAGAACGGAAAGATCTTCTAAAATCAAAATTTGGTAAATATTTCTTATTGTATGTAGTTATTTCTTCTATGTATATAAAGTGCATATTTTTTCAGGTTTTACCAATTATCACCATTGTTCTATATGATAGGAGACATTGCCCAGAAAAGGAAGGCATTAATTTGGGTATGGAAGGCCCCATGGCCAACAAATGGTGTCAAAATAAGTACTACAAGCAGGGCAATAAACCACCCCAATGTGTGGTCTATAAGTAAATACAAAGTATTAGAGGTAAGGATTTCTTAAGTGTTTATACATATACAGTGTATAACTAAATAATTATTCGTGAATTAAGTCAAGACAATCACTGTGTAAATTGACCAATTTATCTTTCTATGATTTTCAGGTTATACGGAGTATACATACGGTCTACCTGGTGAATGAAGGTGCACCCATCAGTCGTTTGTGAAGAACGGTTTCCAATTCATTACAAAAGATAGCTAGTATTAGTAAAATGTGTCAAGATTTTAGTTTTGTTTTCCCATAAATAAAAACATAACTAATAAGTAGGTACATAATATTTTAAATATTATTATGACATGTTAGTAGTTACCTATAATTCTAGACTGATGGTATCTAGTTACATCATGTTTGATTGTATTGTTTGGTAGTTAACTATAACTGATGTAACCTATACATGTCATTGAAATGGGCATGACTCTTATTATCAAATTAAATAAAACAAATTGCTTGTTAAAAATTACTTTTTATTAAGTAGGTAGTACAACCACATATATTTTATTTAGTATTTGCAGCAGAAAGGCAGGTAGTGAATCCACACAGAAGGATTTTTCTAGTTGAGGCTTTAACTGTGATAATCTGGTTGGATGTGATGTACCGTTAACTGTAAAGTAAAAAAGGGATGGTTAGGCAAGTCAATATATAAAAACTGTGTTACCCCTCTCCAATAGATGGTTTGCAATACATGGTATATCACACATGTAATTAGACAACCAGTTTGGTGCAGTAGTAGCCAATTCTGCTTCTGGTACAGTGGGTGCAGGTTCGATCCCGCACCGTACAAACATTTGTATGCATGAACAATGAACATGTGTGTTGTGTTGGTCTGGGTGTGTTAATGTATGTTTGTATAATATCAATACATATGTATAATATATATTTATTTACAAAAAAGCATCTAAGTAGGTTTATTAGTTGTCTACCCAAAGCATGTATTTACACCATCTTAGTATGGAACTAAATGACCCTGTGTGGCCCGATGTGGCATGTCTTGGGTTATTACGTCAGATTTACTCATCTCTGCTCATTTTAGGCTCGTAATGTTTATAACCACACATCGTTTCTCTGTGCAATCTCTATATCGAGGTAGTGTATACAATTTGAAAGAAACACAAGATATATTACAATGTAGAGTACTTAGGTACCTTTTCCTACTGTTTAGATGTCTTCACTGAACCCCCATACTATTTAATTGCACTTCAATCTCTCGCATCTCGTCTGCATGAGCTCACGTTTCCAAACTGTCGACAAGTCCAATTCCAGGCTTGAACTCAGGAAATCCACGGGTACATCGATTTGTAGTCGTGGCAATGATCATAAACTGTAAATTTATAAAAAATTAAGAAGTTATAGGTTATTATATTGGACGTTTAACAAACTCAAAAGAAATTGCACTTATAAACACTAAAAACGACCTAGATTTGAAAAGTAAATAACTCGTGTCTTAGAAGGAAGTAAATATAAACTTGTTAAATAATAATACTTACCAAAAAATTGCAAATAGATACAGAAAACATCTATAAATAAGATTTTTCATGCGAACTTGAATTGGAAAATTAACATCAACTAGGGACTTGCACCGGAGCAGTGAGAACCGGAGAATCACCGGTGATTCATCGGTAAAAGTAATCGATTAAAACTAATCGGTGATTAATCGATTAAACTCCGGTGATTGTATTGTATTTATGAAGATTTAATTAATGTTAAAAACATTAGATAAATAAAAGAAAGATTCATTAATCAATAAGTATTTTAATTATTTAACCACATTAATTTAAATTATTTACGAATTTGCTTGAATCTTATAAGATTAATAATTTCAGTCATTAACTGAAAACGTTCTTGTTCTTTTATATGATTCATTTCACTAGCTATCAATCTTCCGCATAATTCGTTGCAACGTGCATGATCTATATTTTCAGTTTGAGTTCCAGTTTCATTTCTTCTGGTATTTTGATTATTTGAAATATTTGGTGGAAACTACTATAGAAGTGCATTTTTATTTGATGACAAAATTATTGTACCTCATTTTTTTCGTAAATCTTTTTCCTTGGATGGACCTGGATTCGGCCTATTAGAGCTATTCGTAAACTACCAGTTTTTCATCAAAAATATCTAATAAAGTAGCCATCCGGCCTTACAATAGGGAATATGCATGAAAAATAATTTCATGTATTTACTAATTTATCGTAAAATACATAAAAATATACTACGAACAGTGAAAACAAAATCAAAATTGGCTGAAAATTGGGCGAGATACAGTCGTTGAAAGTGAATATATATGTCTCTCTCACGCGAAACAGATTTTTCTATGGAGTTTGTATGGCGGGCACGGTACGTGACGTCATCCGCCACGTCGGATCTCTCTGTCTAAGCAATAACAAACACAACACAAGTTTCGAACTTACTTTGGGGCCAGCTCAAACAGTGTGATTTGTCCTCAAATATTAAAAAAAAATATCTTAATTATTTTTGTAAAGCTCCGGTGATCACCGGAGCTTTACAAAAAACCGGTGAATTCAATCGGTTGTCAAAATTTCGCTCCGGTGCAAGTCCCTAACATCAACAAACACTTGTCAAATTTAAGATGTCAAAATAAAGACCATAGATAAACCAAAGGCGTAAAATCGTCTTTGCAGATTTCAGATTACTCAAAATAATTAAATTTTTTATTTAAATTACTTTATTTAGGACTTAATTTTTAACATTTTCACAAAAAAGGTAATTAAGTATTCATTCTGTTCTTTTATCATGGCTTTAAAACAATTTTTATCTTAATCTTAGATTATCGATTGAGATACGTCAATATATTGCCCTCTGTAGTTCATCCGAAAGGTTTTGTCTATGGTCGGAACAAGAGAGGGTCGGCTGTTCGGGCCCGAAAATGAACTGGAGTAGGGTCTAGATCGGATGATCGTTTCCGATCAACGAAATCCGTCATGTTTCTGTTCGTTTTCTGTAGTAGGGCCCCTGTTCTGTCCCGCGCTGCGTGACCCTGCGCCGCCTACATCCCAGCATACGCTTAACCTTATTTCAACACTCAGCAGTACCTATATTAATATATTCAAATTTATTTAGGTCATACGCGTGTCGAAGTAGGTGAAAATGTATCAAATATACATTTTAAACTATTTAATTTGCTACAAAGACAGCCCATTCAGTCTTCTGTTATTTTAAACTTTGTTACGCCCGGTTACATCTGTGCCTGGGCATTATGGTGTGGTGTTTTCTTATATGAGTTTTCAAAAGCGATTAATTTCTGTACCTTACGCCTTATTAGTAGGTAGTTAGATACATCTGGTATTGTGAAGATTTCACCGCCATGAACCGCAATCCCATTGAATTGACTGTAATTATTTTATATCTATCTACAGTTTAGTACCTATAACAATCCTATTTATTTAGAATATGAAATTGTGAATACTGTATTATTTTATCAATATATTGTGTTATATATCCGTAACTAAAACATCTTGCAGAGGTATCACGTCACGATAATTGGGACTGTGTAGTAGTAGCAGTCTATGTGTTAGAACTAATAGCAGTAGAAATATTAAGAAAATTCCATCTACATGTAAAATTAGCTACAGTAGAAAACATTCAACAATGACCTTAACATTACACTATAATAACAAATGTTTGATATTTCACTTTTGCTGTGGCCTTTTCCTTGTAAACTTACATCACCCGCTCTGCGGTTTACAAGTAAAAATACCGCACCAAAACGCTCAAAAATGTTTCAGTTTTTATACAAAATTCAGACTCTGAAATGATTATAATATTGTTTTGATATTTGAAGTTTTAATTAACACTTGTCCACTTACTTTATAGAGCTAGTAATAAAATAAGCATGATGTGGCTAGCGTTTTGACTCACATAAACTGGGCTCAACGCTAATTGATTATGATGATATGAGTAATTTACATAGCGCGGCTCGGCCGGCGGCTGACTCAGGGACCAGCCTCGCGGCGACGCTTCTTAAATCATCATAGGCACATTCACTATAAACAGCCACATTTTGATTACGAAATAAATGGCAGTACATAGTATCTAAACGTATTGAGTTCCTTAAAGTATGTCATCAATGAAAACGAAGTTGTGCATACGTGCATGTCCCTAAAAGTCCGTTTTAGTCGACCTGAAATGTTCCGCTATGAATTATTTATTACTTTAAAGTATGCATACGCGAAGTGATGTAATGCACTCATTATAAACGAGTGCAAACAACCAATTATAATTGTACTTGAAATAGTTTGAACTGTATATTGTGCACAACCATTGTTTGTAATGACGGCCGATCCAAACTTGCTAAGCGAATCAAACTATCGAATAAATAAAAATATTGTATTTTTGGCAAATTTTCAAATAACGGTTTTTGTTTTTATCTATCTATATTTTATAAAGTAGTCTCGAGTGTAGCAAGCTTATCACTAATAACCTGAAAAATGTTCTCACCTTACGACACTTGACCAATATTATAAAAAGGTTTTATGGCAAACAGGGCTCCGTCCGCTGCAAGTGTACTATGGTTTATAATAGCACCTTGAGAGTCACGAGATTGAGTTTTTATACATTTCTAGTGTAAACAAATCACTTTGAAAGCAAAATGTTAAAAGCGCTACAACGTATTACATACAAATTGTGAAGCTGATTTGATTTGTAGCATTATTAAGCGCAATCGGCCAACAGACTATTCGTAAAAAAATATTGGTAAGACATTAGACCTGCCGCACACGTGTCAATCAAGATTCAATACGAATGATTTTACAAGCTAATAGTAAGTTAACGCGTGTACGAGTAGGTTTTGTAAAGCTTTACTGGTAACGATCGTCTCGGCAGTAAGAATGTCTTGTGTATTATTGGCCGACGGAGCGTAACATACTCTAGTACTTGTAGTCAAAAACTCAATCCCCATTTGTACCACTCACGAGCCCTATGCGTCGCGGCGCAAGCGCTGCTGCGGCACCGGGGTACCGCCTGGGACTAACATTAGCTGTATTAATACATAAAATAACGCGTCGTCGGCTGCGGATGTCACATACAAACGTAATACAAACTAGAATACGAAAAATGCATGTTATGTACATTCATTTTCAGCGAGATATGTTTCATGAAAAAAATTACAATCACTAAAATTAATCAGCAATTGTAGGTAAATCATACATTACGTACGTACTTATAGGCATTACCATATTCAATTTGTGATGATGATTAGACGAAATAAAATATTGGAATTAATAGACCAGGCGCGCACTACGAGTTTTTCGCCGCGCGGCAGAAAAAAGTGCGCGATATACTGACTGAGAATACAATTGGTACAGTATTATTACAGTGCGACATTATGACAGACAGGCTCGGTGGCTCATTTAGTAGTGACCTCTGCCCTCTGAGCCAAGGGTCGTGGGTTCGATTCCCGCACAGTACAAACATTTGTGTTCATGAACATGTCTGTTTGTATTGGTCTGGGTGTTTTCTATGTATAATATGTATTTATTTACAAAAAAAATGTATCTAAGTAAGTTTATCAGTTGTCTATAGTTCATTCGCGTTAAGAAAATAGTGACTGACAGGTCACTGACAGGCCACTAGCCAATCAAAACGCTAGAATTATAATTTCTATAGCCAATCAAAACGCTAGAATTATAATTTCTAGCGTTTTAATTGGCTGGTGGTCTGTCAGTGACCTCTCAGTCACTATTTTCCTAACGCGAATGAACTATAGTACCCATAGTACAAGCTTCGGCTTAGTTTGGGGCTAGACGGCGCTGTGTGGCCCAGCGTGGCATGTCTTGGGTTATTTTATATGCCGCTGCTTTTTTCTGCCGCGCGGCGAAAAACTCGTAGTGCGCGCCTGGCCATATAGCTACGAATTTGCATCCCTTGAATTTGGGTCACTTAAGTGCTTACTGTAGCACCACAAAAAGCTACCCATATTTTTTCTTATATCATACGACTTTAAGTCAAAAGTAACTTGAAGTGGGGCTTACTGCAAACATGAATAATACCATAGAAATAAGCAATTCTATCAATTTTTATAGAAAAGTCTTTTGTCAGTTTAAAGGAAGCCCATTATATTAAACATCTGCATTTGCTACTATTTATTACCTAAGGGATTATACATTTCTCTGTTTATTGTAAAAGAACAAAAAAAAGATTACCGCTCGAAATTCAGTGCGGCCCACACACCATGTGTTTTCCAAATCAACCAATAATAGGCTATTATGGCAAAAAATTGTAATTAGCCCGTCCGGGGAAGGACCTCCACTCTTTAGTATACCGCAGCCAAATGACCTCCGGGTCGTGTTTCTGCCGGGGAGTAGGATTTCCGAAGCTCGTGGGGGGTCAGGGTGGGGCCGGCATGGCGGTGGCAACTGACAGGTAACTGACCAGTTACTTGCCCGTTGCAACAGCGACTTGGCATCAGACGTAGGGAAGCCATTAAGTCGAGCTATTATAAAAAAAAATCAATCATCAGCCCCTGGTAGGGATTTATGGTACAGAAACACGCGATCTGTCCATCGAACGATCCTTTACGATTGTCATCGTAGGATCCCAGGTCCCGAGCCACTGGCTCACCGCCCCCTCAACGTCCGCAGCCGACGACGCCACAATCAGACACAGTATAATTACAATTTACAGGAGCGTGCACTTGATCCGGCGACGGCCCGGCACCCTGTTGAGTCTCCTGTTGCGCTTGCCGCGCGTGTCCTTGTCCTTGCGGATCTCCCTCACGAGGGTGTAGAACGCGTCGTCGACGCCCATTCGCGTCTTCGCCGACGTCTCAACGAAAGGCACGCCGTAACTTCGCGCCACCTGCAAATTATTATTACCAGTTTATTTACTACTAGCTGTGCTCGCGACTTCGTCCGCGTGGAATAGTTATTTTTTCCCCGTTTTTTTACATTACCCATTATTTCTTCGCTCATAATAGTTGCAGCGTGATGTTATATAGCCTAAAGCCTTCCTCGATAAATGGTCTATTCAACACAAAAAGAATTTTTCAATTCGGACCAGTAGTTCCTGAGATTAGCGCGTTCAAACAAACAAACAAACAAACTCTCCAGCTTTATAATATTAGTTAAGATTTATGTGGGACTAGCTGTGCCCGCAACTTCGTCCGCGTGGAATAGTTTCTTTGGGTAGTGATTTTACCTAATTGTTAAAAATTAAGTTTCAAACTTATAGCTTTAAAAGCATTTTACAACCCTTCACAACCCACGGCAGTGGTAATTATAGGAAACAAAAGGGCAATTTATTGTATTAGATGTACTTTACGTGTTTTTTTTTTAATTAAGAAAGAGAATAATTTTATTATAAGAAAATGCCTCACCTACACCAAATACATACAATATTATGTATTTATATATAGGCTCTGACCCCTAGTGCCTGGTAGCTGGCAGCGGCGCGGCGCAGATCTCGGCGCGCTTTATATACCTACCCGCGCAAACGGCTCGACGTGATTAGCAGCGTTGCCAATTTGTGGGGAATTCCCCAAAGTGCGGGGAATTTTAAGTTGATTGGGGATTTATTGGGGATTGGCATTATGTGGGGAAAATGCGGGGATTTTTACATTTTTTGACATCTTATTCTCGGTAAATATTTCATCATTCATGATCGACACGACATCGACCTTTTTTTAAAATATTATGTATAGCACATCTCTAGTTTCAAACTACAAGTAGATTGACAGTTGTTTGGTTTATGATCAGGGGATTCCCGTTTTTCTCTTTCTTAAACGCCTACATGTTATGCGCGCTGTCTTCGTCAATCGTCATTTTCGTAGCTGAGTTCGATAAGTTTATGTTATTTCTGTCGCGAAGTAACGATACGAGTTTGAAAATTTCAACTTACTTGCCAACGACGGATTTAGAAATAAATGTGCGAAAAGCTGATCTAAAACTAGCCGGAGCGTTAGCTTAACATATTATACCAATATCATTCATGGATACCTTGGGACCCTCTGTAAAGATATTTTTTCAGATTCGACCATAGCTAAAAATACAAATTTATACAGAACAAAAGCGACAGCTATACTTAAGAATGTTTTAGGAAAAAAATATGAATGTTAACTGTTTGAGTTTTTATTTTAATTAATTAAGAATACTAATATGAGTTATACTCAGATAGTAGAATATTGTTTCATTTAAAAAAAAACCTATGTGGGGAATTTGTGGGGAATCAGCGGATTTTTGTCCCCAAATTTGGGGAATTTGATCCCGATTTTTTGGGGAAATGTATAAATTTGCATTGGCAACCCTGGTGATTAGTTAAATCGGCGTAACTTTTTTATTTATGGACCGATTATCATGAAACAAACACTAAATGTTAAGGGAAGCTTCCAGCAATATATTAGTGAAAATCGCATCTTAATCGGATACGCGGCTTCTGAGATTAGCGTGCACAAACATACAGACAAACAGACAAAAAATCCAAAAATCATTGTTTTGGATACTATTGCATTAATAAAGGCCTCCCATAATATTTTTTCACATATATCTTCCATGTACAGACAGCGACTCGTTACATTTTTATTATATGTATAGAATAGATGTAAGGGAGCGATGAACCCATCATCATCAAGCCAACCTCACCTGCCCGTGGTGCATCCTGCCGAATAACAAACGAGGCGCTGGCAACCGATTGGTGGCGGTATAACCATCACAATTGAAGGCGTAGCTAAATGCCACAGACCAATGACGGGCAGCAGCGTCTCCGGAGCGAGAAGCTACGCCCTGCGATCGCCAACCCGCCTGCCCAGCGTGGCGATTAATGGGTATATCCTCCAGATGTTCGCCTAAGTGGCGAAGAACTGGAGAGGCCTATGTCCAGCAGTGGACTGCAATAAGCTGATGATGATGATGTATATGTAAAGCCGCGGCTACACTTTGGAGATATTTGCACCAAGGTAACGTTGCGCCCAACGTGTGTATCGGTACTTTAAGCCTAAGTTAGCGACTTGTCTCAATAGGTATGAGATATGACGGCATTTTCAAACTGAACGCCTGGTTTTGGTAACATTAAATATGGAAATGGTTTTTGGAAGGATGACAAGTTTACATGAAGGACCTACCTGCTGTGATCTTACATCGGCTAACAAACAACATAGAAAAATATAGTAAACAAAATTAAAATGTCATAAACCAAATGTTTATTACTAGGGACACCCAGTTCCAACACTTAATAGGACACATCACATGGGAGTGTTAAGTGATAATTAAGTCAAAACAAATGACTGGTCCGGCTTCACCCAGCTCCTGTTCTTCGGGACGACTGTTATCAGGTGTCATAGTCTGTTTAGTAATTGCAACTCATGTCTTAAGTAGCCATCTGCTAAGTACTGTTTGCATGGTAATGGTTTTCCAAATTAATAGATTTAATGGGCTAAGTTTGCTGGGGTGGTCCCAAGATGCAGAAAGGGCACCTCCTGACTAAAGATATAATTTACTTGTTGCTATGTTTGAAACCTAAAGTTTGTGTGGTTTCTTTTCTGAAAGATACATACCTCTACTACTTTTCATACCGATACATAACTCTAGTTCAGAAAAGGTAGCCACAATATATTAGGAATGGTTGAGATGGCAACATATTCATATAAACAGACAGGGAATAGGTTTTCATAGGATATGTCTACAGTAGCATATCACATATCAAATTAAAAATTTTAAAAGGAAAGCAGTTTTATGTACTCTACTTTTGTTGCATTATTATTATTATAGGTAATATCTCTTTAAAAAAAGATATGAGATTAAAAACAGCATTAATATGCATGCATTAAATCTGATACAACAACTGATTAATGGTTATTTCATTTTACAATAAGACCCTACCATGCACAACACAGTACAAATTCATAAAGGTTTCTACACAGGTATACATCATCAAAATTTGAAATACTACCTATGTAAGGAGTTATTAAGGGACCAAAATCATAAGATAGCAAAGATTTGACTAGCATTATGTACAATTTATCTGCTTTTACAAACATGAACACTGTCTAACAAATACTTATTTATCAGGTTGAAACTGCATACTTAAACAACAATTAACATACAGTTAAAATTTACATAGACATAATATTGATTTAGCACTTATCAACAAGGCTGTTAATAAATATTTCGGTAATTGGTAAACCAATTAATTTATATAGCAATGCATAATGTTGCAAGGCAGCCACTTCAAACTACCCACTGTGAAATTAGCCACATGATTTTCAACTGTGTGTTCATTGAATAGAGATCATTATTCATGTGGATATTATGACCAGCAGTTTGGGTACCTTGCTATGCACATTTAGTTTATTTTAAAGTCATAACACTGAATGTCCTTTTAAAGTGTGTGAAGAAGGTTAGTAAATATATAGTTTCTAAACATTAAACATAGCTATAGCATTTTGGCACTAGGAGTGTTAACCCTATATCAGAGATAATACAAAGCTTAGAAGTTTCATTTCTGGTAGAAGGAAAAACCTTGGGTTGAATGCAGGTCATCATCATTAGCCTGAAAATGTCCACGGCTGGACATAGGCCTCCCCCCAATGAAAATTGTCATTTAGGAATAGGTAGAGTAGAACTTTTTGGCACATTTATTTTACATACTTTCTGAAATGACAATTTATTATTTTTTTTAAATAAATTTACTGACCCAAAATCTCCTTTTGTAGTGTGTTCAATTCCTATCACAAACATGTTTATGTTTGTTTGGAGAAAATTAACAGATAGGAATAAATGTGGTTGTTAATCAAACAATCTTTCTCTATTATTATTGTAATGTTGTGATGTCCAAATCGAATAAGGTTTTCTTGTACGATAGGTACTATTTGTATTATTAGTAAGTATTCTACTAATAATATAAATCTTTGTTTGGATGGATATGTAAGTCCAAAAATGCTAAACGGATTTGAATGAAACTTACAGTAATATCGCTGAAAATACATACATTAGATTAACAAATAGGCTATCATTTGTAAGGATATTATCATTTCACATTATTTATTTATTTTTACTTAATCTTTATTGCACAAAGAAAGTACAAATGGCGGACTTAACTGATAGTCAACCATTGGGCAAGCCAGAAAACTATAATGCGGTGCTGTAATGGGCATTATCACTGATATGTAATTAATCAAATGGTTCATTTGGTAGCGACCATTGCCTTCTGAACCAACGGTTGTAGATTTAATTCCCACCCACAATAAACATTAATTTGTGTTGGTTCAGTATCTGGGTGTTTGTATTTAAGTATATATTTGTAGTACCTTTATTGTTCTAATACCCATAACACAATTGCATAATCTACATACTTTGGGATTGGAGCAATGTATGTGATATTGTCTGATATTTATATTCTGAGGGTAAAGCCATGGGCTGCAGCTAATCATGTGTCAAAAGAAAAGTGTTCTTAGTCACAGTTTAAGTTCTGTACTGTATTAGGGTGCACACATATAGATACAGGTTTCCAGTACAGACAAATCCGTGCGGGTCGGTAGCGATCGGTGCAGGCATAATATTTAATGTTTACTTAAGAAGAAACAGGTTTAAACTTATCCGTGCCGACAACCAGGACCGAGCCATACGGTCTTTATTGTTTATGAAATAAGGACAGATTTACCTGTTTCTATGCAAGTTGACCCTGCACAGGTCGGTACTGACCTGCACAGATTCGTCTGTACCAGAAACCTGTTTCTTTATGTAAGCACCCTTAAAGTAATAGTAAGTTGTTAAGGTCAGTGTGTGAGAGGTAAGGCTGTGAGGTTACCTCGCGCGCCTGCGTCATGTCGACGGCCCAGGCCTGCAGGTCGCACTTGTTGCCCACCAGCACCATGGGCACCTCCTCCGCGTCCTTCACCCTCTTGATCTGCTCCCGGTACGACCCGATGTCCTCGAAGCTCTTGGCGCTGTTCACCGCGAACACCAGCAGGAAGCCCTCCCCCGTCCGCATGTACTGGTCCCGCATCGCCGAGTACTCCTCCTGCCCCGCCGTGTCCAAAATATCCAACAAGCACGTCTCACCATCTATCACCACTTGTTTTCTATACGAATCCTCTATAGTAGGGTCGTACTCGTCCACGAAATGATTCTGTATAAGTTGTATAGTCAATGCCGATTTACCGACGCCTCCGGCGCCTACCACTACCAATTTATATTCGGTCATCTTACGAGATAGGCAAAATATTTTTCACACTAATAATGTCACTGCACCACGAAACAACGCCCCAGCGACGTGCCACACCTTTCGTATATTACTCACATCGGCATGGCTGTCGCGACCTATGTTATTGCACTTGCTGTATCCGTAAAACGGCTAATTAATGTATTATTAGAGACAAATGCAATAAATAACAATGAGGCGGTTCACTCACCCTTTTACGACACAAGGGTCAGTGTTGCCAGTTTACATTTTGGAAGAAATTGATTAATGCGTCATACCGGAAATACCAGCGTCCAAAATTTTCTATTCAATTATCGACCAATTGATTAAATCATCAACTGTTGAAAATTAATGAACATTTAATTAAGTAGAAATATCTCGTCCGACTTGTTTTCGAAGTATTGCACTCTTTAAAGAAGAATAAGAATCGAGAGATACAGCTTATCGGATTGGTTATTCCAAGTACATTAAAAGCATTGAGAAAAAATAAAATTAGTCTATAATATTGACCATTATTGCAGATACGTCTTTGTTGTACATTATCAAAAATAATCAATAACTGATTAATCAATTAGCAATCTATTGCTAACCTGAAAAATCTTGCTTACACCTATTAAGATTACACCTATGATTTTTTTTAAATTATTTTTCCTCGAAACGCAGAAATGCATAAAATAAATAAAAGAGGGGCAAATTCTTAGCAATAGTCTTCTCTTTATACATGTAGTCTAAATGTTAGGTCGTGGGTTGCAGTGTTCCAGCGCGTAAGGATCTATCTGGGCAGGTAGGAAAGTGGGTGTTCAAATTGCTATCAGGCATCATTATGTCATTGACCAACGTGAAACACAACTTGAAGTTCTTAGATAAATTCCATCTCTGTTATGATATGATAATGTATTGTCTATTTTAAAATTTTAATTGTGTTTGAAGTGAACAATTGAACCTTTCACATTCATGTCAAAATAGACTCAGTAGGTACTCGGAGCTGTAAAATTCTACAAAAAAGAAATCTTATTGTCAATGTCAAATCAGCTGTGTCAACTGTCAATTTAATTCAATTTGATTACATTTCGCGAAAACAAAATTTTGGTGATGTGATAGTTTGATGATAGTTTATCACAATACATACAGAATGTTATTTGACTAATTCATTGTTAAAAGAAGTGATCAATTTATCGTATACTTTCAGTTCTATCTAGCTCATAAAAGAGGTATCGACGTTGTAACATACTCAGTCGCAGATATCAGTTTTAAACTGTCTATTTTCTCCTAATAAGCTATTGTAATATTTTCCATTTAATTTCAGAACAATGACGAAATTGTTGGAGTGGATTTCAGTGATATCCGCTGCGTTTGCAGTGTGGTACTCCCTCATTGGAGGTTATGTTAAGCACCCGCTTATAGAGACGAATATGAACTTGATATTAGTGTCTCCGATTATATTTGTGTTGCTCTTCGGTCTGTACGCGGCGACAGTGGTCCTTTACCGGGTGTTCACGTTCAACAATTGCGAGGATGCTGCTATTGAGCTGAAAGCCGAAATTGCCGAAGCTAAGAAGGATTTGCTGGATAAAGGGCTTAAATGGTGATATTGAAGAGAACATTCCAGCTAATAATGTTAAGACTTCCTGTTAATGTTAACAAATGTAATTTTTAATAACTTTATAATACATTCATTTATTTCTATGCAATTCTTTCATCGTCACCCTCTTATCTATATTATTATTTTTAATTATTATCAATTGTTTTATATTATATTTTGTTATATGGGTTTTTTATGCCTGCAATAAATGATTATTATTAACAACTGTTAGTAAAAATAGGATAGAATATGACATTGGCTAAATCTCTAGTATCTCCACATGTGAGATGGGGTCAACAATAGGGTCTAAGTAGGACAGAATGAAAATAGGTAGGAACTCTGTGTCACTTACAAGATTTTGTTCAGTTTTGTGCAGTTAGGGTTTATAAAACAATAAAACAAATATGGTATGTGATTAAATTTATTTAAGCTAGTTATAATGTACATACTTTGGGATTTTTCTAAAATTATAGAAATGAAAATATTGCTTTTTTATAACATGCAATAATGTTTCTTGAACTTTCCTTTAAAATATTATTTACTATGAAATTAATATTAACAAAAATTTACAATTGGTCCAATTCCAAAGGCTTTTAATTTTTAATAAAGGTGTTTGAAAATAAATTCTTTAAATAATTGAAACAATAATATAGCCAATAGGAATGTTGACTATCTGGCCATGTTCCAGATTATAATTTTATGCTGTTTCTTAGTTATTGTATTATTCTTTCATTGATGTATACCTTTTACATTCTTCCTATACATACTCTTTAAAATAACAGTATATGGCTGTCTATAATTGGGGTCCACTTAAGAAACAGAATTTGAAGCCACCAATGTTTTGAAAAGCAGTTTCTATCCAGTGGAACCAGTAAGAAACTGTGAAATGGTGTCAACATCCCTTTTTATTTTCAAGTGTAATCTTGGAACATATTATTTAAAATACAATGGCACCTTATATCTAAATATTAAAGCTGTTCATCTTAATAATTATCTTGCAAAATATATAACAACCAGCAAAATATCACATACCTTTATTATTTTCTTAAATTTTAATTATTTTATTCCACAATCGAAATTGTGATTGCTTGTCTCCACTCTAAGATGACTCTTACAAAAACCATTGAATTTATAGAAAAATATTTGAAATGCAAGGAAGCAATTTTAAAGTGTAAATACAAAACAATGTTCTTAGGTTAAAGCCTTTTACAGCATTGAAAAGACAAGAGTTTAAATTGGAGTAAAGTTGTAAATCAAATAGATTTCATTCTACTTACAAGTAATAATTACAATTAATATCATCATTATCTCATTTACAAAATAGGCACCTAACTAATTATAATAATTTTAAATAGTCTAGCTAGTGTGACTAGTAACTCATATACATAGTGTGCCTAATGTTTATTTTTTATTAAATTTAATATGACGTCATGATTGTGGTCTGTGTAAATGAAAGTGAAATGAAATTGGCAAAGATTGAAAGTATTAATTATAATTTTTGAGCTAATTGCCCATTCTTCATTTCCTTGCAGCTAGACTTTAAGTTACTTTCATTTCGTTCTTAGTTAACTGGCACAGCTAAGGGCAAACTTATAGGACATTTAATGAGTGTTTTTTCAAAGGTTTTCATCAATTTAACAATTTACTACGCTTACTTGTACTTCAAAATGGCATTTTAGATCGGCGCATGCATCCATCACATCGCATTCCACTTCCTTATCCTGGTTCTGAGGACATAGTACCTACCAAATTGGATATCGCAAATCATCAAAAAAGTTGGCTTGCGTTTTTTTTACGTCAAACTTCAAACACACAATCTACTTTTGCTGTTGACGGTACCGAAATTGTAAGTTTGCTTTTTTCAATCTATTCCGAATTAGCTACCTCAAATTATCATATTATTTACATTTTTCCTTAGGTATTATTTTGAGATGTTTTTGTTACTTTTTAACTATAATAGGTACGCCTTTTGTATTTTTGGCATCGGGAAGTGTGTCGTGTAAGTTGATTCAACATATACCTAAACTAAGTTTGTTGAATTGAGAAGGTAAAGTGGTTCGTGTCATATTACAGATGGGCGCTGTCGCCAATTATCTTGGCTGCAACATTAACGATAGCCCTTTTACCTTGTGCTGTTTGCTTTGCACGGCTTTGACTGGCTCGATGGCTCATTTGATTGTGACCTCTGCGTTCTGAACCAAGGGTCCTGGGTTCGATCCCCGCACAGCACAAACATTTGTGTGCATGAACATGTCTGTTTGTATTGGTCTGAGTTTTTCTATGTACATATAATATGTACCTATTTATTTACTAGATGGCAATGTGTGGCCCAGCGTGGTATGTCTAGTATATTCATTTATTTATTTTATTTATAGCTACCACAAAATTGCCACCAAATATGCCACGGCCATACAATAAAGTGTAGGTAGGTTTTTTGTGTAGTTTCTAGTGTTTTGTCGACTTTTTATTGTCGATTTCGTAATAACGGTGTAGTCTAGTGTTTAGGGTGCTATTTCTCAGGCTAGATGCCGATAGCCACGCGATTTGTCGTGTGCGATGTGTTTTACGTCAGTGTTTCGGGTGGACGGTGGTAAATTAAAGGTTCAGTTTAAACAAGGTCTTTGAATTATGCCTTAGGTAGTTTAAATAACCTACGAACAAATAAACGATAAGCGAACGAATTTCAACAGCTATTGGTACTTTAAGCTCGCTGTCAGCATTGTAATGTCCGTTCAGCCAGGCGTTTTGACCAATCGGCCCGCTGTGCCCCATTTGTTCCCCGCACTATCTATTACGTGTCCATATTACACGGTTGGCCACCTCTGGACTTCTCTAGAGAATTCGGATCGTGATGCATTCACCAACATACACTGAAGTTACCGCACACAATAGGAGATAAACTAGCATACACTACTATCTGTAAACATTGTCCCCTTCATATATTATTGAATGTAGATATTTTATTGAGGTCAGCCCCTTTTTAGGGTTCCGTAGCCAAAATGGCAAAAACGGAACCCTTATAGTTTCGTCATGTCCGTCTGTCCGTCTGTCCGTCTGTCCGTCTGTCCGTCTGTCACAGCCGATTTACTCGGAAACTATAAGTACTACAGTGATGAAATTTGATAGGAATATGTGTTGTATGAACCGCTACAAAATTATGACACTAAATAGTAAAAAAAAGAATTGGGGGTGGGGCCCCCCATACATGTAACTGAGGGATGAAAATTTTTTTTTCGATGTACATACCCGTGTGGGGTATCAATGGAAAGGTCTTTTAAAATGATATAAAGTTTTCTAAAAAACATTTTTCTTAAAGTGAACGGTTTTTGAGATATCAGCTCTCAAAGTCGTAAAAAGTATGTCCCCCCCCCTCTATTTTTATAACTACGGGGTATAAAATTCTAAAAAAAATAGAGGTGATGCATGCTAATTAACTCTTTCAACGATTTTTGGTTTGATCAAAGTATCTCTTATAGTTTTTGAGATAGGTTGATTTAACTGTAATTTTGGTTAAGTTTATTATATTTGCTGCTACGGAACCCTTTGTGCGCGAGCCCGACTCGCACTTGGCCGGTTTTTTACAACACTTTGAATTCGAAATCTACTTTATGCTTTGACTTTTTCCCATGGAAGTATCAAGTACTTCGTCTTTTTCCAACTTTAAAAGATTTGACAGTGACAAAGCACTGACTCGTAGGTAGACTATATAGGTCTAACTAGAGAGATCATTCTTACCTATACTCGTAATAGGGATGTTTCCAGGGCTTCAGATTTTGATTCGCTGATTTATATTACATTAAGTAAGTTACAGAATTAAATTGAACTTTGTTTACTAAAAATTTTGACTAGTCTCGACTGGACCACAATATATTTACCAATATTTACAGTTAGGGCATATATTTGAGAGAATAGGTATACCTAATTACCGAAAATGTAGGACATTTAGTCGGTCGACAAATGCAGGTACAATTAGGTACATAAGTACTCGTATATCTAGTCTTAAAACGATACCTGCGATTAGCTCTGAAATCTGAAACCAGACTGATGACAATTCATTTTCCTAATTACGATAAGATTGCACTAAGTATTACTCGTATTTGCTCTAATTAGCCGATGTTCATAAACATTATGACGTAAGTTTAAAGCTACAATTCCGAAAGTGTGTCTAGCTACGTGTATTAAATAGAGGTGAGAATATTTTAATACGGATTAGGTTTTATTAATGACGATTTATCTTATAACTCACAATATTAATGTACAATGTAACAATCAAACTTGCTGTATTTAAATGGCCGGGATCTATAAGGAACTGGGAAAACCGGGATGTTGATAAATGTACAGTCAACCATAAAATTGACAAAGAATTTCTTTACTTCTCATGTTTTTAGTTAGAAAGAAAAGTTAGAGTAGGTATCATCATAGCAAGCATAAGTATAAAACCACTTCATGTTCGCGTATTATAGATAAATAAGCTGAATGGTAAGGGAGGTAGAAATAACCTACCTGTAAGGGTATCATAATTAGATCTTACCAAATTGTTTAGTACCTATAGGTAATTTTATATTTATTTTAACTATGTCGACAGCTGTAGTGCAGAATATACTTGTAAACTTTTAGCTACTTTTGTGACTGACTGTACATAATCATTCTCTAACATTAATTCGACAATGTACGAGGATTAGAATGCAAAGAAACTGTCGATTTATCTAGTAAGGCTATTGTAAATGACATTATAACGGAATAGCCAAAACTGTTGCCTAAAATAAGTACCTACATTCTTTCTTCAGTTTGAGTGAGGCCTCGTGGTGTGCAGCACTGAAGCTTCTGTCTAAACGGTATTCATTGCGGCTCCTCGCTTCACTTTGGTGTGTTCCCGTAGTTTTAGAGCAGCAAAGCATACCTATAGGTCGGTACATTGCGGTGGCACATCGCTCCGTGTGACCTAGTCCTAACACGGGTCCTAACGTGAACTAATTTACTTGACTTTCACGGTTCATTATCCTATCTATAGGTACTCTATAGCTTCTTTACATATACTAACAACTACGACACGGAATACAGGCCAGCTCTAAGAACACACAACAAAATGAACCCCATCAAACCGAAACAATGATGCTACTAATTACTTAAAATTGGTCCAAAATTGTATTTGCTTAGGCGACTTGTAAAATACTATAGTAGCATGTTTCACAGATAAATTTTATTATGGCACTGAATTGTTTACTTAAAAGTTACTGTATTGCGGTCGTCCCAAACGTGGAGACCGTTAACTTAAATGAAGAAAAGTTTTTACATTTGTAAAGTAGGTACTAAAACAAGGCGATCTTTAGGTATTACTCTGTACCTAAAGGTGAACGCAAGAGGAGTCCGAGATCACAATATCTTCGCAACGTCACAATCACAAACGCACTTGAAAGTCCTGCCAAGTCAATGTTCCGTTGTACGGATTTGTGGGTCTCATACGAGTCTGGCCACGGCCACGGCCAGCAGTGAGATGCCTGTTTTGAAGTCCAGAGAGGGCGTGAGGTGCGGCGCGGAGGAGTTGCCCGCGAGGATGAGGGCGCGCAGTCGCTCACGCTCTCGGTACCTCTTGTCCTCGCCGGGAGGGTCCAGGCATTGGAACTCGCAGCATCGCTCGCCGACGCGGAAGTTCTTGCAGAACTGTGGACGTGAGAGAATGTTTGTGAGAGACAAGCTTTTGCCAGTGGGAGTTTCAGTAGGTATACAAATCAGGCTCTCAAAATCATTTACAATCTTAAAGCTATGGTTCTCTAGATATGTATGTTTGGTGCTCTAGAAGTGTGTTAGGTTAGATACATATTATAGTTATAGAAATTATAATTTCTAGCGTTTTAAGTAGGTACGATTTATTCGTACACATTGGTACACAGGTGTAAGCTTGCAATATATGTTTTAAGAAACGATTTAGTTCAAAAGCCATGACTAGACTTACATTATTGGTGTTTTAGTAAGGATCCCTAACTCTTTCTATCAATAAATAAATATAGCTTAAGTTACTCAGGGTGAATGTTGCTTTCCAATGGTCGAAGATTTTTTGAAATCGGCACGTAGTTTTTGGTTTTATTCATTACAAACATACCTACACAAACAACACGTGCTGGACAGCGTTGTCATCCGCATACCATCCAGACGATGGTGGCACGCACCAAGAGGTTTAGTTCCTCGTTATTGTCCCATTAAGTCATGGAATGCCCTTCCAGCTCATGTGTTTCCTTCCTCTTACAATCCTGGGTTCTTTAGGCGGGGCTTGAAACGGCATCTCAGTGGGCCTTCAGGGTGAGGGCGACAGGCGCAATGGGTTTGTTCTATTGTGCCTGTCGACCTAACTTTTGGACCTCACGACCGCTTACCATTAGGTGGAGTGAGGTCATCCTAAAAGCTCTCCTTATAAAAAAAATACAAATGATTCCACGTTATTTAGTATTAGTGTAGAATGTAGAGATATAAAATGAAACTGAAATGTTAATAGGTATGTTCCGTTGAAATACTTATAGCACAAAATTGATGTAGACCACGTTTGAGAGACACCAAAAGCGCCTAAGTGTTGTCCAAGCCCCTTATCTATGTAGGGGCGAAAACACAAAATTGGCATTATAAATAGATAGATAGACTATGCGATCGCCAACTCGTCTGCCCAGGGTGGAGATTATGGGTAATACCTCTAGATGTTCACCCAAAGTGGCGAATATCTGGAGAGAGAGGCCTATGTCCAGCAGTGGACTGCAATAGGCTGATATATTTTTTTTGTATGTTTAATGTTAGTAGATACCTACTTTTTTTATTATTAACCTATACTGTCCCACTGCTGGACGAAGGTCTCCCCCAAACTTTTCCGAAGGGGAAGGCCCAGAAAAAGATGGTGTGACGATCTGGTGCATCAATCAAAGGATTGGCAGGCCCTGGCTTTGGACAGAGACAGATACCTACATATCATGTTATTTTAATTTGACCTAGATTTTAATAGGTGCAATATTTCACCAGATCCCTATTTAAAGACCAACCGACTCCCACAAGAATGCATCTGGCAAGACAGATGGAGCCATTAAGTTTTGGTTATGGGCCGTGCGGGGCGGTCTTTTGTTCTGTTTTACGGAGTCTGTGCCGAGGCCCGAGGTTTAAAAAGGTCGCCATATTGTTTATGGTACATAAATATGGCCCATGGTGCATTAGGCACATATTTATATATCTACTGAACGATAGAGTTCGATAACGTTTAAGTTACTTACCTCTGAAGTTGTGCAGCCGGAAAAAAGGTTTTTAGAAGTAGGTAAACATCATAGGTAGGTATCTACATCAAATTAAACAGTGGTCGCGGGTACACAATACAAACATTTGTGTGCATGAACATGTCTGTTTGTATTGCTCTATGTGTTTAGGTACTATAATAATAATAATAAATTGTCTTTATTTTCAAATAAGTATTACAAAAACATAAATTTCTAACTATGCTATGTACTTATTAAAAAAAAGTATCTAATTAAGTTTATCACTTATCTAGTACCCATAGTAGAAGCTTCGACTTAGTCAGGGGCCCAGGGTGGCATGTCTGACATGACATCATCATCGTCATCAGCCTATTGCAGTCCACTGCTGGATATAGGCCTCTCCAGTTGTTCGCCACTTAGGGCAAACATCTGGAGGATAACATGACATGACATGCGTATAAATAAATACATATTATACCTACATATCAAGCACCCGGACCAATGGAAAAAGATATGTTCATCATGTTTTATTGGTTAGTGAAATCAATACGATTTAAGCTCCATCGGTTTTATTATCGTTGAAATATTGCGTGTCGTATTGCGACCTTCCGATATGCTATAATGCGGGTAATAAGCTCCGATTTGAGTTGTAAATGCATTTGCGTCACGGCGTCCCGATCGGCCAGTTGGCACACCGCTGTTGGGATTGGAGGTAATTGTCCAAAACACATATTTGGCAACCGAGCATCCGCCATTAGCTGCTATAAACAACTGCACGTTGAGTCTACGAATTTTCTGGAGTCACGTTGCAGGCAGCTTATAGTATTAAATATTAGTAACATCATCGTCAGACGCACACTGCTGGACATCATCATCATCAGCCTTAACCCACTGCTGGATATAGGCGTTCCCCAATGACAATAGAGATGTTGCCAGGGTCAAATATTTATTACATTTAGTCCGTATTTTAGATTATAAAAATATATTGGACACGTATTTTTCCTTTTTTCATTTAAACAAAAAATAACAAAGATACAAGGCATCAGAATTTTAACGGGCTATATCTTTGTCATTTTTGGTCTAATTTACAAATGAAAAAATACGTGTCTTTTATTTTTGAACAATCTAAAAGACGGACTAATTACATTTTTTCGGCAACAAGCCTATTGTTATTTGGCGGGATTTGTCTTAGTTAGAAAGAAAGAAAGAAGAAAGAAAATCAGTTTGTTTAGTTGCTACGCTTGGGAGGCGGATTGGTGACAGCAGTTGGTTTTTTTTCTACCCAGTTAAACAGCCCGTTTCCTGATATTCCCTTAGTCGTCTTCTACGGCACCCACTGGAGAGGCTTTGCACATAATCGCCACGCTGGGCAACGCTTCTCGCTCGCTCTAAGAGAAACTAACACTACTTAATTTACTATCGGAAAACAACTACTTGCGGGTTTGTCACCACCCAAAACTACCCTTTCTAGAAAAGTCGGGAATCCGAATAGGGCCTTGCCTCGCCTCGGGTTCGCCCAACGGACGCCTCCAACAATGCACTAAACAATTCGTCTATGATAATGGATGCCGACCTTCCTTCATACTGGCTGTTCGGCCCGCCAAGGCCGTCATCCGTTATTTCACTTGACAGGACTTGACCTTTCCTGAGATATTGTAGTTTAGTACAGGCGTGTACAGTAGCGAAGTTTTAAGTACCTATGTACTTACATTTTGATCGGGGTCGTCTGATATGTTTTTGTAGGCAAAGTGAAGCTTTTGGCAAAAGGTCAAGGTTATCATAGTCTTTGGAGAGCTCCCGCGGAGTTTTAGCCTGATACTGTAGCGGTAGTATTGATATCTCTATTTTCTTCGCACTTTTACGTCTATAAGTGTTTTTGTCACTTATCCGGGCGGATTACGGTGTAAGTAAATAGTGACAAAGTCTCTGAAAACGCTTTTATAGCTTTTACAATTTTACGTTTTATTGTCCGGGTGTCTCGCTCGCTACGAACGTTCGCTGCACGGGTGAAGTGCGGGTGGGTCTCACCCTTCGAATGCTTGCCATCCGCACTGCGGGTCAGGTGCGGATTGTGTCTACGACCGTAAACCATCCGCAATACTGATAAGCTATGGACGGGCGTCATGATACTAATTCCCGACTGGTGTGACGGAACGAGCGTTCGCTACCCGCACTGTAGGTACGGGTGAGATGCGGGCGTATTACTACACTCGCACACTATGGATGGATGAGGTGCGGGCGGTTGCCACGCTACGAATGCCCGCAGCCCGCACTCCGGGTGAGATGCAGGCGGATGACTCGCTACGAGCGCCTGTCACCCGCACTACGGGAGTGGCGTTGTCGTGCTACGGGCGCCCGCTGCCCGCACTACGAGTGAGGTGCGGCCGGTTTTCATGCTACGAAAATGCGTCGCCTACGCTACGGGTTAGATGCGGGCGGGTACACACTACCAACGTCTGCAGCCCGCACCTCACCCTTTTCCCTTATTCGTCCTATCCCGAGCTCCGCGTGAGGTGACCCACAGGTGACGTCTCAACGAAGCCCAATTATCAAGTAAGAAGTATTATCTAATAGTGCTTACATAAGGCGGATCACAGTAGATCGCTTTACACCACATGGGCTCGGTGTGGTAGCAGACGCAGAGCGAGCAGACCCCGGGGCCGGGCACGTACAGCAGCCCGTGGGGCACCGTCTTGCCCTCCCAGTCGACGCATTCGTCGTCCTTGCACGCTGTGAACGATAAAAGGACTTATTAGTATGACAATAGAGTACATGTTCTTGATTACGCTTTTGCGTTGTCTACTAAACATTATAGGAGAAGACTATGTATATTTGGTGACTCGTTTGTTAGCTACCTAAGCACAAAGAGGTCTAGCCGAGCTTCTAATACCAGACCGCGACAAAAATTGTTTGCAGAATTCAAAGAATTTACTCAGTAGCAGCCCTGGAGTTAGGAAGTGGTGGCTATACACCACGTTAAGCCGTGACGAACTATCGTCCTGGACTATGAGAGACCACCTGTGTTTGTGCACAGACATCTGCCTGCCCTGGTCCTTGGCTTTAGTCCGCCAGAAATTCGGTATGGAGAATATTTTTATGAATGTTTTGCTTATAATCTACTGGTACGATTCGTTTGCAATAAAATGCATCATAGATGGTTTGCAGTCTAAATATTAGCGCAGTACGATAACGTTCCAAAGTTATGATTCAGTGGGTATTCAACAACATTAAGGTCGTATTCAGGCCCGCCGTAAGCGGGCGTGCAAGGCGTGCAATGCACGCGGGCGGCGCATTCAGGGGGGCGGCAAATCAGACAATCATCGACTAAAATTCAGACATTGTCACCTCACAATACTAAAAAGATATTTCGCCCAAATATTTCTTTTATATCGTAGCATTACATAGCGCCATTTATTGAAATTCATGAGAACAAAGTTAATCCGTATCGTGTTCTGCGAAATAGGGAAATCCCACAGATATCAGGGGAAATCCCCTTAAAACTATATTCTCATTTCTTTGTTTTTATTTATGTAACACAAATGCGAAAGTGATGTGAGTGAACAACAAACTTCAATTGTTTTGTTATAGCCCTAATGTGAGATCCGGAAACGGTCCAGGGTACTTAAAATTAATAATATTCTGTATATTTTTGTGCGAAGTGTGACTACAAAAATAATTTAGAAAATTATTTATATTATCCGTCGGCGCAAGAAATCATAATTATGGTAAGTGTCTTTGTTTAATTAATCGGCATATGGACGTATTCATATACACAGCAGGTATTCATGTAAAATTTAAAGGTTATTTTACTGAAAAAACTTAAAAGTATAGATTTATTTTAAAAAAATGTATTAAAATTAATACAGAGTGTAACAAAAGTAACATAAGTAACGAAAGTGGGACATTCCACCTAATCAATACGAACAACTTTTACTATGGGGTCAACTCTGAAGTCGCGAAAAAAAATTAGTTATTCCATTACATTTGTGTGCAGTAGGTATGAACATTTTTTTTCGCAGTAGTATTGTAATTATTATTGTGATTTAAAGGGTATTTTTTTTCTGTTATACAACTTAAGAGTGAAGATTTATAAAAAAAATATTAAAATTATACCTATACAGAGTGTAACAAAAGTAACTTAAATCCCGAAAGGGAGTCATTCTACACATAAATACGAACAACTTTTACCATAGGGTCAACGGTGAAATCGCGAAAAAAAAGAACTATTTCATACAAAATATATGGATAAGCTGATTTTTTTTCGCGATTTCAGTGTTGACCCCCTAGTAAAGGTTGTTCGCAATAATGGGTGGAATGATCGACCCCCTTTTGGGATTTAAGTTACTTTTGTACAACCGTATACTAAACTTTTTCAAAAAAATTCCAGGAACCGCAAAAAAGGAAAATTTCAGGAGCTCAATTTCGACGGCAAAAACGAGAAAAAGATACAGAGAAAAAAAACTAGCAGGGTCTCTTGAGAAATTTTTTAGCATACCAGAAAATAGGGACATTGAATGTCAAGAGAATGTTGACGTACTTAATACCTATACCTGCCTACATAATAAGTATAAACTGCACCTTTCTTGCCTTCATTTTTAGGGTTCCGTAGCCTAAATGGCAAAAACGGGACCCTTATAGATTCGTCATGTCTGTCTGTCTGTCTGTCTGTCTGTCTGTCCGTCCGTATGTCACAGCCAGTTTATTCCGAAACTATAAGAGCTACATTATTGAAATTTGGTACGTAGATGTATTCTAATAACCGCATTAAGATTTTAAAGTAAAATAAGAAAAAAATCCAAAATTTTTGGGGTTCCCCATACATGGAACTGAAACTCAAATTTTTTTTTTTCCATCAAACCCATACGTGTGGGGTATCTATGGATAGGTATTTGAAAATGATGTTGAGGTTTCTAACATCATTTTTTTCTCAGATGAATAGTTTGCGCGAGAGACTCTTCCAAAGTGGTAAAATGTGTGTCCCCCCCCCCGTAACTTCTAAAATATGGGCATTACAAAACTGAAAAAAATATATGATGTGTATTACTATGTAAACTACTAACGAAATTTAGTTTGAATGAAATCTAGACAGTAGTTTTTTTTTAAACATCATAAATCAAATTACCTAATTTTTTTCATTCAATCAGTGGTACGGAACCCTACGTGCGCGAGTCCGACTCGCACTTGGCCGGTTTTTTCTTTTAATGTCGTATTAGTGTATCTATCTTGTATAAAATAACTTAATAAAACATAGTTTTTCACTGTACAGCATTTTTTTTCACATTTTTATAAACACCTAGGTTTTGTAGTTAGATAGGGGCGGCACGATAGGAATTGCACACCGGCGTTCAAACCGCTAGCGGCGGGCCTGGTCGTATTTTATTTGCAGTTATTGGATTGCTTTGCGTTTATTTCTATGAAATACGGGATTGCGTCAGGTCGCTATGTAAATACGGCTTGTTTTATTTTGGCACACCAACACCAAGGGCTTCTTTTTACTTGATAGAAGGGCAGCTTTATTTGCAGTGATGATGGACAACAACCTTGACTACATCTGTCTAAAGGTGCGTCCTCATATGACGAATGTGTCGTTAATGGCGGGGGCCCGTAGCATCTTGCGGGTTTGTCACCCTTTTGTTCCGCCGCTGGTTTCGAGAACTTCAACCACAGCAACGTCAAACCTCAATCAACGATACGACTTCTGGTTTGTTCCAGTGAATATTTCGATTGAAGCGTCACATTCTATTTCAATATAACGCCGTATTATAAAGCGAAAATAGCTGAAAACGCAATAAAGACGAGACAGGGCCCATTGTCATCTCAGCAGCTGACGTAGGTTAGGCGCCCGCAATAATAATCGCATATTTCTACGAGTTTTTATTCGGCAATAAAACTAAACAAAATGTAGTCTGTCTGCCAGATTATGAAAGCGAGTATTATTATTTTTCATTTTCATATCTTAACATTATGAGTTGATTTACTGGGCCTGGGCTCATTTGGTAGTGAACGCTGTCTTCTGAACCAAGGGTCGTGGGTTCAATCCCCACCCAGAATAAATTTGTGTTTGTTCCGTGTCAGTGTAAATACACCGACAGGGAACAAACACAAATTTATATTTTATACAAACGTATAGATATGTTATTTGTGGTACCTTCGTTGTTCTGATACCAATAACATTGTTTTTATATGTTCTTTTATATTTATGAAGTTGTTATGATCTTGTTGTGTGTTACAATAATTCGTTTGAAATATAGGTTGTATTGCAAGACCGTTGGTAGGCAGTAAATTAGTAATCAAAAGTAAGAAAGTTAGTCAAAAAATTCTAATCTCATGACCTAACTGTGTGTTTAATATTTCACCCCCACACAAGGGAGCAACTGTTTTAACTAGGGTGAAACTTTTTGTGTAAACCCAGCGTAATTGAAGTGGGGTAAGCGGCAACGTTAAGAAAATTATGTTTTTAGTGTACATTAGCATATGCGGTACCCTCCTCTGCATAATGAGGTGGATGGCGGCAAGATTGCGGCCACTTGACGAGTCATCGCGGCAACATTACCAAAACAAACTAGGTACCTACTTACTTAACTGCTTCTAATTTTACAAGTAGATTCTCGCTCCGGTGACGTTGCTGCCCGTCATCAGACTGTGGTATTTAGCCACGATTTCAATTGTGATGGTTATACCGCCACCAGTCGGTTGCCAGCGCCTCGTTTGTTATTCGGCAAGATGAACCAAAGGCAGATGAGGTTGGCTTGGAGTAAAAAGACGATAGGACAATTCTTTACATCCTCTCCAGCGGTCAGTGCGGGCGTCGTGCAATGCAATGCAAGGAGGACACACACCGCCCTCCTGAGGTGTCTGCAATCTCCACAATACCCAGGTGTTCCAAACCCAGGGCCCTTGTGTACCTATGCGTAAAGGCATTCCCGTCGAAAAATAAGGTTTTAGGTATATTTAGTCTACGCTTGCTCTTTTATTTCTATGTCTGTCAAATTTTGAGAGCCAGTGACTGTTTCCTTAACGTGTATAGATTAATTCGCGTCATTCCTGTGCATCCCAAAGGAGACTCTATTCGTATTCGCCGCACGCCCACACGGCTGTTCGTTGCGCGTACACTCACAAGTTAATTTAATAGTATTTCGTACAACATTATGCGTATATATCATAATTTGCTACGCTGATTTTAATAATTCAGTCCGCTTGCGTGTGAATAACGTTAGAGTTTCCGCGTAATAACGTTGAAATGGTTTAATTTATAAATAGAAGTGTTTTATAAAAATATATTTAAGCGTAAGGTAATTTAGAGAAGTGGAGCTTTTTAACACTTTGAACGCCAGTGTCGCTTATAATGCGACATTTACAATAGATTTCTGTTGTGTCATTTCTCGGGGGTCAAAGGATTAATAGCACATTTGTAATATTGCATTAGGAATCAGGTACTATAGGTAGGTACTATACGACCTGTGCAGTGATGGAAAAGAACACAAATCACTGCCCCATTTCTTCCCTTAGTTGTCTTAAGAGTCTACTTTTATGTGATTTCTTGATATTTCAGTTTCTCAGTACAGACTGACCAGTACACAGAGCTACTACAGAGTAGGTAGAGTTTATTTAATGATTGGTTACTTGCTGTGCTAGGTAGATAAGGTAAAAGAGGAAATGTACCTATAAACTATAAATATTAATATTAGTATCTTACAAATGAATTTAACGTTTAAATAAAAAGAAATCTTAACTAATATTATAAAGCTGAAGAGTTTGTTTGAACGCGCTAATCTCAGGAACTACTGGTCCGAATTGAAAAATTCTTTTTGTGTTGAATAGACCATTTATCGAGGAAGGCTTTAGGCTATGTAACATCACGTTGCAACTATTAGAAGCGAAGAAATAATGGAAAATGTAAAAAAATACAGGGAAAAAATGACTATTCCACGCGGACGAAGTCGCGAGCACAGCTAGTACATTATAAATAGGTAACAGGTAGCCGTCTTAAGTGCTGTATAAACAGAATAACTGCTCTTTAGTTGCTCGACACATTTGATTTGGTTTTGAAGAGGATATATTTGTGTAACACCATTAAATCTGTCGGCAATGCGCTACTAGCATAATTTGTTTCCTGTAATAAATGACAAGCACGTTTATCAAAGCTCGGTTGAGTATGTAGGTACCTATATTATCTGTATTATATTTTTTTTTATAAAAGTAGGTAAATCATACGATTGTAGAGGAGAGGCAGCATAAAAACATCGATTTTTTTCATTCGCCATGTCACTAGCCTGGAAAGTACCCAGGATCAATTGAGTCAAGGTAAGTTTTCTTAATTTATTGATCTACTATATAGTTTGATATATTATTAAATAAATATATGAAAACATAGCGTAGGTACTAGGTAGGTACATGAATTTTCGGTGTTCATTTTCATTTAAATTATAAAAACATTAGGAGATTTTCATATTTTTGCTTTAGAAATGTGTTAGAACATTTGTTAATCAATGCTTCATGAGTTATTTTAAAATTAGCCGTATTTAAAAATAAGCCTATTGCAGTCCACTGCTGGACATAAGACTCTCCAGTAGTTAGCTACCTAAGGCAAACATAGGCTTATCTTATTTGCGGACATTATTGCCACTTTAAAAATAAAAATCTTTTTAATTACGCACACTGAATCAGGTAGCGGGTTTAGGTAACTGAATTTGGGCAATTACCGTCGCCTAGTCTATTTAGGACCTAATCAGAAAAGCGAAAGGGCTAATTTACATAATCAAATGTGTTTGCCGAGACCCTGTCAGCTAACTGTTTTTGTGGGACCTGCGTAAATACGTCGTTCGTAAAAAGTGGACCTAATTTTGGACCTCAACGTAGGGTTCATAAAAAAGTGAGTTAAGTATATTTAAATAGGACGGCTATAAGACTGCGTGTAAACTTATCTTTGTTTCAGGGTTTTTCCTTCTGAGATGTGCTATACTGCGTTGCTAAATATTTTATACAAATATTTTCATTGTCCTAACAATATTTTTAATGTGTTAAGAAGTATCTGAATAATTTTATTAGCAGTCTAGTAACCATAGTACAAATTGTGGCTTAGTTTGGGACTAGATGGCGCTGTGTGGCCCGACGTTATGGTTTATTTATTTATTCTCCTAACTCTAGAACAATCTACATAACTTCCCAGTACTGTTTAGTTGAGTAAACACACATTGCCTACATTTTAGATAAAAGTAATAAATGCGCATAGTCTTAGCTGATAAGTATGACTTAGGGCCTCGCCCATAACAACGGTACTTAACCTTTATATCTACGTGGAGGCTACAGGTACTCCACTAACATCACACGAACCGAAAATAAAATACAATGTTGGGGCCGCGCTGTCATCAACTATTTTAATTGAAAGCTACACCACAAACAATTAATTTACTATGTGACACAGCCAACGACAATCTAACGTTTTATAATCCAAAGGTTTAACAGTAACTTGTCATATATACGTATATATTTTTTGGGCCAGACGAGTGAGCGGTTCACCTGATGGTAAGTGATAACCGCCACCCATGTACATTTACAACATCAGGAGTTACAGCTGCGCTGCCGGCCTTTAAGAAAGAGGTATTCTCTTTTCTTGAAGATTTGGGGGTCGTATCGGTCCGGAAATACCGCTGGCGACAAAGCATTCCATAGTTTAGTTGTGCGGGGAGAAAATTGCGACAGAAGCGCAAAGTCGTGGACTACCAAGTGTCGAGATGGTATGTATGGAAAGTTTGCCCGCGTTAATATCGGTTATATGATAATATCCTTGTAAGTTATAGCCTATGCGTTAATCTGAAGTGTGAGCTATATTACTGTAAAGTTTTATTCAAATCCGTTTAGAAGTTTTGGCGTGAAAGAGTGACAAACATTCATCCATCTTCTATTCATCCATACAAACGAACTTTCGCATTATCGCGGCTTTGTAGGATGGGCTATACCAATAGATTTCCCTTGAGCATCAATCAAGTATTCTGCTTACATAACTAAACAACCAATTTAACAATACCCAATCAAACAGATTCGTATATCAAAGTACATAATTTCCTAATTTCCTCTGCTCATACTTATCGTGAAACACTCTACATTCCCAGGTGCGCCAAAATCCTTTAATTTCTTCGTCCCAGTTCCACTGCATTTATTCCAGACTCATCTTAGCCGTACCGAAGATTTTGAAGAGAGCAAAATGAGGCTCATCTAGCTAATCTCTTTTGAAAGTCAACTTAGTTTTAAACGTGGTTACAGAGCGCGGCGAGGTGGAGAAACTTGCGGATTTTCGAACAAGTCTTTTACGAGCACGGAACAACTATTGAATTGACTTAGCCTTAATACTTTCGAGTTTATGACTTTTGGAACGCAAGAAATACAGCTATTTTTCAAATCTTTATGGACCGATCCGGTAAACAGCTTAGATAACATAACAATATTGCGACGATTGTAAACTTTACCTGAAAGTATCTAATAGACCTTAAGAGAGGTAGGGCAAAGCGAATCTTCGCTTGAATTGAGCCACCCGTCCGGGGAAGGACCTCTGTAGAATACCGCAGTCAAATGACCTCCGGGTCGTGTTTCTGCCGGTGAGTAGGGTTTCCGGAGCTCGTGGGGTGAGTGCTGCGTCGGCAGCCGGAGATTTAGGGTTGGGCCGGCATGGCGGTGGCAACTGACTGACCGGTTACTTGCCTCAGGCTCCTCTATCGCTTTCCATCAGGCGCCAGGAAGCCATTAGGTATGTCGTGCTACTATAAAAAAAGATATACACTAATAAATTGTCAAAAGAAGTTAATAAATAATAACGCTCGAATGCAATTCACCACATAGTAAGCGATATCGTGGTCGATGGAGCGCGCTCACTCAGGAAAATCGGCTCACTCTCGCCTAGAACATCGGAAGATTATACTCGTAACTTTCGGGAGCGCGAACCGCGCTATGAACACTATGAAAGTAGAGGAATTTAATACATTTTTCATAAAAACTATACAGAATGATAACAACAATGTATGAATATAGAGTAAATAAAAACGCAAAAAGTGTTATAATAAAATACTATTATTCGCCGAGTCCGGAAAAGCTGCAATATATTATTTATCAATGGCAGAGTGCCCAATATCCGCGGTGTAGTGAAGCTTTGCGCTTTGAGAGACTATCTCATGAATATTGTATGGCTCATCCATTAGTATTGACCACATCTTAATTATTCTTCCTTTAAGTTATTGATATCATGACTGCCTTGCTGTCTTGTGGTCGCAGGTGCCATCTGACAACTAAGAGGTTCTAAGTTGGAATACATGTTATTGTGTGTAATAAAATTGTCCATGTAGTTTCCGGATAAATCCGGACCTGAGAAAGAATATGACCATCCTGTGGGCGTCGTAGAAGGCGACTAAGGGAATATCAGGGAACGGGCAACAGCGTTTAGCTTAACAAATTCAATCTACTGCGGTCACCAACCAGCGTGAAAAGCGTGGCGACTAAGGTAAAAATCCCCACAAATGACGATTATCATTGGGAGAAACCTATACCCAGTAGTGGTGGCTGATGATGATTGATGATTTACGACAATCGGTTTAGAGGTTTCGTATATAGGGAGACCGGGTACAAAAGTAACGGCGGGTCGAAAGTAACAAAGGCTCTCTAGATTTAGTCTAGTCTAGTCCTGTGTCCTGACTATCATCTGAAGGCGGCAAAGCACCGTTACTTTTGTACCCGGTCTCCCCTACAAATAAGGTTGTATACTCAAGTGCTGTCAACTACACGAATGCTCATTTAGTAACACCTTAAGAAAGTTCGTCGAAACCGAACATCGTCATTCACATACAGTCCCATGTTCAGCCTAACATAAGTGCCTGTTCCGATCGACAGCAGCAGAGGGCTTAAGGCAGTAAAGGGCAACGATTGAGTCGCATCGAGTCCATTGGCGCCCCATTGACACTGCGCTCGACTGAGTGCCTTGAGACGGTCCCGGCGAAACTGGGCACAGTACTGACAGTAAGCCAGTAAGTTAACCAAATAATAAGAGAAATAAATAATAATGTTAAAAGAGAAACAAATAAAAATAAATGATTGTGATAATAGCCAAGGCGGTCCTATCAGGCAGCGCTCGGATTTGGTATAGTTTTAAGGCAACTGTGTGCCAGGATCGTCGCAAATGGAAGGACGTGGTCTCTGCCTTCCCCTCTGGGAGAAAGGCGTGACGATATGTATGTTAAGGCAACTGTGCAAAAAAATCTACAATGTTTATACTGCAACACCCTATCCGGGTCATGTGATTTACTTTTAAGGCCTTAGCTGTAAGATCCTTTTATGTTTGTTACATGTGCAATAGTTAAATAAATAAAACAAAAAAGGATTCGTTTTTTGGAACTTCTCTAACGGGAAAAGCGAGCGTAAAGATAATATTTTAATACAGCTTCCTATGTTGCCTGGTGGTAAACAACCCAACGGTCGCGGCCGTTACCGCAGCATATGGATGCCTGCGATACCAGGCGCGTTGCAGACGATTTAAAAACATCTTCACAACTTTTTTGAAGGCCATCCCGTACTTTAGTATCGTGGCAGAGCCCCGAGCTTATTCCTGAGTGTGCGGGGAAAGAAGTTTCTTAAACATGTTTGCTATTTATATTGAGCAAACTAACTGTATTCTGTTGCACTGTGCCAAACCGATCGTGTAAGTACGACGCGGACGGCGCGTTCTCGTTACATTTGTCGACTCCCAGGAGCCGGCCTTGGCTCACAAATTTGGAGGCTAATCAATAGAATTACTTATTAGTTCCTTAAATAACAAAATGTTATTGATAGTGCTCATACTATAAAGTAGAGTAAATAGTACATCTGCCGAGCCATTAGGCTGTGACTGTGAAACTCTCTTCCGGCACACGTGTTCCCTTCTTCTAATATCTAGTTTTAGGTCTCAGTCATTGTGACCAATCCATGTTGCACTAAGGTTAGACCCTCATGGATTAAGGATAAACCCTCATGTCCCATATTTAGGCACTGGACTGACTTGCATGTCCAGGGATCTAATAACCCTTTATTTGTGCAGTAGGAAAATAAGTAATAATAATAATATAATTCATTTATTCTCTCACCACAAAGATAACTACATTACACTACAGTTCCCAGAAATACATAAATATTAAGCCAACATGTACATAGACCTAATTATCTTTGTGGTGAGAGAATAAATGAATTATAGGAAAATAAGTTATTTATATGTGAATGTACCTTACTTACTAACTTAGACTTAGGAATATTATTATTAGTATTACTAACAAAAATGTACGTCTGAAATAAATGATTATTATTATTATTACTAATTAAGCTTGATGAACGTTTTGGACCTTATCGTCTGTTCAACATCAGGCAGACTTGACTGGATCAAGTCAATTTAAGAGAGGTAGGGCATAGCCAATCTTCGCTCGAAATACCGAGCTACTATAAAAAAAGGTCATTTTCTTCTTCATAAAGCGCACAGCGGTGGTCATAAGCGGTCCTGCAAGTACATAATGTACTACATAACATATCACGTATGAGTCCCGTTAAAAAAAGTTTCAAACTCAACTTTACTATATCACAATAAAGTCGACATTTAACTAACTTCACATGCATTTTCAAGCGAAATACAAAACTATTCCATTTGTCAACCGTTGCATTGTAATTTTAGCGTGCAATATTATGCACTTTTACAGCGGGCTGCTGTATTTTGTGACTGAAATAAGAGCTTAATTGCTGGGCGGTGTAAGTTTAAATTAAAATTGTAGACGAAGGCGCGGTCCGGCGGCCGACAATGTATTTTATTTCGGTCTCTCCGAGTGATGCGAAGTACGAGTGTTATGTGGGTTAAGTACCGTAGCTAAGGATGTAACAGTATACTAACTGCCTAATAAGTAAATGTATTTCGAGAGGTGGTACATAATGTCCGCAAATGTATCATCAGTTTTATTAAAAAAGGAGGTTGTTAATATTTCTTACATACATTTTTGGGTATTCATGAAAAACTTATTTCTGATCGAAGCAGTGTTTAGACAGCAATTTTACTGTACTCGTAACGTGTTTGAAGTAAGTTGGAAAAGTTGTTTGTTGGTCGATAATGAAGTAGCTACGAATTTCGTAGGCGTAGGTCCGTAGTAGTCATTGCGTAGCATCGTAGCATTAGTCTACTGCAATTTACTACAATCTACGAAGTTACGACCACTTTTTTTTAAACTGGCATAGTATAGTGGCGTCCCTTTGGCGGATGGAAAGATAAAGAGACGCCCAAGTCGCTGCGGCACGTCAGTGGGCGAGTAAACAAGTCAATCACTTATATTTATCAGTTGGCATTGCGGTAAGATATCTCTGGACAGTAAGATATCTCTGACAATAATAGATTTATGCTCAATTGTGATGATCCTAGTAGTACATGCATCCGCTTTATAAAGATACTAAGATAAATCCGACACTTTAAGATCATTTGATCAACTGGACAGGAAAAATAGTATAGGTTTACCTTACTATTGAAATAAAATTTAAAAGATACGAAAAGTTTTTCAAATGTCGCCCATTTTTCTTTAAGGCTTTGACAGGAGGAATAAATCGTAAATTTGCACCAGGATTACTTGCAAATGTATTCAATCTCATGTTTAATTTATGTTAAGTAGTTAAGCTTGTTTCAAAAGGACTCTTATTATTCGTTATTTTACTACGAGTTGCTTTGCTTAGTTTAGAAATCTTGGGAGAGAACCCACTTCTTTACTGTCGCGTCACACACTTAGCAATGCTACAGCGATTCGGCAATTGATTGATTGAATTGATTCGGCAATTGAATTGATTGATCGAACATGGGTTTCCAAGTGACAGGTCTGGCCTAGTTTGGGGAACTCTGTATATTTGTTTTTGTTTACTTTCTACTCTTCTGCATACATATTGCTTTTATTTTGGTTGGTTTGAAATGGATTACCATTAGGTAAGGTCTGTGGGTAAGCTATAGTGCAGTCTACGTTGACCTCACCTAGAAAAATCGTTTCACTTTCGCCTTGAACATCGGAAGATTGTATCTCTCGGGGAACAAAGGAGCCCGGCAAAAAGTTCCATACTTTGGCAGATCCCACTATGAAGGTAGAGGCAAAACGCACGGTACGAGTCTTTGTTTTCTAAGCATGGCGTCGATATGGTAGTTTAAGTAAATAGTATACATTTATAATACGAACCGATTTTAGAATTCTTTCGTCAAAGTCCTTGTTCCATATATATAATAATACATATATTTTAGAATAGATAATAATCTTTAGATTTCCAAGGCGAAAGTAAATCGGTTTTGTTGGTTACCACGATCTTTAGATTTTAACCTCGCCCTGACTAAAAAATAAGTAACATTCAAAATACTTTTATAACCAATTTAAGCACTACGTTTATCTGATAATACTAGGGTAGGCCCTAACTTAGCCTATTTTTTGAAGTGTCTGACCTTATAACGTTTCACGTGCAATGTGATCGACGCGATATCTATCAGGTTATCCCGCGGGTAAAAGGGGAGGTTGGAAAGGATCTTGTTTCATTATTTACATTTTTATTAATGCTTTTCCAAACCTTAACCTGAATGTATTCAGGAGCAATTTAATATGTTTATTTAAAATTGGTGTATTTGTTTGTTGTTTAGCGTGACTACTTCAGTTACCTGTAGTACCTAATATTTTTGCAATGATAATGTAATGTGAGGCATCTTAATCCATTACAATGACGTATCTTACTCATATTTTGATTGGATAATGTCCAGGATAGGCGTAATGCTTACGAATCTCCAGACACCCAGTCACCATTTTTGAGCCAAGCTGGGATTGGAACCCAGAACCAAGGTTTGTAGCTGGCGACAACGGGCTCTTGTAGACCGATAAAGCACACCTTAACAAAGGCGACGGTGGCGTAATGGTTAGAGGTAAAGTTGCGGGATCGATTTCCAGTCGTTAAAGATGCCTTTTTCTAAATTGTTTTTTTTGTAGATGTCGTCTGGTACTCATAGTAAAAGGGAAAACTTTAGAGAGATACCTCTACATATTCTTATAATTGACTTAAACTAGGCAAAGTGTACAATTTTATGACTGGCTCGGTGGCTCAATTGGGAGTGACCCCTGCCTTCTGAACCAAGAGTCGTGGGTTCGATTTCCACCCGGGACAAACATTCGTGTGATGAACACTTGTGTTTGTTCCGTGTCTGGGTGTTTATATTTGTATTTAAGTATTTATTTGTGGTACCTTCGTTGTTCTGATACCCATAACACAAGTGCTTAAGCTAATTACTTTGTGATTAGAGCAATGTATGTGATGTTGTCTGATATTTATATTTATGGCTTTACCTTGAGACCAGGTGATTGGTGTGCATTGTCTGGCGCATTTACTTTATAACACCGTAATACGCAATAGATCTCAGTTTAAACTCTAAAGTTATACCTATGCCTAAGATACTACATTTTCCCAAATACAAACTTATGTTTCCAACATTTGCAATTCAAATGTATGGATGGGTCCCGGAGTCCGTATGACCTGAATATCCATTAGCTCAGACGGAATCTATGCCGATGTTACAAGGCCTCTTGCCTGATTTGTTAATGCAAGGACATACAATGTTTTCAGGCATAATAGTTTGTGGTTGTTTGAATTTATTTATAGCTTTTAATTTCATAGATAACCTTTTACTGAGAATCGTAAGTTACCAATGGAAAACATAAACGCGACCGTTTAAAAGAATTCAAAATTTATTAACGTAATTATTAAGAAATTGTAACAAAAACAAATCTTGGCTAGTTAGTGATATGCACTAAATCTGCGATACATTTCTACGTTCTTAATAACGAAGTTACCTAACAGCGATTTAATTATTTATCCAAGTTGTGCGAAATAAAAACCATTTTATATAAGAACCATTTTGCCTGAGGCCATTTAATGGGGAATTTAGGTGTGATCGCTTTTATATTTCGGTTGCATTGTGTAGTCGTCTAACGCGTATACGAAACGAAGGTCCCGGATTCGATTCCCGGTCGAGTCTAGAAAACAATAGTTTGAGACAAGATGAGTTGTGTGCATATTCTTAATTATTTTTTTTTATAGTGGCTTCCCTACGCCTGATGGAAAGCGAAAGAGAAGCCCAAGTCGCTGTGACAACGGGCAAGTAACTGGTCAGTTACCTGTCAGTTGCCACCGCCATGCCGGCCCAACCCTAACCCCCCACGAGCTCCGGAAACCCTACTCACTGGCAGAAACACGACCCAGAGGTCATTTGACTGCGGTATTCTATAGGGTGGAGGTCCTTCCCCGGACGGGCGGCTCAATTCGAGCGAAGATTCGCTATGCCCTACCTCTCTATTAATGGCGTACCTACATTTGTTTAAAAACTATAGAACGCTTATTGGCGGAATTCAGCGGACAAAACATTGACAACTTAGAGTAGTGCCTCTGGTTTTGAAGAGTAAGTTTATGTCAAACAATGTAATAGTGGGGATAATAAATTTGGAAACGCGCAAGAGAACTTTACTCGTGAGTCTAAACATTTAAACCTTATAATACCCATAGCACTTGTTTGCGGTACAGACGACCTTTTATCAGGAATTTGGCTGAAGGACATCAGACCCTTTGAATGGGCGGCTGCTAAAATACTCAAGCGAAGAATATCAAGTACCTAACTATATTTAACGTAGCTTTATGATTTATGGCGATAAAATATGATAGCGTTTTAAAATATTGCATTTTAGCTCTATAGCTTTAATATTTTTCTATCCCAGCTTACAAGATATTTTAAATGAAATAGACATAAGTTTGTAACAAACCACATTATCAACCTGCAAACTTCCACTGGTGGGTAGGCCTCCCCAATGATAAATCAGCTCAGTGAAAGTTTTATTTTATTTTTTATTTATTTCCAAAAACAAACAATATGCAAAATCATAAATCGGTATGAAGCTTATGCTTAATAGCTTTACCACATACCGGTGCCGCCGACAGTATTGATGAATTATTATTATCTATTAATATTAATATAGATTATTAAACTAGAGAGATTAGATAGTTCAATCCAAAAATCGTGATATTATCTACATTTTTTTTATGCAAGAGGCGGCAGACGAGCATAGGTATGTGAAGCAGTCGACACCGCCCATGGACACCCCGCAACTCAAACCGAGTTCTCGGGTCGCTGTCGCCCTTTTAAATAGGAGTACCTACACTCGTTTCTTGAAGGCTCCCAAGTCATAGCTGTTCGGAATGACTATCGCTGAAAGTTGGTTCCACAAAACCGATGCGCGAGGCAAGAAGTAGGTACAATTCAATCATAGGAGTTCGATATTGACAAACAATATGTAATAAGCTATAAAAATAACAGTAATTTTTAGTTACACGTATAAGTCAGGCAGTTCTCAACTTTGATTTGTTGCTAAGATATAGATGTTCTATATACTTACTATATGCTGACTAAGACCGTATTCCATTTACACAGATATATCCACTTATCAAGTTCGTTTCCTAATTGCCTCGACTGGGAGTTGAAATCCGAGTGTGGAGCAGCTTCGGAGAGATCGTAAATTTGGACAGTTAGCTTCAGACGTAAGTTTCGGATCTACGAGTATGTAGGTAGGTATTATATCTTATAGATTTGTTCTTATCCTTTAAAAATTGGAAAAGAAGGAAAGATTTTAAAATGGTCGAACCAGTGGCGAATAGGCTATTATATAAAATTGTAATTAGTCCGTCTTTTAGCTTATTCAAAAATAAAAGACATATACTTATTTATTTATTTGTAAACTAGACTAAAAATTACAAAGTTATAGCCCGTTGAAATTACGCGTGACGTCACTCGGTGAGGCATTTTTACGGGAGCGAGTGACGTCAAAGACTCCCACTCCTAACTTTTGATGCCTTGAATGAAAAAAGGAAAAATACGTGTCTTTTATTTTTGAATAAGCTAAAGGACGGAAAAATTACAATTTTTAGCTATAATAAATAGCCTATTGAAGAGGCCTACGGCCAGCAGTGGGCTGCCAGTGGCTGATATAATGATAGAATATTAATTATCTATCTCGGTGGAATTCAGTCAATTCACCAAATTAAAATTAGAAATCACGTTTAAAAGTAAATTTTAATCAAATGAGTTTTTCCGACTAACACGGTGACCTAATTTAAGAGCATAGTATCTCGAATGTAAACTGATTCCGTTCAGTAAATTGATTCGATTGAATAATTCAATCAAGGAAGACTCAACAGCATAATAGTAGGTGGGTATAGCAATAGCGACTCGCGGACTGGCCCGCGGCTCATTTCGTAGTGAGCCTTCTGACTAAAGGACGTGGATGCGAAAGGCCAAAGATTCAATTTAAGAATAGTTGTATTGTCGTGTGTCTATTGTAAAATTGCATATTCTTTGATCAAACTTTTTTTTTAATAATAAGGATGAGTGATGAGTTCAATCGTTTCCATTGTCATATAATAGGTACATAGGTACACTTTGGACTGAAAAAAGATCCGATCTTTTCAGTAGCTACTTATAAAAAAATTAGCGTTTAGAAGACAAACAACTAATAATGAAAGCTTCATTTCCTAAAGATTATTTTGGTATGAGGTAGGTACTATTACATAATACCTACACGTTTTAACCTTTTCACTCTGGGATTGGGTGAATTTACGACGATGTAATACTGTTTCTTTCGTTTTAGGCCTAATTAATCCCTCAATCACGTTTAATGGCCAATTTCTAGGCCAAAAGTCAATACTTTATTTGACTACGCACACAGGATAGGAGCCCGTTATACTGTATTCGGTATTTAATTAAATAAGCCGAGTATATGGACACAATTGGACCCGACACGGCATGTGGGGTTAATGTGGCCTTGTGCTAATTTTCCCTTTGCATGCATCCATGGTTTTATTGAATAGTCAATTGCTTTCATAAACTGGTAATGGACATGTCAAGTTCAATCGCATGGCATGTGTATTACCATCTGCTTACTAATTTCATAATTTGAATTTATTGCTATTCAATAACGCCATAAATAGGCGTAAAATATATAGCCCAAGACATGCCACGCTGGGCCACACCGCGCCATCTAGCCCCAGACTAAGTCGAAGCTTGTACTATGGGTACTAGACAACTGATAAACTTACTTAGATACATTGACATACAATGCACACATGTCATATTACCCGAAGGTATTTTTAGCCGACTTTCTAAGGGATTTCTTAAGATTCCAGCTTATCAGCTGGTGACAACGGTCGACTCGGTGAAACACCCGTGGAGCAACTTCGGTCAAGCTAAATCATACAAATATAAACACCCAGACACGGAACAAACACAAGTGTTCATCTCATGAATGCTTGTCCCGGGTGGTATTCGAACCCACGACCCTTGGTTCAGAAGGCAGGGGCACTACGAATTGAGCCACCGAGCCAGTCAATGAACCAGCGACCTATGGATTTGGGCGGTTGGTAGACACTTTTCCGTTGAACATTCCGCCAATCGTCTCTTACCACAAAATTAATTGGTTTGCATCACACGTGCTTCTGCATGAACAATGGAGATGACCATCGCGCTCATTTGTTCCCCGTGGATAGATTTACGACATTTGTTCAGCAACAACAACAGCCATTCATCACGAAGCTTGAACAATAGCTTAGGCGTCATTGCCTCGTTCAAGCCTTTTATTGTATGCGCGCCGCCGCAGAATTTCATAACGGGAGTGTAAACCGTTGAACTGAAGGCGGATTCTCACCTGATATGTAGATGGTAATATATGATCACCCCGGCGGCGTCGTTTCAAGTATTTTAATATCGATAAAAGGGAGTATTGCCAGTCTCAAAACCCTATTACGCCGCAGTAATTATTTGCGAAATGTTCATTTTGTGGACTTTGTACATTAAAAGGGTTCGCGTTACGACTTTGAGCGCTAAGGGATTATAAATGACACATTCAAGTGACATGATAATTAGGCTTAATTTGATAAATACAGATTTGGGAAATTAAATGTTTTTGCGTACTTGTTGGAATGTCGTAATTCCAAATCCCGTAGGATATATTTACTGTACCTACAGGATAAAATATAATTTTTGTAACTCTAATTAAATCAAATGTCTCTTTTTTTGTACATAGTACACAGTGTTGGTATTATGTCAAATTACAGCACATCTTTAAGAGAGGTAGGGCATAGCGAATCTTCGCTCGAATTGAGCTGCCCGTCCAAGGAAGGACCTCCTCCCTATAGAATACCGAAGCCAAATGACCTCCGTGGGTCGTGTTTTTGCTGGTGAGTAGAGTTTCCGGAGCTCGTAGGGGGTTAGGGTTGGGTCGGCATGGCGGTGGCAACTGACAGGTAATTGACCAGTTACCATTTGTCAATTGTCATATATTGGAGATTTGCCTTAGTCACCACGCTTGACAGGTGGGTTGGTGATCGCAGTTGTGTTTATTTGTAACCAGATAAACGCTACTCGTTTCCTGATATTCCCTTAATCGTCTTTACAGCACCCACAAGATAAGAAAGCTTCTCCGTCGGTCTGTAATAGTTTTGCACTTATTCTGATCATTTCACGGAAAGAAGTAGCTAGCGAAATCCAATTCGCACCACGGCATTAATCAAAAAGCTAATTAATTCTCAGTTGCGGCTCAAAACTAAGCCCGCGCGACGTACTGCGGAGACGGATTGGGCGCGCAAGATTGATCGCCGGTCTGCCGTAGCTACCGGTAGCGGCTGATCGACAGCCCTAACTGCTTGTTACCGGTAGCGGTGCCGGTAGCGAGAGGTGTTGCGTGTGACGGTTTTGAAATTATGGGGATAGGGGAAAGGGTTAATAATTAGTTATTAGAAAGTAGGTGTTGAAATGTAAAATGCACGTTTGCTCAGAAGTAAACTAATGTTTAACATGATATGTGGTATGGTGATTTCACCATACCCAATTTTAGAGAAACCCAGTTACAAATGTCATATGAGAGAGAATCTTCTTTAGAAATAAGAAGCGAGGCTAATTTTTAATATAGACGTCTGAATCACAACGCAAGGATTCAACGATTAAAATAAAGATCATCTAATCAGGACAATCATCAAGAATCTAGGTATCATAATCTACGGCTCAATATATTCCGTGCTGTCCAATTTCTCCGATGGCTCGAGCTCAAAAGTTCCCGCCATGTGGAAACAAGTCGTCCCATAGACTATAGCAAGTCTACAGATAGCACAGATGTCACAATGACAAGGAATTTGTATCAATACTTTAACAAGCAACGAATGTTGAATAAGGAATGTTTATTTGTTGATGAAATAACAGAACAAAGCCGATTTTGATTAATTTAGTATTCATAACGTTCGCACTTTTAGATGGGGAACGACTAAGAAACTTTTTATCCCAAATTATAATGTGATTTTGAGAAGTCTTTTCGTAACGATGCAAAATCCTCGCTGAAAGTTAGTTGTTTAAGTATTGAAGATTTGAAATTGAGATTTGCATTCCTGACCTATCTTAATCGTCTCGTACCTATTTAAGCATAGATGCTGTAGTCAACAAATATCATTGTGTGTCTGCTACTGAGCCCACTAAAAAGGTACCTAAATGGAAATTATAGAACAATCTCATAAATACGACAAATAAATGTGGATAATTAAACGAGATCTGAAATGTTCAAGGATTATTTGGCGCACGGGCAAATTCAGAATCGCACAAACTTACAAAATGTAAGAGGCGATTCTGAATTTGCCCGTGCAAACCTCCATTTCATTCATTTCTTCACTCACATGCGAAATCTAGTCTGTACATACAACTTTTGTAAAATCATTATTATTTATTGTTTTCTTCATTTTATTACTACATAAATAGATACTTATTTATCGAGATACTTAATATTTTAGTACAAAGGTATACTTAACCTGTATGAGTGGAAGTCACGAAACCGGTAGATTGAATCATAAAATGAATGTACATTATACGTTAATATTCAGCCGCTTCATATTTTATGGACGACTACCCACAACTCATTAGTGTGCTACGATTCATACTAATAATTTAATTTATAATCTAGTCAGTTATAGTACACGTCTAAAGAAAATTCAATGAACTTGTAATTACTGTCATTAGGCCTTCAAATAATTAATTAGTTAGGGAAAAGTTAGTTAGTTAGATGGTATGTTCCATACAAAGATTAACGTCTCTCGGCATGACTTACAAAGCTCACCTCCGCCAAAATATGAGAAAATTAAATTCGTTAAGTTTGCCGTTGTTCAGTTGACAATAGAAAATGTATGAAATATAGGCAAAGTTTGCGCCCCGTGCTGAAAGCAGAAGGCTGCAGAGCTGAATATAATATATCGTGTCATTACGAAGGGTCTGATGCACCTCGACCTATTTTCTAACGTATTTGGCAGTCGCCGAGGGAAAATGAAAAATGGTTTGTTTATAGCTTTTGTGGCACTACCCATTGTGTTAAGAAAAGTTTTTTAAGAAATAAGAATCCGGGGCGGGTCGCTAGTATCTAATAATAAAAAATACTTTTGTCGCAATATCGAAGTAAGTAATTAAAGAAAGTCTGCAGTTCTTACTTTTGGGAAGCTGTTTCTTATTACCTGGAATTTTACTGCATCCATTAACCTAAAACAGCGAGGTCTTACATAAAACTCCCTTGCCTTATTGTGCATTAGCAGATCCAATATCTGCGTTACCTCCGGTTTACGGGCACTTCGGAGGGCATCGCGGGAGGTAATTAGCCCCTTCGTGATTGCAGCGGAGTCGGGACTACATTCGCGAGTCAATGAGCAGTTGACAGTGAATATGCAAACAGTTTTGTCACGCGACATCGCTCAATCAATAACTTGGAGTACCTTGGACGGATTAGCTTTATGGCGGTTTTGTTGTATTGTAAAATAATATCAAATTTCCGTCCAGGAGCGACCCATGATCTTTTCGCTCTAAGCCACCCTCGCCTGCCCGTCTGCTCAACGTGGCGATTATGAGTGAAGCCTCCAGAGTCTCCAGACATTTGACTAAAGTGGCAAAGATTATATTACTTAGATATTTTTTAGTTAATAAATACATAATTATTATACATAGCAAACACCCAACCCAATGCAAACAGACATGTTAATTGTCTCTAGAAACTGTGTGGTTTGCGTCATGAAATATAATTAGGTATCTACAATTTCACTACTCAATTGCCTGCCTACGAACCTAACACCTACCTACTTATGTACCTAACAGCGCGAGCGTACCAAACCATCGCATTGCTAGCTGTAATTATGCTAGAAAAGATAAGATTGATTGTAAGTCCAATAGTAGAGTCATTATTTACGAATGAAAAATTGTCATGTGCGTTCTATCTAGTGTTAATAAGGTAACAAAAGACAGGTACATAATTTATACTAGTATTCTAATCACATAAACGGTCGTCGTATCGTATTCTTACTTTATCATTAGAGTTGTCAGCAGGTAATAAATTTTTATTTCAGCGACGTTTTTATAATAATTGAAGTGCCCTTTCAGAACGCAGCATTTATAAAGTTGATAACATAATTATTATGGATCAATAATTATTTTGAACCTGCTATCACTAATAATTTTAAGAGAGGTAGGGCATAGCGACTCTTCGCTCGAATTGAGCCGCCCGTCCGGGGAAGGACCTCCACCCTATAGAATACCGCAGTCAAATGACCTCTGGGTCGTGTTTCTGCCAGTGAGTAGGGTTTCCGGAGCTCGTGGGGGTTAGGGCTGGGCCGGCATGGCGGTGACAACTGCCAGGTAACTGACCAGTTGTCACAGCGACTTGGGCTTCTCTCTCGCTTTCCATCAGGCGTAGGGAAGCCATTATGTCGAGCCACTATATAAAAAAAAATTAAAAGAGGAAAGATTTGCATTTTTGAGTGAATGTTTGTAATGAATAAATTTAAATTCATAACATAGGTATTGTGCCGATTTCAAAAACTCTTTCACCGTTGGAAATTACATTCAATCTGAGTAACTAAGGCTATATTTATTGCTAGAAAAGATTAGGGATCCTTACTTAAACACCTAGGTATAATGTAACTCGACATACTCGAAGCGACTGTAGGTAAGGCGGGTCGCCAGTAGCCGATAAGCAGGTGGATAGTAATTACGAAAACAGAAGGGCAAGTGTACCACGACACAAGGTCAAGACTGGGAACGTTTAATCCAATATTACAAAGGATATTAACTAAATTAAATTACTCGGATGGTTGTGATTGTACCGGCACACGCTAGCACGCAAGACACACGCTATTAAATTATTAAACGGGTCAAACATGCAATACTTGATTTAATTCGCATTCCATGAGAGAAATATTAAAGTGCAAGGAATTAAAATATTAAAATTTCTTGATGACGATCTCCGATTGTTTTAAATTCAATTCAACTCATTTATTAAAGTCAACAAGGAAGGACCAATTTTACAAATTCACACAATTAAATAAATAATTCTGAATAATCAAAATAAATAGGCAATAAATCAAAATAAATAGTTCAAAGATCTTTTTATTGCAAAATGGATATTGTTGACTTGCCTTAACGTGTGTTTTTATACGTCAGGAATGCCTTTACGAATACACCAGGGCCTCAGGTACGGGACACCTGGGTTATGTGGGACTCACTCCTAAGACGGAGAATACCTACTAAACCTGACGGTGGTCGGCTATGAGAGCCACGTGTCGTCGTCTTCCGTGAGATTGTAGATCGGAGCGCAAGGAGGCCCTTCCTGCCCCCCTCCCCATGATAGGCTCATTTTTCATCTTGAAGAAATAAAAAGAAATCCTATAAAATTAGAATTCATAGTTTCTATATGCTGGCTCAAGCCGAGCTATGTCTGACGCGAACATGACAAGGGAGGGATCAGTCAAGTGCGAGTAATGGTGGCAGCCGGGCCGAGCCTGTGAATAAGGATGCGGGCTAACGCGGCCACTGCGGCAGATCGGCTGCGGTTTTTACACCCGCATCCCGTATGCCGGTGCGGGACGATGAGTGGACCCGAAAATGACGAGTGTTTTACATAATAGGGACGTATTATTATAGTTTAACGTTGCATCTATATAATAAGTTAAACAGTTTGCACGACTCTCTTCATGATAATACACTTCCTCTATCTGAAGGTTGTCTGGAGGGGGTCGCTTAAGCGACCGACGACAATAAGACAGAATTTATAAATACGTAGATAGATTCGTGTAATTTTTATTATGAATTCAGATATAATGGCTTGGGAGAATTAAGCTTTAGCTTAAAATCTTAACTAATATTATAAAGCTGAAGAGTTTGTTTGTTTGTTTGAACGCGCTAATCTCAGGAACTACTGGTCCGAATTGAAAAATTCTTTTTGTGTTGAATAGACAATAAATGATTGAGGAAGGCTTTAGGCTGTATAACATCACGCTGCAATTATTAGGAGCGAAGAAATAATGGAAAATGTAAAAAAAACGGGGAAAAAATAACTATTCCACGCGGACGAAGTCGCAAGCACAGCTAGTTGAATGATAAGGCAAAGAGATCCGATGAGTAATAGGTATGATAATAAAACTAACTAGATCGGCGCAGTGACCCAAGCTGAGTCTTGGCCTCCAATAAGAGCCTCCACCTAGGTCTGTCCTGCGCAACCTCCTGCCAGCTATCCGCAAGGACGGAGCTCCTTTTTGACTTCATCCGCCCAGCGATACCTGGGACGGCCAATGATAATACGAGTATCATAATTAATCGCGCGCCATTGAACTTCTATAAAAAAAAACTGTTTTGTCTAAGTGCGACAGATGTTTGCTTTAAATTACAGTATTTTAAACGACTTTAAAAAATGAGGAGGTTCTCAATTCTTCTGTATGTATAATTTAAATTAAAGTATTCCAAATACCTCACCAAAAAAGGTACGAACAGAATATTAGGTATGTTTATGTGTACTGTGATGTGGTTTGGCTCGCGGCAATCGCTTTGCGAGAGGCATATGCGACGTTATGGCGGCTTAGAACCACCTGTCACCACCTTTTGTATCAGGCATGTGATGGAGCATACTTACGAGAAAACAATGTTCCTCAGATATCGTCTCCTAAGTTGATTGGTAAATAAGAAAAGGCCAATTTGTTGCAAAAACGTGAATACTGTTTTCTGTCACAATGTCATTGTTGTAGAAAATAAATGGTGTTTGGTTTTGCTAGAGTTATAATGTGATTGTTATAAGTAAAAAAATGTAGATGAATATGGTTATGCCGAGAAAAGCCTCTGGTGGGCTTTTCTCTCTCTGGTTGCTCGCTATGAACAAAATCTTAATGATTCCGTGTAGTAGAAACGTAAAAGTAAGTAATCTTATTCAAAACATGTTTAATAATTAATTGGAAAGACCTATGTCCAGCAGTGGACTGCTATAGGCTGATGATCATGATGATTAATAATTCTGGAAGATCTAAAACTTTGCCTCCCAAAATAGGAGCACTGATGTCGAGTTGCCTAAAGTAAACAAGACCTTTATTCCATGTACTTACAACTTATAAGACCGAAACGACTTCTACTCGTAAGCGTATTTCGCCCTCAAGCACATGTAATCTTTGTACTTATTCGGCAAATTATTCACCGCCATACGTGTGGGCCGAATAAAGCAAGATAAAGGGTTCCGAAACAAAGGGATAACGCCAGCACAGATTGTAGCTGATACGAGGCAGAGACACAGCTATGTCGCCGACAAACCAGAGACAATTCTGGTGAATTATGAGTGTTAAGTCATTAGGAACGCGAATAGGAAGCCACGTTTGCAATTAAGTAGAGTCAACAGCAAACAGTTGTATTTGTGTTAATGGCAATTGTTGAACACCTCCACTGAAGCGATATTTATGCATGAAGCTCGCCGTGCAAATGTTTGTCTTAGTTGTAAACGTATTGGAATAAACGCGACCTCGTATAAAATATGAACGGATTATATAGGTATGTCATTGTTTGTACCATGTTTTTGTATTGTGTACATAAGTACGTTTGATAGGCTCCTTATTTTTTAATGTTATTTTCCTACTTCAGGCAATCAGCGCTGCTTGGACCAAATGGCGAGATGTACGTAAAATCTTCCGATGTTCAAGGCGAGAGTGAATCGGTTTTTGATGTGTGAGCGCGCTCCATCGTAGACTATGATATCGCTTACCATCAGGTGAATTGCAGTCAAGTGCAAACCCATATTGTATATACAATATATAAAAAAAAACAAAAACCTAGAGTGACCTATACTATATAGTCCAGGTTTCATTTAAGTTTTCCTTTGTTATACCTACGAGTGGGTAAAAAGTAATGAGCAGGTATTAAGTAAGGGGCTCATCCCAGATCACTCAGACTTGAGCCAATCTTTCAAACTGCAAACGGATTTTTGTCTCCCAAGCTCCGGTCGAGTTGTATTCGAGCTTGATAGGTATTGAGTATCGATTCAGACCTCCTCGGTTAGTTAATCGAATAACGAATCGAATTACGCTTGATTAATCTATTCAGAACAGAGTCTTAGGGGCATTCTATTCTATTTATATAAACTTGTTTGAATAAGAAGATGATTTTACGAATGTAGATAGAAAAACAAGCAAAAACATTAATCAAATATAAGACATTTTTTATCTTAAAATAATCTAAAGAATAGTTTAACAACAATTAGTTATTAAAAAAGAATTCCTTAAGGAATAGGTGCGTAAATAATACCTATGGTAGTGGAACATAGTACCACTTCCTTTTTATTAGGATTTCGTACCAAAAAGGTAAAAAGAGGACACCATTACCTAGACTGTCTTTGTCTATCTATAACCAACCAGACATTTGATAATTATTCATATTCATTGCACCACATTGCATTCATTCATATTATTATGTTTAAAGGTCTTTATTAAATTTCCCGATTACTGTATATCTCTTGCTAAGGGGAAAAACTAAAAACAGAATTATGATTAAAGGGACCTCCCATATAACAAACGTGATTTAAAATCGTAAGACCCAACCAGACTTCCAGACACAACAGATAAAATATAATGGAATTTGGATCATATGAGGACATTGGACCACTAGGTTTAAGATCCAAATATTGGTTTCGTGCAGGAGTCTCACACTTGCCGTATTTTCAAACAGTAACCTTCTAATTGGATTCCTACCCGGGACAAACATTTAAATTTAGAGGTATAGTCGAGCAATCAAATCAAAATTCAATATTTTATTGCGTTCCGTATAATTTCAGCCGTTTGGAATGCTTGAACCCACTTCTAATACCCAATTAAGCTCAGCGCTGGTTGTGTTTTTTTGGCTCAAAGAATATTGCAGCCACTCAGCCAGTCCTAGCAGCCACTTGGCTCAGGTCGTCGCTCCATCTAGCTCGAGGACTATACGTTTGTCGAGACGAGTCTTGGCCGCCCCAAATGTTCGCGCATGTTCGTAAAAATAGAACATCTAAACCGTTGTATAAGTAAAGTAGGCACATATCTTAACTAATATTATAAAGCTGAAGAGTTTGTTTGTTGAATAAAAAATAACTATTCCACGCGGACGAAGTCGCGAGCACAGCTATGTGCCTATATGGCTTATAGCTACAACATCCTCTTTAGTCTAATGGTCGCCATCTGATACCGCGAGGTCCCGGGTTCAGGTTCAGAGTTAGGTCAAAAATTGTTATTGGGTATTACTAACTGTAAATAATTTTTTATAAGAAGAGCTTTCATGATGACATTACTCCACCGACCCGATGGTAAGCGGTCGTTAGGTCGACAGGCATAATATAACAAACCCATTGCGCCTGTCGCCCTCATCCTGAAGGCCCACTGGGATGGCATTTCATGCCCCGCCTAAAGAAAGAACCCAGGATTGTAAGAGGAAGCAAACACATGAGCTGGAAGGGCATTCTATGACTTAATGGCACGGGGCAGGAACGAGGAACTAAACCTCTTGGTGCGCGCCACAATCGTCTGGAGGGTATACGGATGGCCGGATAACCCTAGCTATAGACAGACTGATCGATCTTCACGCATCTTCAGAAATTTAACCGGTCTAACCGCCTGGTTGAAAAGCTTTCCTGATATTCAATTCAAATATCTAGACCTAGTCCACATCATCACTTAACATCAGGTGTGATTGTGGTCAAGTGCTTTCTTAGAATTAAATAAAAAATAAATTAAAAAAATCTTGTCTGCTCCAATATCTAACTCATCATCATCCTAGCCTTTTTCCCGATTGTCTCAGGGTCGGCTTCCCAAACTGAGAGATTTGGCGAGGGCTAGGCTTTTACACAGAGCGACTGCCATCAGACCTCCGCAACACTTAGGGTAAGCTATACCCATTCCCAGTTAGGCGTCAGAGTTCTCCAGAGAGCTCCAATATCTAACTATACTGTACAAAACTTCTGTGAACGCTTTAAGACTTATGACACTAAATAGCTTCAGAGGCAGCTTCTGCACAAGTATTTAACTCGAGGCGTATTTACAACGCGAGTCACAATGAACGAAACGGAAACTTTCCCGTTTGCGTTCCGTTGCACCTCGCTCCACGGGTTCGGTTACGTTGGCTCTTAACTCTTGGTACACCGCTGCTGGTACAGTGAGACAGACTGGTACAGTTGACAGACTTCAAAAATAAGTGATAATTGTAATATGTATATAAATAATTATGTATTAAGGATAGAATTACTTACGTTATTTATCGCTTTTTAGTTTTGGTCGTTTGTGTTTTTTTTGAAGTCGGTTTAATTTTAGTTATGCAGGTACAGTTTTGTCAAATTAAAGTCTTGGTCGTTTGTGTTTTTTTAAGTCGGTTTAAATTTTTTTAAAGAGGCATACCTACTTATATACTATGTAGTGATCATATCGATAAGATAATAATTGAGCCCATAAGGAAGAAAAATAATCACAGGTAGAAGTAAGGTATTTTTTGTAGCAGCATAATATTAAAAACAAAGGTTATCCGATGATTTATTTAAATGCGACCGATTAAAAATTGGCAGCAAAAATTTTTATCGGCAATAAATAACCACACCGCAGTTTACAGAGTTCCGATATTACAACGGGAAGCGTAAAACAGAATCTGGCATAAAACCGATTAATACAACAATACTGCGCATATTGTGACGCCAGGAAAATATCAAAACTGACGATTAATGATTGAAACATTCGCTTCCCGACCAAACTATGTTGGGCTCTCGAAACTTATGCAAGATCGTAGCGAGAACTTTTATTTATTAAGCGGATTTTACCATCGTTGCATTCAAATAGCTTATTGGATTTTTCATTTTATTTATCAGCTGTAGAATAAAAAGTCTGCAGATATTGCCTTTGTTCTGCTTCAGCAATTTCAAATAAATACGATATACTTAAGCATGAAAACATCTGTAGTAGAACGGCTTATGTTCAGGTTTTAGAAATTATGAAATACCGTTTGTATATACTTAGCTAGAATATACTTATACCTATTTAATGGAAGAAAAAGAGTAAGATATAATATTTTTTCTTGTTATCAATGAATCTAAGGGTGCTTTTCCATCAATGATGTAGTACGCAGCTATAATAATAAAAATAGGTCGTTTATTCAGTAAATAGCCTTTTTATTATCTACACAATAGTGGCTGGTGCCTCCTTTTTAGCTTATATAAGCCTGTGGCAAGAGGCACTGACTTATCTTAATAGCTCACGGCCGTACATCAAGCTATGCTGCGAGGCTGTGGAAGCTAAGCTACGAAGCTATGTGTCCGGTTCCACTGATGGTAGGTAGGTAAGCTATGGGGCGGGGCGAGTAAGATGTGGTCTGAAGATGCGCCGCTGCGATGGTATGCATACTGTCAGTGACAAACACGGGCCAAAAGTGGGTAGGGGGAGTCTGGGTGACTTGCTCAGGTGAGACAGATGAACCACCTTTCCAAAATCAGCTTAAATTTTGCTCTAACGATACGTCAAGTCAAAGTCAAAGTCAAAATACCTTTATTCACATAAACTTAAAATAAGCACTTATGAATCGTCAAGTAAAAAATAATGTAAAAATATAAAAGGTAATGTAAGAATGTGAATAAAAGCAATTTAAAAGAAGCTACCGCCGTGTTCGGAAGGTAGATTTCTACCGAGAAGAAACGGCAAGAAACTCGGTAGTTACTCTTTTTAAATCGCCAATTGTTACATGATTCGGTATTACAACATTTTTTAATATTTTAAAGTTACACAATGCAGAATAAAAGTTCAAGACGGTCATTGGTAGAAAGGCACCCTTAGAATAGGACCTATACCTACTCTCATGTAATTATTTTTATTCACAATATATAATGACTTATTAAAACTACTGGGTACTGTTCACTGTATTAGCTAGGTGGATTGATAACTACATTTTTCATTTGACATAGGTATTTATGAAAACTAAAAATTAATTTCACGAACCCTTCGCCTCAGTATTGTCCACTGACGCGGAGGGTCCGTCAAATAAATTTTTAGCTTTCATAAATGTCAAAGTGCCACCGAAGTTTCATATCCACGCGTACCTATGTAATTGCTACATACATAGGTACATAATTATACTTACTGTATGCACGACGTTTATACAATGACAAACAAGTGGAGACGATTTGTCTAATCCGAACGCGACCCAATTCCCGGGCGGGAGATTTATGCCGTCCATTCATCCGGGATTCCCCCGTGCCCTTGTTTTGGTGTCCTTGGACCAAGACGCTTCTGATAGTAAGTAAGTACGCGCGGCATATGCTATTGAATTGACTGCCGAAATAGGCGTATATCTTGTTATGTAAGAATGCCAGGGTATATATACTTTTGAAGGCAGTGGCGAATAAGGCTTCGTTTAAGGAGACGCTGGAGATCACAAGTAGCTTTTGATTTTGATTAATTTGTGGATATCTTATGACAGTAGGTACTGTGTTCATACATTCGTTCATACTTCGTTCACACGTTCATTCATATTATGTCAGTTCTGTTTAAAATTTTCGGAAATTTACTGTTGTATAAGATTATGGTTGTTTCCATAGGTCCAGCAGTGGAAAGCAATAGGCTGATGATGATGATAAGGTTAAGACTGGATTCTGAACCATATTTATATCCGGACAATCATTTGTACGTTACTGGCCAGAGAGTTTGGTTTCGGCTGATATTATGTGTACTTATAACTCTACACACTAATGTTTCAAGGAAACATTTTAGGAACTTGGCGTGATACATCCCCGTGTATCGAAAAGCACGTAAAACCGTTGGCCTTTAATCCTTCTACCAGCTAAAAAGAGTGAACAAAACCAATGAATCTATCTAAATATATAAAACTCAAAGGTGACTGACTGACATAGTGATCTATCAACGCACAGCCCAAACCACTGGACGTATCGGGCTGAAAGGCATACAGGTAGATGTTATGACGTCAGCATCTGCTAAGAAAGCATTTTGATCAATGCTACCCCTAAGGGAATAAAATAGGGGATGAAACTCTACTCCACGCGGACGAAGTTGCGGGCACAGCTAGTGTACCTATATTTGCGTACACACTTGACACACTATAAAATCTCCTGCGTATTTGGCTAGGCCCCTTCGAGTTCAGCTACTATGGTCGTAATTCGCTCAAGAGATTATTATTACACGTCCAGAAGTTGTCTAAATGTGCTGGTTTCCTCGAGAGAGTTGTAAACACGTAGTTGTACATAAGTAGAGAGTTGAAAATACCCAGAGGTGCGAGTCGGGTTTAATGGCGTACCTAATAAGCTACTACACAAGTCGTTATCAAAGATAAGATCGGTTAAATTGTGCTTTAATAAGTTGGACTGCACGTCTTGCAACGTTTTGTTTGGAGGTATCTATACTATACATGTTTATAAACAAAACATAAACACATTGATTATGAGCCCGACCAAACTATCGACCGATATATTATTCGGGCTCGTAAAGATCAGATCAAATCGATGTAATTAGTATACATCTTTATATTTATAAGTCGATTATCGGCCGACAAAAAGTCTGTGGTTTGCGGATTAGACTAGTCAAGTAGGTAAGTCATGTTGCCTGAAGTGTGTTTGTTAGTATGTCGGACCTACATTTTGGCTTGAAGTTAGAGTTAATTGTCATTGAAAGTTCATTCCGCAGTAACGTTAAACTTTTTCTGGAATGCAGAATGAAGCTTGTTTTTTCATAGATAAATCCGTAGTTTTCCAAATAAAAAACAGGAGTTGCATTTCCACTCTAAAGTTGTCTACCGTGATTAGTAGACTCGGTTACGACTAGTGGGATTTCCTCTCTGAAAGTTTTGATGTATCATCTACCTCATGTATACCTACCTCAATAGAGTAGGTATTGTAGATTATTTGATATGTGGACTGCTACGGACACATGCCTATTCCATAGGATACCTACTTATAAACAGAACGAAAGAAGAATGTTTCGAAATTCAAATCCCATTTAGGATTTCTGGGTTTTTGGTTTATATTATGGGTCATTCAAATCATTGGATTACCGACTAATATTACTAGTTGATAAAATAATGCTCTCTTGACCGGATTTTGTTCAATTCTTTAATATCCAGTCAAATACATAGGACATCAGATACTACTCGTATACCTAGGTCATTGCACAAGTGTGTGCATACAAGTGCACTGTCTGATCCTTCATTCTCCTAATGAGACGCTAGCTCGAAACGATCAAAGCAGAGGTAGGACAGGAAAGAGAGGTAGGGCATAGCGAATCTTTGCTCGAATTGAGCCGCCCGTTCGGCGAAGGACCACCCTATAGAATACCGCAGCCAAAATGACCTCGTGTTTTTGCCGGTGCGAAGGGTTTCCAGAGCCAGTTTGAGTGGTTTGGGTTGGGCCGACATGGCGGTGGCAACTTGTCAGTTGTCCTGTCGGACAGTGACAGTTACTTGCCTGCTGTCACAGCTACTTGGGCTTGCCTTTTGCTTTCCACCAGGCGTAAGGAAGCCATTATGTCTAGCTACTATGAAAATAAAACAACAAAAAGCACGATAAGGCTCATCACTAATGGTGTAACATGCTTTCTGAAATAGAGAATTCACCGCAAACTTCCTGTTTCCAAGCAGTAGTAAGATAGGATATTATAGCACGTAGCAGGGAGGTATTAACCCCCCAAAAGCATTGCGGTCCCTGGTTTTGAGCAGTGCAGGTTCACTGCGTAACTTTAACACGCAAACGCTTAACACACACACAGACTAACTCTGAAAATCTAGAGACTGAATTCTAATCACTTCGCCAGATCGTTTTACTCTGGCTTTTACGTACCTACATTATGATAATTGCTCTATTCCAAACATGGTTCTATCTATGAAAAAACAAGCAAGCACTATCGTTAAATTAGAATTTTGGTCAAGCTTAAACCCGTTACGGATAAAAAAAACTTGGTACCTACGTTATGTACTTCTATATAGAAGGCCGATGAAGCTTGAACGTCATATATCGGATAACTAATAAAAAAACAGAACAAAGACAATAGAAAAAAAAACATAGATAGGAAAGAAGGTTTAGCACAAATATATATAGGTAAGTTTGGAGCATAAACATGACATATTGCTTAACTAAGCCAAGCCGGAACCAATAAAACGATTTAAGTAATATATATCAGTCACATTAATCGCTGTAGACAATAAACGTTAAAAGCGAACATACAATGGTTGCGCGGTCAAGCGCTGTTAAACAACAGCGCTTGATCAAAAGTCAGAAGGTCCTTTTACCATCAATAGGTTCTTCTCGATATAAACTACTTTACGAACGGTAGAGTCGATTTTATTTGTACCTACATGACGATTCATAAGTCCTTGCTATAAGTGGATATGATTAAAGATAGTTTTCTTACTTTCTTTCTTTCTGTCATCAGTAATTAGCACTGTAACACTGAGAATATAGTACAGGGGTGCTGCACGAAGAGCTTTTCTGGACAGTGAAACTTTTATTTGATCTTCTAAATGTTGTGATCCTGTATTTATGTCCATTTTTAATAAACTTAAGGGCTTCATTTAATTAGATGTTATATTAATAAAAAAACTTGTGAATTCCACTTCTCCATAAATAAACATAAACACTTCATTATAAGTAGGTAATCATCATTTTCACTATTGTAATTTTATTTTGTAAAATTTACGAGTAATTTGTAGGTATTTTATTAAAAGGTCCCTAATTCCCATATTTCCTAGGCTCATTCTTCAATAACTAGGCATTATAAGAGTGACAGAAGAAAAAGAGTTTCTACATTACCTATGCTTAGTTGTACAATAATTGGCCGGAATATGAATTCCACGACCTCACTTTTTTCCTTGTCCGCTTGACGTGATGCCCCAATCACATTTTCATTGCCTATTCCGAGCGTTTGGAATGCGTCTGCATATTTCCCGAAAGGAAAATAATTGCTTAGGTACTCTATACCTTCACTTAAAAGATTTATTAATATTTACAAACTAGTAATTTACGTCAAATTGAATTGCAGAGTGAATGTTAAAGAGTAGACTCCTTGAATATTTAATTTTATCGTGATCCACTTCCGTAATGCATTGCTTGCATTTTCCATCTCCGCTTACAAAGTTTAACTGAATGCATTTATTATGCAGATAGGTCATACCGTTCCTCCCTCTTTGTTCTTAAAATCCATTTTTAACTAGGTTTTAAGTCTGCTGCCATGGCTTTGTCGTGTTTACAAAGATTTTTTTCATAGGTATTTTGTATTTCTTTTTTGGAAATACGGCGTGATCTATACTTATAATAAATCTGTAGAGAGGTCAATTCTGTACATAAAATATTTTTTCAAAATAACTATCAGGGGGTGATAAGTGATCGATACTGATACCAAAAATGCAATCAGTAAAATTTTTGTCTGTCTGTCTGTCTGTCTGTCTGTCTGTCTGTCTGTCTGTCTGTATGTTCCTTATAGAAAAAAAAACTACTGAACAGATTTTGACGAAACTTGGTACAATAGGCATGACGAATGATTTTGAAATCCTCTTCCGTAAACAGGGTACACATTTACTGATTACGAAAAAACCTATATTTCTATAAAAACTCCAAATTTAACGAAGATTAAAGCTAATTTTCTAATATTTTTTCAATGTGGCTCACAAACAGCTCGCAGTGTCATGGCGTCGGGTCTGACGTCACCATATAGTAGACGTCAAATTTGTCAAATACGCGTCTAAGGACAATGTAAACAAACACTGTATAGTTTCGTGTATCGTGTAAGAAATGAATAATAGATGTTATAAGTGGTATGCAGTGTAAAAACACGTTAACAAAAACACCCGACAAGGTTTTTGTACATGTCCCTTGTAAGAGATTAATAAGACATCAAAGGTTAAAGCTCGCACGGCGCAACCCGAACGAAGTAAGCACGAATGCACCACTTTATTTCTGTGAAGACCACTTTGATCTAAGTATGTTATCAATTATCATGTTCTGGTAGGTTTTAAACGTAAAATGTTACGTAAACCAATAAAAAACCAATGAAATGCGTAAATGCGTAACCTAAGGCCCTGTCCGCACAGCGATTTTTCACCGCGCGATTTTAATTCGCGCGATTCTTTTTCCGCGACCGGAATCACATTATATACGCACTGCGAATAAAATTCCGCGCGTATTTTGTCATTTCGATGGAGTTCCCGGCTGAAGCGGACGTGTACAATGGACAGAAGAAAAATTTTAATTCACTTGATACTCCATCTATAGCTCAAATAAGATGTTAAAACGACGGCGATGTGAACATCTAATGAGTATTGACACAGTATTTTTTTATAATAATAATTTAAAAGTACTTATTAGGCAAATTAATAAACTATTAGCTTTATTCACCTTTTTGTTTTTTTTCAACATCACTATATTGTTCCCAAGTAAAATATATCTATATAATATTTCCATCCATAATCTCGTCTTCCTTGCGCTGTTAGTTTACGACTGAGCGGATCGCGCGATTTTTTTTCCGCAGTGCGGACAGGCCCGTACCACTTCATATTGCACAAAACATTCGCGCGGAAAAAAATCGCGGTCATTTTGCATCAATTCACAGAATTTTTTTCCGCGCGAATTTTTAATCGCCAGTGCGGATACTTCTATAGTGTTGCACGAGTTACAGAATTGCGGAAAAAAAATCGCGCGGTGAAAAATCGCTGTGCGGACAGGGCCTAACATTCATAACAACAAAACACAATGACAGGACTGACAGGTGACAGCATGTTTACCAAATAGCGGTGAGGTGTATTTATCGTAACAGATACGCATAACAGATATTTATCTATGGAACATTGAGAACTGTTACTACGAAGTAATTTATTGTTTTTGGACATATTAACACCTACATTTAACATATCATTACCAACAACATAAATAAACTTTGTCGTTTTTTGTTAAATAAAATTTCAGAGAATAATACATCGCGTAGCTACTGAAAGCACCACAACTATTAATGAAGGAGGAAGCTCCAGCCAACAATATGTGTTAATAGTAATATTGTGTACAAATCAGATTAAGTTAAATCAAAGAATAGCAGGTGTTATTTCAGAACAGATATTTGGAACTGTTATTTTAAGATAACAAGTATTAAATTTTACCTGTTACGACCCATCACTATTACCAAATCGTGACGTTTTGCGCTGTGATTGGTGTTTCAATCAGAATGGCCGATTGCTGTATTTTATAATTTTCATTTATTGAAAATCTTGTTAATCTTAATTTTCTTATGAAAATTAAATCAACGATTTAAATTCTTTTAATATGTATTTTTTCCCAAAGTCATCAAATCTTATATTATTTGATACTGTCGTCACGCCTATTATTCTTCATACTCCTGGGCAGGTTATAGGATACTTTTCATCACGCTACAATCAATAGGAGCGGAGCAGTGACGGGAAGTGTTGGTAAAACGCGAGAAATTTAAACCTGTATGTTTGAACGCGCATTACGCGAAAACTACTGCATAGAATTGAATGCGGTTTTCACCAATGTATTGCTAGAGGTCTAACTTAAAACTTAGGCACAAGGTATAGATGGGTATTATATGGAAGTCCGTTATTTTTGAAACCCGATATCCACGCGAGCGACGCCGCTGGCACAGCTAGTTTTAAAATAAACTAACAAAATTTTGACTGGTAGAGTCAATTTGTATATTTGCTTACTTTAAAGTTTAAATGAAGATCAAGTGTACGTCTCATTAAAGACATTATATCTTATATGCAGTACATAAAATAAGAATCGTAATTTATTACAGTGGGTAAAAGAAAATGTATTTATTTATATCGACAAAAGAAACCAATGTTGCAAGTAGTCAAAGACAAAAATAACGATTAAGTAGGTAATCCACACTTTCTTGCGTTACAAAATATTTGGTTATTAATTAAACACAGCCAACAATATTCCAGGTTTATTCCAAAAACAACCATAGATCCGGTGTTTTTGAGCAAAATGTCCTTGTTTTTGAGTCATACGAATTCGAAATTAAAAATTGTAGCATTGGGTACTTACCGTCAAGACACTTTTGAAAGACAAAAGAGAAAAAACATTGATACATTATGCATTTGATTCTCATATTAAAACGCGCGTAGGTAATGTACAATAGCGGTTTTTATGTAATTTATACCTATTACTTAACCAGGATCTAAATTTGTAAATCGAAAATTTGTGATGTCTCACCGGCAACAACGAAAAACAAAAGAAGAAAACAAAATGTTTCCACATTAAAGAGTCCATTTCAAAATCAAATCGGGTTCTATTTACTTTTTAAACATTTCAAGCTCCATTTCTTAACAAGGATCCGGATTTGCAAATCGAAGATTTATGATTGTGATGTCTCCTTTACAACTACGAAAAACAAAAAAGAAAACAATTTTTTTTCCACATCAGCATCGTCCAATTCATAAATCGAATTTAGTTCTTTTTTCAAACATTTAAATTCGCGGCATAGACGTGTCAACGACAACAACGAAAGACAAAAAAGAAAACTTTTTCACATTCGAGCGTCCAATTCAAAAATCGAATTAGGATACTACTTTTTTCTTAAACATTTCAAGTTCGCGGCATAGAATTCGTGAATTGAGTGTGTTGTGTGAACTCACCGACGAGCGCGGCGAGCAGCGCCAGGGCGGCGGCGAGCGCGGCTGGGGCGGCGGGCGCGCGGGCCATGACTGCCGCCGCGCCGCGCGCCCGCCGCCCCCTCCCGCGCCCCCGAATGCGGCACTGCGCTCACTAGACTACTTCTCCATTGGGTACGACACTACAGTTTAGGAACATGTAGGATACTTTTAATGTATGAAACATGTGCAATGAATAAATAAATCTATACTTCCTACTAATATTATATCCTCTCACAAACATGTACTCATAAACATACTTAGTCCTACTTTTTAAAACAGCTATCCTACTACGAACGGAGTCCGTTCGTATCGCTACGGTTTCACTGCTACACGTTATCGTAGCTTGGAGCATTCGTAGTCGTAGCCTTTTCTTTGAAGTTCTATGAAGACTTAATAGGTAAAGCAACATGACCATCCACCAACCCATGGTCCTTCCCGCCTTCCGGCATACAGACCGAATCTTGGGAGACGCACTTGGTACTAGCGGCAAGGCTCTTTCCCAGGGTGCACATGATGCTCCCTACAAATTTCTCCTATCCGTCCCTTCTCACCATTTCACCACATGGTGACTCCACAACCAACACTCGACGCTCGGGCAGCTCAATTCGTATCTCTTAGGTGAAGCAGCAGACCATATCAGAAAGATTGGAATATCGGAATATTGGATTAAAGACCAAGGAATGGTCGTAGATATGATTCCTGAGTGGTTTGTGGTTGTCCTGGACGGATGATCTTATTTTACTTGTTGAATACTTGACTAGTAATTTATCGTTAACCATTTAAAACTAACCTCACTTCTGGTTTCAAAAACATCGACACCAGGTGGTGACAATGGAGAGCGCCCGTGTTGTTTCGCGGCGGCTCACGAGGCCGCATTCACTTTGCACCCGCCGCCCGAGCCCGCACACCAGCCAGCTTGTCTCCGATTGCCGATTGTCTCGCAGTTTGCCCCGGTCACGAGTACCGGCGTCACTTACTGCCACAATACCGGACTGTCGACTGTCAGCTAAACTCTTTAAAGCTAAGCCTCAGCAATGTCGAGTTTCTTTCTTTTTCTAGAGTATAGAGGACCTCGATGGTGTAAGATTTGACAACTTTTCAAAATGCAGAAGCCGAATGTCGCTGCGGTTGAGTAAGTCTGAAGAGATTCTTTTTTTTTGAGAATTGTAGAAACAAACAGTTATTTTTGAGAATATGTACTTATGACAAGATGGCTTATTACGTACCAACGGAGCAAATACTAGTGTTCTAAGAGACATGTGTCCTGAAGTCTCATGATAATTGGACTTATGTTTCTGAAGACTCAGTCCGTTCCCAGCTCCCAGCTCAATCTTAGAAAACTCGAGTTATATGACTGAGATTTTTCTAAAGATCTCTGGACTGAGTCCTCTGAGCTTCTAGCACCAAATTATATGCATCAAGACTCAAAGAATGGAAAAGACTTAAAGGACCGAAGAGCCTTAAAATACTCAAAACGAATAGTCTCAAATCATGCAAAAATTACACTGATCTTTAATTTAAGACTCAAGACGCCCAAAAAAAAATGCCCAAGTCTTTTACAACACAAGTGTTATAAAAGTAGTAGTTGGGTGTAACCAACAATACCATCAGCGATACAGCGATGACACTGCTACTTACACAAGTTACACAACAGCAATTCTTCCGCGCCATCTGCCCCACTGACCGGTATTACATGGCCTGCTTTGCTACAATGCCCTCCCGGCCGAATTTCGGCCACGATGCGACCTAATGAGACGCAACGAGACTAGCTGACTTTTGTGTACAGCATACCGGTACTGTTTCACCTGCATACATTTAAAGGCATTAAGTATATCTTAAGGCTTTTGTTGCTGTGGTTACGGACGAGAACTTTCGTATCTCTTTAGTATCTTTGGTATCGCCAAGTCGAGCGAAAAAGTGGCACGGCCTACCATCCTTTGCTAGAAGTAGTTCAGGCCATTTTCAACCCTTTCTTTTACGAGTCGTCGTATAGATCGTCAAAATGACTTCATTCTGTCTTATGTTAACTTCATTCATTCTGACGATGATGAGGCGACTGGCTCAGCGGCTCAATTGGTAGTGACTTCTGCCTCCTAAACCAAGAGTTGTGGGTTCAACCCCCTCCCAGAACAAACATTCATGTGATTAACATTTGTTTGTTCTGTGTCTGGGTGTTTATATTTGTATTTCAGTACGTATATTTGTGGTACTTTCATTGTTCTGCCCATAACACAAGTGCTTAAGCTACTTACTTTGGGATCGGTGCAACGTAGGTATGTGATGTTGTGTGTGTGTGATATATGTGTACCCATACTATACTTTAGATATTACCCAGCCATGACCTTACAACAGTAAGATGACCTTCAAATTGGCTATTGTCCAAGGTCATAGGCAACCACAATGAGATATCCATAGATATGTAAATGATAGCGTCTAATGAATTATGATAAGAGCCGGCAACGTTCCTGTGACTCCCCTAGTGTTAAGGTGTCCATGGGCACTTAGAATCAGGCAACCTTTAGAAGCGTTTGCTCCCTCGTCATAAAAAAAAAATACATGCAAAGGTACAGATGCAATATTTTTTTTTTATAGTGGCTCGTCATAATGGCTTCCCTACGCCTGATGGAAAGCGAAAGAGAAGCCCAAGCCGCTGTGACAACTGGCAAGTAACTGGTCAGTTACCTGTCAGTTGCTACCGCCATGCCGGCCCAACCTTAACCCCCCCATGAGCTCTGGAAACCCTACTCACCGGCAGAAACACGACCCAGAGGTCATTTGGCTGCGGTTTTCTATAGGGAAGGTATATTAGATAACGTGTTATAAAGTGCTGTTACATATTCTACTTGCCATGGTATCTGATCTTTTATAAAAGTATGTTATATATGTAATGCCTTAAGGGTCAGTTTCCACTGAAATAGAAGCAGACAGCAAGCGTGTATCTTGTCTCCCTGTTTTTTGGTGGCCCCTGCGGTCTTAGCTTGGCTGGTTCTAACTTCAATCGCATGTAAAATTAATAAGTATAGTATGTACGTAAATAAGATTCAAACTAGCTTGTATAATTGGGATGTAAGGGAGTGACTCATCATCTTTTCATTCCAAGCCACCCTCAGCTGCCCGTGGTGCATTCTGCTGAATAGCAGAAGAGGCGCTGGCAACCAATTGAAGGCTACCAGAGGCCGTTGACGGCAGCAGCGTCACCGGAGTGGAGTTCTCTGTCCTTTCAGTGTAAATTAACCCCCGCATGAAGCGTGGGACGTGTTATACTGACGACGTAGTGTCACTCCACGTAGGGTCAGTTTGAACTATTTTAGTACATAAATAAGGTTCTAAATGCCTTGTATCATATAACTCAATAAGTCTTCGCAATTCGCCTCAACAGTCCCCGCTCTGTCAGTGACAATAACTGACCCTACCGTGAAGTGCGGGACGTCTCATACCGACGCGTCACTCCGCGTCGGGTCAGGTGCGTGACAACGCGAGTTAGGCGCGTGATAAGCCTCGGGCTACATTGAAACTTTTCCAGCATGTAAAATGAGCTTCGAAATTTCGCGTATCATTTAACTCAAACATTAGTTGCTCGCTGCTCTTTCAGTGTAAACTGACCCTAGCGTGAATTGCGGGACGTGTCACTGCGACGCGTCACTCCGCGGCAGATCAGGGCCTTTAACTCAATGCATCATTTAACTCTCAGGGTATCATTTAACTCAAACAATAGTTGCTCGCTGCTCCTTCAGTATAAACTGACCCTAGCGTGAATTGCGGGACGTGTCACTGAGACGCGTCACTCCGCATCGGGTCAGGTGCGTGACAGCGCGAGTGAGCCGCGTGATAAGCCCCGGTCTACATTTACTCGTAGTGTCGCCCTCACGACCTTATTGGATTACCCAGACTCGCCTAGTTATCGTAAACAGCCGTAAAGACGCTGTTAGGACGTCTGGTGGGCGAGATAATTTCATTTGGGCATTTGTTTTAAACGTTCACTTCATTTTATAGCAAGAGATGATATCTCCTCTTATTACATCATAATACTTCATACGTATGTCGAAGAAGACCAGATTGTCGTTGACTTAAGTAAGTTAGTAAAAATAGTCTATTGATTGATTTTGGGGCACAATCAATCTTTAAGGAGATAATCCAAGTTCAAAAATAAGAAAAGTTGTTTCGGGTGGGAATCGAACCCTTGACAGGCAGGGGACAGCGGTCACTACCAAATGAGCCACCGGGCCGGTCACAAAGGTGCTGGTAGTAAAATTGGCATTGAAAAGAATAACCATCGAGTTTCTTGCCAGTTGTTCTCGATAGAAGCTGCATTCCGAATCCGGTGGTAGTTTAATTCCTCTTTATTTATTGTTAAAATGTAGTATTGACAATTTATAAGTGCTTGCCTCAAGCCTATATGAATTTGCCTCAAATCTATATGAATAAAGTAAAATAAACATAGGTCGTGCAGGACAGACCCAGATGGAGGCTCTTATTATCGGCGGACTGCCTTGTCATCTAACGCGCTAAGTAGCGCTTGCTACTATTAGGCCAGTAAGACAGTAGATAATATGTATAAAAATAGATAGATAAACGTATAATAAAAATCTATGCCTTCTAAATGTAACGCGTTAATGTAAAACGCAACCCCTACCTGTACAATGATTGGTGGGAGCGTGCGAGCGTCACGCAGGAGGCGTGACGTCACGCGTGACGGGTCAACGACCCGCTCACTGGGTCACGGCTCGGTTAAGAAAATGTGTAGGTACCTATTTATGAAAAATAACGCTTTTTTCATACTTAGCAATATTAAATTTTGGTTACTTGGATTAAGGTATGCATTAAAAAAAATCTGTTATAAACGAGAATACTTATCCGATTTGAATTATCTGAGGTTTTGCCAGCTTTCGTAAAGTTTTTGACGTGAACTGTCAAATTTTCGAACGAATGCTAAATTTAAATTAACGTACCAGAGAGCGATAGAATCGAAGCAGAAAATAGTATTCTGAAATAGCCTCGCTATTCGAATGTTCCCTTTAATTGAAAGTTCCTTTTTTAGGGTTCCGTAGCCGAAATGGCAAAAACGGGACCCTTATAGATTCGTCATGTCTGTCTGTCTGTCTGTCCGTCCGTATGTCACAGCCAGTTTATTCCGAAACTATAAGAGCTACATTATTAAAATTTGGTACCTAGATGTATTCTGTTAACCGCATTAAGATTTTAAAGTAAAATCAGAAAAAAATCCATAATTTTTGGGGTACCCCATACATGGAACTGAAACTCAAAATTTTTTTTTTCATCAAACCCATACGTGTGGGGTATCTATCGATAGGTATTTGAAAATGATGTTGAGGTTTCTAACATTATTTTTTTCTCAGATGAATAGTTTGCGCGAGAGACTCTTCCAAAGTGGTAAAATGTGTCCCCCCCCCCCCGTAACTTCTAAAATATGGGCACTATAAAACTGAAAATATATATGATGTGTATTACTATGTAAACTACTAACGAAATTAGTTTCAATGAAATCTAGACAGTAGTTTTTTTTAAACATCATAAATCAAATTACCTAATTTTTTTCATTCAATCAGTGGTACGGAACCCTACGTGCGCGAGTCCGACTCGCACTTGGCCGGTTTTCTAATTTGAGTTCAGGGGCACAAACTGAAGACTTAGTTTTAGTTTTTGTAATCACCAAATATGTTTCATGACTGGTAGCCAGTCATTTGCTTCTAAGTATAATATGCGCCTTTTCACTTAAGGTACCTACTTCTTATTTACGAGCACGATTGGACAAAGGACATTTCCTTAGTATTTTGACAGAATCGTCAGAGTTTATTAGTAGGTTTACAAATGACAGCAAATCTTTGAATATAATGCGTTACATAACATATAGCAGATGGCCAGTATGTACAATTTCCCCAAAGTTATAAAATTTTCCTTTATCCTTTAGTTTTAGATTTATTTATATGAGTTGTTTTGTGGCCGTGTGTACATGTGGGGAGCGAGTGATTGTAAGGCATCGCCGACAAGGCAGGGATTTATGAGAGTGCCGACCGTGGTGCCGACAGTCGTGTAGTCGGTCTATCGGTCAAACCCGCTGCTGACAGCTGTACCTACACTGGAACTCGTACAGTAAATGTCATACAATTTCATGATTTTATTGCAAATGAAAATATAAAATTACTACTTGTGCATTGTATTGCATATTATTCATGTCTTATGATAAAGCTAATATGGTATGTCAGCGTAAAAACCCGAACATTTCATGTTTTAAAGTTAATTAGATAGGTAGAGAATGCTCCTAGTAAAAAATTCGCCTTTTATGCAATAAAGTTTAAATGAATAAACAACAAAACACATCAAAGCAATGTCCAAGATCGTTCTAACGAGAATCGAACCCAGAAAAATTCAGCCGAATTGAGAGCCTCCCACTTTTTCTGTTTTTTTTTTATATTTTTTGTTATTTGATTGAACTAGGTATTGTAAATAGTTGGTCTTAAACACGATAAAGAAAAGTAGGTATACTTTCTAAAACTCGACTGGGAATCGATTGCTCCACACAATGGGATAGGTCTTTATAAATAAGACATGTTCCAAGTTACGCTTACTCCGATAAAGCTTCGAAGCCTCCCTCGCCTTTGTTTCAAGATACATCCCGATTTTATATTATTTAGGCACAATCACTCTGGGGCCTAAGCGCCACCGCTGCCGTAAAGTTGGGGGTGATTCGTATCTCGGCACTCATATCTTAGAGAAGAACTGGCGTTTTGTCATCGTAATATGGCTACTAAAAATATACGGTGTTTTGTTTTTTAGGATCGTGCGTGAGGTGAATTCTGTGGAAAATAAATGAATGAGAATGTGTGTGGTATTTCCTGCTTTTAGAGCTATAAAAACAAAATTCAATTATGATAGGTAGGTAACATAACGCAGACCGCAACCCGCCTGCCAAATGGCTCGGTGGCTCAATTGGTAGTGACCCCTGCCTTCTGAACCAAGGGTCGTGGGTTCGATTCCCACCCGGGACAAACATTCGTGTGATGAACACTTGTGTTTGTTCCGTGTCTGGGTGCTTATATTTGTATTTAAGTATTTATTTGTGGTACCTTCGTTGTTCTGATACCCATACCACAAGTGCTTAAGCTACTTACTTTGGGATAGGAGCATTGTATGCGATGTTGTCTGATATTGATTAAAAAAAAAAATACGCAAAATTTGATTTATATTATGTACCTACCTATACTAATTTAATTGAGTACTCACTCACCATACGGACCAGTATGTCGGAATGTGTAGGTACATTAGAAGTGGTATTCTGATTCGCTAGGTAAAGCGCTGCGATGTAGACAAATTACAAGCACTGCTGGATAAACAACGGTGCATCTATCTGTTTGATGAACACTAATTAAATTCCTCTACAAGTCAATAGCAAAGGCAGGTAATCAGCTATGGTAAGATTAGTTACTTACTGGCATATAGGTAAATGTAATATATTTTGCTACATACTTACTACTGGGAGAATCCAGCCGTGGACTATGGAAGCAAAAAATATGAAATGGTTTTTGAAATCAGCTTCTCAATCCGCTGACATTCGCCTCACAATTGATATCAACCTCCGAAACCAGATGGAATCTAAGGTATTTCCTCGTACTACGAGTATAGTTAGTAGAGAGTAAATGGGTTGCATCTCCCACAAAAACCGAGACAAAATAGCAAAGTTCAATTTAAAAATTGACCCGACTGAATACCGAACCCGGAACCTTCGGATAGTCCGCGCTTTTGGCTTAACCATTGCGCCAAGATGTCTCAAAGCTGGCCTTTGACATAAATATTGGGAATCCCCTCGTGGTGTCTATGTGTTTTATTGACTGATAGGCTGACTTTATAGGTAACCTACACGTTCCTTTGTTTCCTATCATAAATTGCGTAAACCAATTTCCAACTTCATATAAACTTAAAGCAACGCTTAAAACAATCATTTGCTAACGTTGCTCATTATTTATGAACACACAACGTTCAAAAACACAGCAAGTCACACACAAAACATTAATCATTCTTTACAAGAAATCGTTACGTTTGCCTTACACCGCACCACCTTTTTCGTGGAGTTGTAAAATATGCAAGATAATCACTTCACCTTGATATTAGGGCACATTCATTCTAACTTAGGGCTTTTTCATTAAGCCTGGGTGTAACGTGGGGTGTCATTCGGCTGGTAATGAAAAACCCTGGAGAATGCCTCGCCTCTACTTAGAGATTACACCTTCATTAGAGAGAGACGTGAGGCCATTCAGGAAATCGTGACGCGCGAAATTTTTTCGAAAGTGAAATTTTTAAAGGCGCTACTGATTTCATGTTTGAATTCTGTTTGGTGCCATATTCTAGATAATATAATTAAGTATAATAGACTAGCAACCCGCCCTCGCTTCGCTTCGGGTATTTTAGATAGGTAAGCGCTAGTTAATACGTATTTATCCACTCAACAGTAGCGACTTGACAGCTAAAGGTCAATTCGCTACTGTTGAATAGCTAACAACATAGGGAATAAGTAAATAAGAAAAGAAAAGTATTACTATTAATATAAAGTAACTTAAATAAATCATAAACCGAAAGTTAGGACTAAATTAGCGTAAATTATCCGTTTCTCTCAGATTTTACGAAACATTTTTTAAGCTCTCCGTAGCCAAAAGTGCAAGAGGGTTATCATTTTGGGACATGAATTAGGTTAAAATCCGGTAAAAATAATAAGACATTAAAACATTAGGTACCCCCATTCTTATGTTGCAAGGTACAAGGCAAAACCAATTCTACTAGGATAGAGATGCGGAAGAAAGGAAATTGTTTATTAAGTGGCACCTACTCCAAATTTACCTAATCGCTCAATTTCCCCCTCACTCCACTCCATAAGTTCAATGACTTCGATCCATCTTGAGCTCGATGGGCTGCTCGATGACGTAGACAAATATTTTACCATAAATTGCGATCGCTGGAGTTTAAAAACTATTTGGATTTTGAACGAGTTGCTTGGCAACCGACTAACAACCCTTGGCAACAATTTGGCAAGCCATTTTGTCATTATTGTATCATCGGCAAGGGATTTAATTGTGTAATTTGTGTTTACTTTTGTGTTAAATTGTGATTTCTGTGATGGCGGGCGCGCATAGGCCTATGAGTCAGATGAGGAAGATCGAATCTGTATGTTTCTAAATAAGATAAAAAACATGCATGTTTCATTCTCGAGAAAGATTTTTGTCCAACAATTTAAATCAATACTTCTTTTACTGACCTAAAACTAGGGTTTACTGACCCGTTGGCTCATTAAGTGATCTCTGTCTTCTGCACCAGGGGTCGGGGCTTCAATCCTCACCCTGAATAAACATTCATGTGATGAACATTTGTGTTTGTTCTCTATATCTATGTGTAGATACATTATTTGTGGTATGTGTGGTTACAAAGAATAATAAGATAGAGGTATACCTTAGTTGAATCCTGATTTCCATAATTGAAGTGCGTAAGCTATCTACATACCTACTTACTTTGGGATCGGATATTTCTAAAAGTTATGTTAATATTTTGAATACAAAATTAAATCAACAATTTCTTTATACTACCTAGCCTAGTATAATAAAAATAGTGTTTACAGAGTATCTTAACAGCCGTAAAGGTAGTAGGTACATTTGTTTAGGCCACAAGCCTAGTAGTACGTATTCTGGATTTATAGGGGTTCAAGGAAATTTATTTGGATTCAGGGTAATTTGGAAATTTTAGTGTTTACAACATAAAAGTTATGGCTCGAGCTGATGGGATACATTTTAGCCTTTTTGGTTAGTTTTACGCGGGTGATTTGTCTTGCGGTTACTTACCCGTAGTTAGTGTATACTTACTTTTTTATACTGCCATGCCGGCTTGCGAGATAGAGATCTAGCTATACGCCGACGGAACCCGCAATACGACTGAAGGCACGTCCTGGGTGTTTCAGCGAGTATGCGGTAATCGTTTTAAGAGAAGTAGGGCATAGCGAATCTTCACTCGAATTGAGCCGCCCCGTCCGGGGAAGGACCTCCACCCTATAGAATACCGCAGCCAAATGACCTCTGGGTCGTGTTTCTGCCGGTGAGTAGGGTTTCCGGAGCTCACGGGGGGGTTAAGGTTGGGCCGGCATGGCGGTGGCAACTGACAGGTAACTGACCAGTTACTTGCCAGTTGTCACAGCGGCTTGGGCTTCTCTTTCGCTTTCCATCAGGCGTAGGGAAGCCATTATGTCGAGCCACTATAAAAAAAAAATCGTAGCTTGGCGCGTTAACCCTACCTACCACCTGCTGAGAAGCCGATATGCCGGTAACAACTAATTGATCTGGTTACTTGCTCATTGCCGCAGCGACTTGGGGTTCTCTTTCCATCAGGCGAGGGAAGCCACTATTCTGTGCCACTATCGACTATATCAACTGGCTCGATGGCTCATTTGGTAGTGAGTTTTTTTTGTTTCTATAACGAACATACAGGCAGACAGACAAAAATTGTACTGATTGCATTTTCTGCATCAGTATCGATCACTAATCACCCCCTGATAGTTATTTTGAAAATATATTTAATGTACAGAGTTGACCTCTCTACAGATTTATTATATCTATATAGATAGAAGAAGATAAAAATACATTATAATCAAAACAGTTGGGTACGAGTACATATAAGTGGGTATAGCAGAAAATTAAGTGTTACTCTCGCCTTTTTTGTACTTTAGAAGAAGCTTAGCCAGTATCAAAAATATATGTCACTCACGCTAAGGGAATCTTTTGGCACCGTTATGCGTTAGTCGGTCGATTAGCCTACTTTTGCTTTGCCCTGGAGTTTTTGCGTATTCTTTAATACCTACGGATGGTTTGTGGGTCGATGCCGTGACATCAAACGCGAGTTTGTTTTCATACGATGCTTATATGTAATGATTATTGTTAACTTATACTTTTCCGCTGTAGAGGTTTCGGGAGTGGCTAGGAGTTTGCACCTAATGTTTATACTTCCATCTCATCTCGTGATGCGAGAAGCCCAGTAACGAAGAAAGATTATTTTGACTTTGATTTTGTCATAGTATCTAATTTTACTAACATGTTAGCATAGATAATTAGTTCAGAATAATTGCAAAAGTCTACGTTTTTGAATAAAATTCCGATAAGACAGCAATACTTGCAGCTTTATTTTAGATTTTTTTTTATAGTAGCTCGACATAATGGCTTCCTCACGCTTGATGGAAAGCGAAAGAGAAGCCCAAGTCGCTGTGACAACGGGCAAGTAACTGGTCAGTTACCAGTCAGTTGCCACCGCTATGCCGGCCCAACCCTAACCCCACCCTATTCTCTGGAGGGTGTATCATTCCCAATTTCTTGCTTCCGAATTATTATAAAGATGCTATGTTTTAAGCTAGATAATAAAAAGTATAAAAAATACATGATTCGAACGTATTGGGTTTGTAGATTGTCTGATTGCATAATTTGAGCCCAGTTTGCTTTTGCACGTCTCGCCAAAGCTTTTACCCATCATTCAATGCTTTCAGAAAGAAGCGCTGTTCCGAGCTCGTAAGCGCATCCTCAAGTACTTAGTACTTGGGTTCCTGAAGCAGGAGGGGTTCATGCACGCCGCCGACACGCTGGTCTCCGAGGCAGCCCTCACCGGGGAGTTTGAGCTGTGCGACAATATTGATCTCGATATCATTCTGCAGGTAGGTGCAATACCATCTGATGATAAGTGAGAAAAGATGTAGAAAATCATCATCAGCCTACCTCAGTCCACTGTTGGACATAGGCCTCTCCAGTTGTTCGCCACTTTGGCCAACCATCTGGATTTCCCCATAATTTATTTATTTATTTATTTAATCTTTATTGCACATAAAATTTGTACAAAAGGCGGACTTAATGCACATGACATAATCGCCACGTTGGGCAAGCGAGTTGACGTTCATAGGGGCGGTGGCGCTACTGCCCGTCGTCGGTCTGTGGTATTTAGCTACGCCTTCAATTGTGATGGTTATACCGCCACCAGTCGGTTACCAAAGCCTCGTCTGCTATTCAGCAGGATGCACCACGGGTAGGTGAGGGTGGCTTGGAGCGAAAAGATGATGGGTCGTTCCCTTGCCTCTCTAAAATAAAATCCCTGTGGGTAGCGATAACCATTAATTCCTGTCAAATGTCACCGATTTGCTGCCTTAAGACACTTACATCTAGGATTTTTTTGAAAATGAGAAGCGTGGTCGATCTACCGATCGATAAATTTGGTTTTTAAAGTCCAGGTGTGGCAGGTGTCCAGCGTCTTGTCGTGTGAACAACATGCTCTGTAACCAAGACAACTTACGTCATAGGTTACAAAGACATAAGTATAGTTAGAGACATAAGTCGTTACAACCTGCTTACGGAAACTTTAGCCTCCAAGAAATCCAGGATAGCGATACGAAAAGAGGACCAATGTCTTCACTTTCAAGAGTGACAAGACGTCAGTATGAAACGGCCCGAGATCAGATGTAGAGCCAAAACTGCTTAACGTTCTATGCGCTCTGACGTATATCATCACCGACTTTGTTACCTATGGGTAATTTCTACACAGAGAAACCCAGTAACAGTTTTTGGCTCAGTCCGGGATTTGCGGGCAAATACCAACGATGCCATTGAGTACTACTGACACAAAGAGAAGAAGTACTACACTGTTGGCCTGCGGATTGTTTTTAGCCAGTAAATAATGTAGTGCTTAGCAGAACAAGCCTCGGTTACAGGTAGATGGAGGCGAGCCAAGTCCTGGGCACACAGGGCAGAGGAGGTGACAGTGAGGTGCATACGAATAAGCTTCAACTTGACAAGCGCGGTGGTCACTGTCTTCTGAGCCAATAATCACCAATTTATTTATTTATTTAAAACTTTATTGCACAAAATGGTACAAAAGGCGAACTTAATGCTAGGAGCATTCTCTACCACTTAACCTTTGGATCATGCAGAGAGCAAATGTGTGTCCCATGTTGTTTTCGAAAGGATACTACTTACTTGGAAACAAGACTAGATAGAACCGATAGGTTTTGTTGCTTACAACAGCGACTATTCGTCCGTCTAGTGACTTTTAAGTAACATCGGTCTGCAAACGTCCACTTCTGCTCATAGGCCTCCCCCAATGTGAATTGTCATTTGGGGGATTTGCTTTAGTCCCCACGCTTGGCAGGCGGGTTGGTGACCGCAGTACGTTTTATTTCCACCCAGATAGGCGCTTATATTATCCTCTACCCAAAGGTTGTCTGGTAGAAATCGCTGAAAGTGATAAGGCCGCCTTTATTGTACCTTGCTTTTTCTTTGCATCTAGTCTTAAGTAAACTGTTTGGTGTGCAATAAAGTATATCTATCTATCTTTTTATCTACGTCCAGTTAGAATAAACGCTGCACCTTAATTTGTCACTGTTTCGTAAAGTGGTATTAATGTTGAACCATTCGTCGCGTTTATTTCTTCACTGTCATTTGTTACACTGGACCACACCAGCTTGTTAGCGCCGCGCTTTGCTCGTGCCTGTTCTAGGTACGGAGTGGAGTGAAGAAAAAAAAACCCTAGGTAGGTAGGTAATTGTTAACCTAAAAAGTGGGAACAGGAATTTTCAGTTAACTAGCTGATTTAGATAGATAGATATTGTTTATTGCATACGATATCTACTGTTTACTTAAATTAAAACAAGGTATTACAGACATTTGTTGTGTTATTTAGGTCTTATCGCCATAACTCTTCCAGACAACGTTTAGTTAGACTTAGACTTACTAATTTAATGTAGTTGTTGTCAATTACTGTGCATGTTAGTTAGTTAGTTAGGCCGGTCATGTCTTCCGCAGAGCCGTCAATAGGTGGAGCAGACGAATCTTGGAATGGACACCGCGTTTAGGCAAACGTAGTGTAGGATGTAGGACGCCCCGCAACCCGCTGGGCGGATGACCTAATACTAGACGCGCATTGGTGACTTTTTGTCACCGTGACAGTCGTTCCATCTCTTTTGCACTTTTAAAATGAGAAGAAGAGAGATATCTGTCACGGTGACAAAAAGTCACCAGTGCGCGCCTAGCCTTAGAAGAACTGCTGGCAGTTGCTGGATGGGGGAAGCCCGGGATAGAGAAATGTGGCGCGAATTAAAGGAGGCATACGTTCAGCAGGGGACAAGCTGGCAGAGGCAGTTGATTTTAACGAGGCCGCAAAGAAGAAATATAAGTTACCTTTTTTATTTTCCTTTTAAAAATAATATTGTCTTCGCATTTAGTTTATTAAACAATGAGAGGTCAACTACTTAGAATTATTTGCTAAACAACTACGAACCTATCTTGGCTAAAAGCAGACATCTTCCATCTTCATCGGCAGTAATAAAACTTTTTATATGCAAAAGGATATGCGAGACCCTACACATATGCTACGATTCCGCAACGGAAATTGGAAAAATGAACGTTAGCAATATCGGTTCACTGGGTACGGTGTCTAGAGAAAATGGAGTTTCGCCTTCAACCAGATTGTGTAAAAGAATGACAGTATTTAAATGAAGCTATTATCGAATAACGTAACGGATAAAGAATTAGTTTAGCAGCTTTTTTACAGGAACTTTTAATTCAATCATGAATTACAAAATTATTTGTTAATTTTATTTTATTTAACCATAGGTAGTCTTTGTATTCGGCCCGCAACGCCTAACTGAAAGTGTTTGTGATAATAAAACAAAGTAAAGGTTCACGAATGGTCCATAGTGCTGTATGAGATTAAAGTAGAGTCATTGAAGTCTCAATGCATGTTGTAGGATAGTTGTACAAAAAGACTTTCTTGAAAAATTTACATACACTTTTTATTGTAACAAGAGTTATCTTTGCACCTAATTTCATTACATATTGTATGTATTTCCATACGCAAGTTTGGATCGTTTCATTTTTTAATCGTTTTATGTCAGTATTTAGTGTCTCCAAATAACGCACATACACACTTTAATCAATTGTGTAAAACGTCGGCAGCGTAAATAATTTCACCTCTGAGGCCCTACTACAGAAAACGAAAACGATCGTTCGTTGAACGGATCGCGTATTTTTGCCCCATAAATCCCTCTCATTTGTCCCTCCCGTGTTCGAATATACAAATTAAAATTCGTCAACGTCGATTTTCAACAATTTAATTAATATAATAGAATACGGGAGGGACAAATGAGAGGGATTTATGGGGCAAAAATACCCGATCCGTTCAACGAACGATCGTTTTCGTTTTCTGTAGTAGGGCCTCTGGACTTCTCTCAAATAGATAGGACAAATTTATATTTACCTAAAACATATTTAATAGTATAAAAACGCGAATTGTAAAATGTTATTTAAATCCCAGTGTCTACGTAGTTAACTACTACGTATCATCCTGTAGTAGTTGTATCACAGTTATGGGTCTTTTTACTGAATGTCTGCACAGAATATCTAGACATTTTTCCACAGCTCTCTATAAAGCCAGAGCTTGTAAATCTTTTGATTGATGAATGAATGAATGAATCAAAATAAAAAAATAAGTAGATATGGCGAGCACACGAATCGTCTAATTATGCAGGTACAAAAAAAAACTACTGTGTCTTGACATTGTTTACTGTGACTTACAAAAAAAATCTTGTCTTTCGAGAAGAACCGGCAAAAAATAGTAGCTCTTTTCCATGGTCAATGCTTTTAAAGGTACACATTCAATGTTTGGATTACAACGTTCGGAATAAATTAAAATTTTTACAATGCACAGCTAAGAGAAACTGATCCCAAAATTGTTTTTTATAAAAATAAGGAATAGTGTTCTAAGAAGCAGCAGTCTAAGAGATGTTGTCGTTTAATGATTGAATCATGGACCATAATCGTCAAATAAATAAATAACCCAAGACATGCCACAGCGCCATAGGTGGCTAGGGCCCCAAACTAAGCCGAAGCTTGTACTATGGGTACTAGATAACTGATAAACTTACTTATATACTTTTTTTTTTGTAAATACTAGTAAATAAATACATATTCTAAACAGAAAACACCCAGACCATGAAACAAACAGACATGTGATCTATTATTATGGCATTAGCTACCTTTGCTGGAGACTGTGCGTGGAGAGTTTAAATTACCGATCTTCGACGACACGTAAGTTACAAACGGCATAGCCATTTCTGTTGTTGGCTGGTTGTTGAGTGTGTCCGCGGCACAGCGGTTGGCGGGGCGCCAAGGGTCGCGCCGGAGACGCGCGGGCGCCTCGGCGACTCGGCGGCTCCGCGTTGAGGGATGCAGGTGGAACTAGGCAACCTAGACGCGTATACTTTAGCCTTTTTTGTGTTGATACTAGCAGCATTAACTCGGAGGTTCGTCTGTGTGGTTATATTGCGCTATAACTATAACAGTGACTATCACTAATACTCGTAGTTTAAAATGAAATCTCCGTTGCATCTAAGGCCTGGAGTCCAGTCTCTATTTTTCCTTTTTATTCTAAATGCAATTCAGCATTTACCAGTTCACTCTCGCCTTGCACACCGGTTATCTCTGGGGCGATAAGCCCAGCAAAGATTTCCATTGTTTGGTTGTTTTGTTGCACTGTGAAGGTAGACGGGAAACGAGCTATGCGATTTTTTGGAATGCCTCCACTTTGGGCGGTTATCAGCAACCCTAGTGATCCCTAGTCCTTCGCCCTCATCCCGGGTTTTGTGTACCCAGGTAAACGCTGCTGCCGCCTGCCCGTTCATGACCGAACTGAATCCGAAAACCACACGGACAAAGTTTCTTCAACTACCCCTACCTTATATTATTTTAACATTTATAACAACTATGAAGGCGTTCTTCCACAGGCACAACCCCAGGATCATCATTGAGAGGGGAGTGAGGAAAGTAGTGGGGGGTTTCTATACGGTCTCAGATAAAGTTCGGGATAAGATAGCCGAGAGTACGTTGGCTCTCGATAATCCTTTTAGTGCCCAATTCTACGAAGACAGGTGTTCAATCCATTCAATCCAACTATCCGTTTGCAGGACTACTGCAGCTACTACCTGATCAGGTTCAACAAGCAGCCTCAGTTCCTGCGCAAGCTGGAGGAGCGGCCCGTCCCCCGCCGCCCCCCCACGCGCAAGGGCCGCCCCGACGACAGGAGGCCGGAGACGGGCAGCCTGCAGCCCTGCGAGAAGGAGGCTGATCTGCCCTCCACCTTTACCATCACTAAGCTGGTCAGGGTAAGGTCATCATCATCATCAGTACCACCACTATTGGACATAAGCCTCTCCAGTTGTTTGCCACTTAGGACAAACATCTGGAGGATATACCCATAATCGCCACGCTGGGCAGGCGGGTTGGTGATCGCAGGGCGTAGATTCTCGCTCCAGTGACGCTGCTGCCCGTCCTCTGCTTGTAGTACTTAGCTACGCCTTCAATTGTTATGGTTATACCGTCACCAGTCAGTTGCCAGAGCCTCGTTTGGTATTCGGCAGGTTGCACCACAGGCAAGTGATTATTGATTGGCAGCTGTGAACGAAATGCCGTCAGGAGACTATTTTTATTATGTATCTCAAAGAACTTGTTAATCAACTCCTCTATTGCCATTAAGCAGTATTTATTCACATAATATTCCTGAATGTTGTAGGAAGACTTGCTCCAAACGCCAGATATGGGCATTCCAGCGGTGGAGAGGAAGTCTCTAGCACAGTTCTTGTCGAGCGTGACCCCGGACAAGAAACCGCTGGTGGAACTGCTGTACCAGGACATCGTGAGGCCCTCGGGCGTGTCCTGGGACGACATAAAGGGCCTGAGTGCTGCCAAGAGCCTGTTGATGGAGTCAGTTGTGTACCCTGTGAGGTAGGTTAATGTTTAAATGATGTAAAGACAATAAATTGGCTTTTTACTTAATCATGAAACTTCGGAAACCGAATAGAAGAGGGAACTATAGATAGGAGATTGATAGATACCTACATCCGGCAGACTGCTTGCAGCAGCTACGGGAGACGATTAGTGTTTTAGAATATAGGAAACAATTATATTCTATTTTTTACTGAAACATTTCTTAAGGTACCCAGAAGTGTTCACGGGTCTCCTAGAGCCGTGGCGAGGGGTGCTGCTTCACGGTCCCCCGGGTACCGGCAAGACAATGCTGGCGCGCGCGGTGGCCGGCGAAAGCTGCTGCACTTTCTTCAACGTCTCCTGCAGCACCGTAGTCAACAAGTGGCGGGGCGAGTCTGAGAAAATAGTTAAGGTATTTAGTTTGGTGACAGTAGATATCCCAGCTGCAAATCAAAGTTTGCACGTCAGAGGGCTCACTGATCTTAGAAATTGGCTTAGTCACTGATGCTGACTTAGAAATTGGCTTAGCTGATAATTACCTTGATATAATTGCCATCTTTAATAAATTGGTACAGCAGAGTGGCTTCTTCTCGCCTGATGGAAATCGATAGAGGAACCAAATCGCTGCGACAACAACAAGAAAGAAACTCAATCAATCATTCTGGGCTGTTAGATAGGTCTCTGGTTATAGGTACACAGGTCACAAAAGAAGTGATCCCATAACGCGACAGAAGTCATTTAACGGGTGTTTGTCCGACGGGAGTTTTTCATGCCCACAAGGAGAACAAGGTTGATTTTGTCATACCCTGATCATCATATTCAGAACTTGAATGTGCATGTTTCCTCACGATGGTTCCCTTACCGAAGTGCCAATGGTATGTGCTTATGAAAATGACTGTGTTCGAACCAGTGTATTTTAAAGTCGTTCGATACTCACTCGGCGTTTGTTGTCATTCTAGTTACCATCGCGTGTGTAAACAGTTTTCGTTCAGGAGAAATCATGGATCACATCGCTTACTTCTGAGAATGAGCAATATCGGTCTTGGTCTTGTCAGTCTGTTTTTGAATTTCTATCGCAAGAGAGTCTTAGTGGTAAATCTTCCGTCAGGTGCTGTTCGAGATGGCGTCATACTACTCGCCGTCCATCATCTTCGTGGACGAGGTGGAGACGCTGGCCTCGGAGCGGTCGGCGCCAGGAGAGCACGAGGCCTCGCGCCGCCTGAAGGCCCAGCTGCTGACGGAACTGGACGGCATCGGCGGGCGGGACGGAGTGGTCTTCCTGCTAGCCAACTCTAATATGCCTTGGTGAGTGCAGCAGTCACCTACGAATCTAATAGACTTGTAACGATTAGGTACCTCAAATATTTGCGCCGTCATCATCATCATCGTTAGCCTATCGCAGCTTTGGACATAGGCCTCTCCAGCTGTTCGCCACTTTGATCATACATCTGGAGGCTTTACCCATAATAGCCACGCTGGGCAGCCTTGTTGGCGATCGCAGAGCGTAGCTCTTCGCTCCATTGACGCTGCTGCCCATCATCAGCCTGTGGTATTTGATATAGCTATTAAGCAACTACCTACTCATATTTTTATATCAAGAAATATGTTACCTTGTGTGCTCTAAGCAAAGCCCTGTAAGTAGGTATAAGTATTTTTTATATCGACAAACCGTTGAAATTTTTTACACCTACATAATTATCTCAAAGTAAATAAATTCCTATGCGATTTCGCGCAATAATAATATCAAAGCATTTGTTTCCGCGACCCTGACCCAGCTGAAATGTTGACGTGCAACCGATTTAAAGAAGCGAAACTGGAACTATGGCTGATATATATTTTGTACTGGAGCCAACGCAGTTGCCAAGTAAAATATTTCACAGATGCGGCGACCGTTCGTAGAAATGTGAAAGAGATCATAATGCACCGGCGATAGAATAGTGGCGTAAATATACCATTCGAGACCACGAAATTCATTGAGTTTTTTACTAAATCTACACTAATATTATAAAGAGGAAAACTTTGTTTGTTTGGTTGTAATGAATAGGCTCAAAAACTACTGGACCGTTTTTAAAAATTCTTTCACCATTCGAAAGCTACATTATCCACGAGTAACATAGGCACAATTTTATTTTGGAAAAAAAAACTTTACGCGGACGAAGTCGCGGGCGGAAAGCTAGTGTATAATAAATTTATGTTGGAAGTTGAGATTCTCTTCTGACTCTGACTGGGGGCCCCTTAAGGATCATCAGCCTATTGCAGACATAGGCTTCTCCGGTTGTTCCCCACTTTGGGGCAAACATATCTCTAGAAGCCTCCGCTTTACACAAAATCGCCACGCTTGGCCACTGGGTCGGTGATCGTAAGGCGTAGCTTCTCGCTTCTAGAACGCTACTACCCGTCATTGGCCTGTGGTATTGGGCTACGCCTTCAAACGTGATGACTATACCGCCACCAATCGTTTGCTAGAGCCGCGATTGTCATTCGGTAGGAGGTAGGTAAAGGCAGGTGAGAGTGACTTGGAGCGAAAAGATGATAGGTCGCTCCCTTACATCCCCTGATGACTACTGACGTTGAAAACGTAAAGCGGGAGAATTAAACGTAGGTACCATTTATTTCGTTCAGGGAAATCGATCCAGCAATGCTCCGAAGGCTGGAGAAGCGCATCTACATCCCTCTACCAGACTTCAAGACCCGCGTGGAGCTGTTCTCCAAGTTCCTGGAGTCCAGCCGCATCGAGCTGTACCCGCGCGTGGACTTCGAGGAGCTGGCGGCGCACACCGACGGCTACTCGGGCAGCGACGTCAAGCTCGTCTGCAAGGAGGCTCTGATGTCTGCTGTGAGGAAGTCGCTGCCGGATATGACTGGGAAAGGTAGGAACTAGTGGCTATGCTCTCCGAATTTCGGCCATAGCGGTAAATCTCAAAGAACACCATCCAAGTAGGTGTGCCGGTTATAGGTAAGAACTATATGTCCACAAAAACAGGCAAGTTTTCTCCCTTTTTAGGAGATCGTGATCGTGTAGGTCTTCCATACAAGTTGTATGGAGATTTCATTCTCTATAGCCCCGGATTTCACATCGCCAATTCCGTTGTTAGCTAGCGGAACTAGTTATTGCATATTGTAGCGACGTGTTATCTACAGCGTTGTAGCGATGTGGAGATAGTTGTCGCTACGTGTCACTACATTACTATTTATGGACCGCGCCGTCGACGCATCTTTGTTTCTCGTACCTATTAGGAATGCTAAGTTGATGAAAACTTCGCATGTGCGTTGTAGGTCTTCCATATAACCTGTAGGTATGGAGCATTTTCTCAGTGTATTCAGACTTTGAGAACGCGATTTGGGGTGTCCATATGCGGCTTACGATCAGGCATCACATTTGCTCGTCTGCCACCTCTGGTATAAAAAAGAAAGTAAGTAGGGAGATTGTTTGCCGCGGAAGGTACCTCGCCATCTGTTGTTATTAGGCGGAACTAGTTCTTGTATAGGTATTGTAGCGATCGATGTCGAGATAGAAGTTAGATGAATACATGTCGTTCTACACTTATAGTTCATTCGCGTTAAGAAAATAGTGACTCATCACCGACTGCCGGCCAAGCCACACCCCCTAGCCAATTAAAACGCTAGAAATTATAATTTAACTATAACTATAAGTTTGAAAGTTATCAAGAGTTCGAAAATAAATTGGTAGATAAATAAATAAACTCATGAAACAATATGGATAGATACGCTTGTGGGAAATTTCGCGTCCTTTTTAAGAGGGCGTTGATTGAAGAGGCAATCGTTTTTGATGGATGGGTGAATGCTGGACGTGTGAAGAGCGCCTCTTAAGCGAAGTGAATTGTATGACATGAATTTAAGTTACACAAGGTCCCTGCTATCATAGGGTGGATCATTCTGAGACGATGACAAGGACGCCCTGGCTAATATCTTACGGCCGTATTCACAAACGTTACTATGCGACGCGCGGACGCACAGTGCCCAAATTCCTATACTTAGGTTTATGGGTACCTGTGCGTCCATGCGGCGCATAGTAATGTTTGTGAATACGGCCGTTCAGTGGCGTTACTACAGGGTGGCATGTCGGCAAAATGCCACGGGCCCCCAGCCGTAAGGGGCCCCCGGTCAGAGGAGAATCCAAACTCCCAACATTTATTATTACACATTTAGTCAAAATCTGATGAATTTGCCACGGGCCTCTAATGGTATAGTTACGCCACTGCGGCCGGTAGTCATTTAAGAAAAAAAAGCGTAGCCTACCTACAGTCAACAGCAAAGTCGAGGAATTGAAAAATTACATTCAAAAACAGAGATTGCTTACTTATTTTCTGCTAATTACCTACCTACTCAAAGAATTATAGCCTTAACAGTAATATCACAAGTTTTTGAAGATAAATGAGTGGCTCTACATATAACATATTGTTTGATAGTGCTAAAGGGGTGACAGTTTTGGTAACATTTTACATGAAAATGATTTTGGTGGGTTTTTATAATTCCTCTTCTACGTTCCAGGTAACCAAGCTAACCGCAAGGACAGGCTGAGCTTGGCTGACATACTGACAGCCATCGAGAAGACCAAGCCGGTCTCCAAGAACCTAGCCAAGAGACACGAAGCCTGGCAGAGCGAGATGGGATGCTCGTAACGATGCGCTGCTCTCATTCGCTATATAGAGGTGCCTTACACACTTATAAAGGTACCTTAGGAAGGCGCAACCAACTATCCTGGCCTCTACCTATATTGCCGATCCTGAGTTTGGCTGGTTCGATGCCTCTCGCTCTAGTGGTGATGGCTGCCTCTCCTGTGCCAAGAGTCGTTGGTTCGATTCCCACCCGGGACAAGTATTTGTGTGATGAACATTTGTGTTTGTATTAACGTATTATGTTTGTGGTATCTTCGATGTTCTGATACCCATGACCCAAGAGTTCAAGCTACTTACTTTGGGTTCGGTGTGCAATGTATGTGATGTTTTCCGATATCTTTTATTTTTTTTATAGTTTGCGGTGGATGCACACATTTATGTGAAAATAGCACTACTAAGCGTATTTAACCAAATTAACCTATCTTTATGAAAGATATTTTCAGGTATCAAACACATTTTTATTTTATTTTTATTGAAAGCACATTTATAAGAGTATTGTAAATAAAACGCTAATGAATGTTGTTAACTGTTTATTGATGATCTAAACCAACATTAAGTTCTTGCTCTATACAAAATATTCTTTAATTAAAAATACGCATCTTAACCCTAGCTATATACCTACTGACACAGCTCAATTCCTCTTCGTTCGACATCACCTCTAGCGAGCCAAACGGCGTCTTATCACCACGTCTCGCGGTTGAGACGGCGTCCTATCACCACGTCTCGCGGTTGAAACGGCGTCCTATCACCACGTCTCGCGGTTGAAACGGCGTCCTATCACCACGTCTCCCGGTTCATTTGGCTTTAAAACTTCATTTACCTATTTACGATAATAGATTTTTATACTATTCTAGAAAATTGGATAACCTACCAATACTCCATCTTGATTAACAGTTCATTTACAATTTGACTAGACATTAACCAATTTTCTTAGAAAAAAAACTCAAAATGAATAAAATACAATTCTGCTCGATGATTTTATAGATTTTTTACAAAACAAAAATGGATTATCTCAACACTTTTGGCACTAAGTGAAGAACCTAAAAGGAAATAAGGATAACAGTAATAAATAAGGCGGACTTAATGCTAAAGCTCGATAGCGTACAGTCAGTGTGAAGGAGTTTCATAAAGAAATAACAATAAATAAGATACAACCTATCAAAACGGTTTAAGTTGAAAGCAAGGAGGAAGGCGAAGATACATTTTATTTTATATAATTTATTTAGACCTATACTTGCGAGGGCTATCCACAAATGAGTTCGGAAAGATCTCTCTCGGAAACTTCATAGACGTTCGTTAAAATTTAACATTAGTTTGGTACAATTAATGTCATTAAAATTTGACATGTCAAATTCGAATGACGTTCTCACAAAGTTTACGAATTCGAGCGGATGTGAATAGACCTGCTGGATAATGTCTTGCTCATCATAAGCCATCACAGTTCCACGTACATAGACCTCCCACAGACATCCACAATACAATGGAAGGTAGTCGATGGCGTTTCGATTAAAATAAAATGCCTACATAAAATAAATTCACACAAATCCCTACCAGCCCGGGCTATTCACAGATCCCATTCCTGCTCAGACTCGGAAATATTCTCGCAATTTCATTAAAATTTGACATCAATCTAGAACAAATTAATGTCAAGTTTGAATGGAAACCTAATTCGAGTGAAAATAGACGTTGTGAAATAGTCCTTGAGCCACCATATTCAGAACACTACGGAAACTTTGTCTCTTTCTTACTTAGACAGTTTGCCAGTGATGAGGATCTTCCATAGTGCAGGTGATAGGGCATACATGGGCAGGGACAGGTGATGAGCGTGGCATAGTGTGAGGGTGGCCCACAGTTCCAGCCACTCTGTGATCCTCAACCCTCATATTGCCATATATACCCAACATTGGTAGGTACACATTAGTGATGCGCCGAATAGTGGTTTCACCGAATAACCGAATATTATTCGGTTCAATCTTTACCGAACCGGATATTTGGCCGAATACGGATGATGACAAGGTATGAAAATGAAGAAAATAATTAGTCCGTCTCTTAGATAATAAAAAAATATAAGACCCGTATTTTTTGTTTTCTCGAAATAACAAGAAAATACTTAGATATAGCGCATTAAAGTTACGGAGTGGGGGCTAACTACGTCACGTTAGAGTATATTTTGTACTCTAACGTGACGTCATGTGACATTTAAAATCAATGTATCTTCGTAAGTTTTTGAACAAGAGGCAAAATAAAAAATACGTATCCAATATTTTTCATTAATCTATCTGATGGACATTAAATTATTTTTTAGTCATCATCCCAATTATTCGTTTTACCATTTCACTGCGTTCCCCCGTAAACAGGTTCAAACATACACGCCGCCTGACTGAGCCGTTTAATTGCTTTCATTTATTAGGTTTTTAATACGTTCTTCGCAATTTTTATTTAACTTCTAAAAAACATTATAATAACAGAGAAGCTTGTGTTTTAGTTTTATTCCATGTTATGTAGCCAAGTATATAGAAATACTCAAACCGAATATATTCGGCACTAAAACCAAATAATTCGGCCGAATACAAATAGTGGAAAAAATGCCGAATACGCCGAATACCGAATATCAAACGAATATTCGGCGCATCTCTAGTACACATCCTTGGTGTATGGCTGCCCATACCACCACCCACCTTGATCCAATTCTACCTCAATGAAAGTCGAAAAACATTCTTAGGGCTATAACAGACACCTTACAATTCTAGGGAGGGATCAAGATGTCCATATTTTAAAGTGAAAAATGAATTGTTAATGTTTATCAGAAATAATACTTAATGGCAGTAGAAAACAATTCCGCTCATCTTTACAAAAGGTTGAATACATGGTGTATAGTAAATTGATATGTATGCGAAAATCACTATTGATGAGGAACATTATGTGGATGATAAAACATTTGTTTTTATATTATTTACAACTGACTTTGGCAAAATAATGTTTTCTCACATTTTTTATATTTTAATCAATCTTATTGCTTTTTTTGTTATTTATAAACATTTAATACTGTCTGTCCAAAATATAATATCTACAAAAAGTCTTATACAATGGTTGATCGTTTGAACGGTTTATTTATGGAAGTATTAAAGTTCTTGTGACTGTTTTGTGCCGTTTTCTTTGTCCAAATCGAAACCACTCCTTTTCAATCATTTGTGATTAATTTAACACTACTTTTCGTAAAAATAATTCCGATGTTTAGTTTGCTAGCAGAAAAGTTGCAGGGTTAGCAACTTTTATTGGGGACACCAACCCCAAAAGCATTGTCAAACTCGTGCCCTGATATTCCACTCATATTGATTGATATCTTTTTAATTTTCTAATAGCTAGAGAGCCGCCGGTTGGTATAACATTAAGCTCCAGTGGGGTAAAGTTAAAAATTGTTAATGTACTCTCTCAATGGAGAAGTAGTTGTTGTAAAGTTAATTTTTGATACTTAAGAATTATTGGTGATGCAAAAATTCAATCTGCTACTGCTGTGCTGTCTGCGGGTGGGCCTTTAAAAGACTCTTACGACTTGCACGCGGCTAAACAAGTCTTTGCGATAATAGCCCCAGCGAAAATGCCATTTCGTATAATTTAAACTAATGTAAGAAATACTGTAATGCATCACACACACATCACATTGCATAATATTTACATAATAAATATTGCAAGTTTTAATGCAGTGGCTGGATTTGGGCTCATAGGTTAATTAATATATTTATTGTTATGATAAACTTGAATATAAATATTTATCTTCTATCTTTAGTACATAATATCTGGCTTTTAAGGAGATTCTTGCATCACCAATATCAAAATCAATCATGGAATGACGCTTTTCAGATCTTGCTTCGTCAGTGCATTCTCTATTTTCCATTTACTCTGCATAAGAGCAACCAAAGAAATGTATCAAGGATAGAATAAGATAGCTTAGTGCTCTCAAAGCAACTTAATCATGCACTATTTGTACAAAGTCTGTGCATACAGCGCGCAGCTCACATCAAACCTTGGAGAGGTTTACATCCAATCTTTAAGTATTTTTTTGTATTATAGTTGAAGTTGAAAGAGAAATTGAAGTTGAGCGACGCTGGAGCTTGCGCGTTATCACACAATGTGATTATTTGAAAATAAGATGTTGTTATTGTTCTATTTTTGATACATTTCTGTGGGAGCGACCAGATAATTGAGTATGTAAAGTCTGCAAACCAAGCATCTGTGAAGTACAATATGACGAACAAACAAATTTCCCACTTCACTCCCCGCACAACCATTTAGCTAGCTATTCGTCAACATTCGAATGATACCAAAATCTTGCTTAACACTGCATCCAGCATCCATTTGAGTGTGTAAAGCTTCCTATATCACACTCTGCGTCATGTCGTATAGAATGATCACAGAATCCAGCTTTAATAACACTGCACTAACAAATTTCACTCTGCCCTAAACCATTCGGTCAGCAATTCGTTCACATTTGAGTGAGTAAAGCTTGCTGCGTAGACACACTGAACGAATGATCGCAGAATCTTGTTTTTAATAACACGGCACTAATAAATTTCCCACTTCACTCCGCACAAGAGCCACCCGGCTAGCTACTTGAGTCTGTACAGCTTCGCGTACCGCACGGTGGGGGGGAGGCGCCTCGCGTTTCAGATGTAGAAGATGATGGCGGGTATCTGGCCGTCCTCGACAGACGTGCCGTTGTTGTTGCCGGCCGCGTACGAGAACTGGAACACGACCTTCTCGCCGTTGTTGCAGTCCACGGTGACGCGCCGCAGGCCCTTGGTGCCGTAGTACGAGTCTGTGCCCTGGAACGGACCAATGGGGGCGGTTAGTTCATCATCAGAGGCAGAGGGATGTAAGGGAGCGGCCTATCATCATTTTTCTCCAAGCCAACCTCACCTGCCCATGGTGCATCCTGCCGAATAACAAACGAGGCGCTGGCAACCGGCTGGTGGCGGTATAACCATCACAATTGACGGCGTAGCTAAATACCACAGACTGATGACGGGCAACAGCGTCACCGGAGCGAGAAGCTACGCCCTGCGATCGCCAACCCGCCTCAATAGCCTATCTCAGTTCACGGTTGAACATAGGCCTCTCTAGTTGTTCGCCACTTTGGTTCGAACATCTGGAGGCTTTACCCATAATCGCCACTCTGGGCGATAGCAGGGCGCAGCTTCTCGCTCCGGTGACGGCGTTAGTTCAAAGTGCACTAATGAATACCTATACCCTACCTATAATATTTTAGGAACCAGATTGCTACGGCTTCTTGCGAGTCTAGCTACATAATCCATTATTCCCAGTTGTCCCCTCTAGCCTTGTCCCCCGTGGTGACAGCTGGGAATCGACTTCCCAGTTGTCACCGGGGTGACAATTCGTGCCGACTGTTCCCTTTGACGGCTGACTAGAGGGGACAAATGGGACGTCTATTTCTCAGTTGTCACTTGGTGGGGGGGGACAATTGCTACGAGGATGAAAATGAAGAGAAGTAATGAACTTTGTGACGTAATTAATTGATTTCGTCTTTCTTGGCAGGTTATTATTGGCTCTGCATAGTGGCTTCCTTTCGCCTGATGGAAAGCTGGAAAGTACGACTGAATCACTCTGACAACGGGCGGGAAACCTCAGTTTCCAGTTAGTTACCACAGCCATGTTGATGCGAAAAATGCTTCTTGCTTTTTTTTATATTACTAGGGTAGGCAATGGTGATGAACAGGGGCATCGCATGCGCTTTGCCGACCCTTTAAAAACCTAATTACTTAAGACTTGAAGACAAAACATATTGCGCCGACCCCAGATAATGGGAACAGGGCAGGCAAATGATGATGTTGATGACTTAAGACTTGAAGAACACACACAAAGAGGCAAGGTCCAGTCTCAGACTTAGCTTCGTTTAAAGATACTATAGGAAGATGTATTGACCTTGAGCTTAGCGCTGGCTATGTAGGAGGTGTTGGGCAGTATCTCGACGGGCTCCTTGAACATGGCGCGGAAGGTGTCGTCGGTCCCGTCGCAGCAGAACGTCGTCGTGTTCGACCCGCATACCTTCTTAGTCGCTAAGTGGATGATCTGCAAATGGTGATCAACTGTTTTTATACCTCATTTTTCACAGTTTTTTACAATTCATCGCAATGGACCTAGTTGACGAGGTTCACCAGTGGCGTAACTATACCATTCGAGGCCCGTGGCGAATTCATCGGATTTACACTAAATGTGCAATAATAAATGTTAGGAATTTGGATTCTCCTCGAACCGGGGGGCCCCTTACGGCTGGGGGCCCGTGGCATTTTGCCGACATGCCACCCTGTAGTTACGCCACTGATCTGTACTTATGTCAAGTAAAAACGCTTCACTTGTTAAGACCAGGTTGACTAATTGGCACAAAACACAAAGTTGCTGCAACTATAGTTCGGAATGTTCATATGAGAAGATCAATTCAAGTTAATGAACTATTTTTGAAATGAAACTAGTTTTAGGCTTCTTGTGGTTTTGTTATAAGGTTCGAGGGCTGATGTTCTTCTTGCTATACTTACACTTAACCATTACATGCATTAACCATTACATTTTAACTTGACATAGGAAAATATCCAAAATAATAATTAATTTACTAATGGTATGTAAATAAATGTACAATGATCCTATAAAAATAAATCAATGACAAACCTGAAGGTGCACCTCATATTCTGACGGTCCAAAATATGACCCGTACAGTCCAAATCCAACCACGAAGATCCTTTGGTCAACAGTAAATCTGATTCTATCGCTGGTCCCGCTGTAACCCCACCTGGACTCCGTCTGCGGGAACCTGTTCACGGTCAGTTCTTTCCCGGTCATGCAGCACCGGGGTGTGTCCAGGAAGCCCACATTAGGTTTGGGGTTAACGGTGAAGTACAGGAACAGTTGGACTATTTCCCGGTCGTCCAGTAGGCCGCTCTGTGCGGGGCCCATGGCGAACTCCTCGACGGACATGAGCGGGAAGCGGATGGCGTTGAAGGCGCGGCCCAGCACCGTGCGCTGGTTGACCGGCGTCACCGGCAGCTGGCGCCTGATGCACTCCGCTTCGGACCAGCGCAACACCGCTGAGAATATTTTCGCTTCTCGAATTCGGAGTGTGTCTCTGAAATTTTATGTAAGATTATTGAAGTGTTTTGACAGGTGAATCTTTGTTACTCTTTCACACAATAACTAGATACTTAATTTTAACTAAACTTTACAGTTATATAGCAGTATGATTGTGCTATATAACTGTAAAATTTACTACAATTTATAGATAGATAGAAGAAAAAGGTATTACAGATATGTGATCTCTTCGAGACAACTTTCATTTATAGTTATTTTCATATAACATATCAATTTTATTCATGTTGGCATAGCTGCAACTACCATGATAAATTAATTACCTAATAATTGAATTTGTACAAAGCTAAATTAGGTCCTACAGTATAATGATTATAACTTGGTGATTATATCAAGTATCACAGTTTCTTACAAAATAATATTGCTTTCGAATTACTTCTCTCAAATGATAGCTGGTAAAACGAATACTACCTACACAGCACTGTTATAAATATTTATAAACAAATAATGAATTTTCCTTCTCCCAATTTAACTAAAATATTTATGAAACTGCAATAAGTAAAATTTATACTATTATAGGTAGTATAATTTATACTTTTCTTGATTTCTTGACACAAATATTTAACCCAACTGATAATAGAAACTCTAAAATATGCTCATACTACAAGTTAAAAAAAACCATGAAGTACAAAAGAAAGGTTTCATGAAAATCTCAACTTAATACATACCTTTCAAGAACAGCATTCAATGTGTCCTGATCTATGTCAGTGAACCCTTCCGCATTCAAAGCATCTGTCGTGTTCTTGTCAATCATCTCCAGGCACAGGGCCGCCAGCTGTGGCTCGTCGAACAAGCGAGCCTGCGTCAGCAGGAGGAACGCATTGTCCGTACCCAAGTTGCTCTTTAGAAAATCCACACAATGCTCCTCCAAAGCTGCCACTGCATACTTCTTAGCCGTATACAAAGTAGTCATGACGCTCTCCGGACCGATTCTAACCTCGTCCGAATATAGGAACTTCAACAAATGTAAGAAAGCTGCCGGTTCAACGTCGGGGAGCTCCACCTCATCGGATTTAGTTGCCAGCACGCCGTTGAACATGGCGTCGAAGACTGCGCTGCCGACGGACAGGACGAATTTGTGCGCGGGTATGACTTGCTGGTTTGTGTCTTTGCCTACTATGAAGTGGACGTCGCAGAGTATTTCGTTGTTGAAGAGGAAGGAGAGCCGCTCTTTGACGGTTGTCTTGGTGGCCTGCCAGTTGTGCAGGCGGCCGCCTGTGTTGTTGGTGGGCTGGAGGTTCTCTATGGCGGAGGAGGAGGCGACTGGCTCGGCCGGCTGGCCCGCCTCGTCCACCCGCATCTGCTCGATCTGCCGCGCCAGCTGGTTGGACGGCAGCATGTTCTGCGGCGGCAGCTCATCGCCCCCGTCGCCATCGTCCAGCCGCACGTTCAACAACAACCTATTCACGATATCATTCTTGGAGCCGGATGCCATAATAACACGCTCGACACCTCTCAACTCACAAGCATAGCACGCTAATCAATTAACGAGTTTTTAACGGAACCAACTTATTTTGTAATATTATCATGAACAAAGGTAGTTGCTCAAGATTGGAAAGGTGTGATTTATTATTGTAATCAGCGTCAAAAAGTGTTTTTACAATGAAATGAAGTTTCAGCGATTTGACGTGACATGACATCTGTGCGTTTTGACGTCTCTTCGTCTGACAGATCGAAGTCAGTGTTGCGCACAAAAACATCGATTTTATTCTTTTTTAGTAGTAAACCCAGATTGGTCATAATTATAGGTGGATTTTATTCTTATTGCTTTTTGACCATTTTAAATGGATATGTTCTCGATAGGCATTTCACTTTGATAGCATGATTATGCAGTTGCACAATTCAAATGCGTTAAAATAACTTTTCTAATAAGTCTGGAATAGGTACTGTACGAGGGATGTAAATTTAGAGGAGTGGCCTATCATCATTTCGCTCCACTCCAAGAGAACCTCACCTGTCCTTGGTGCATCCTGCCGGATAACAAACGAGGCGCTGGCAAACAGACTGGTGGCGGCATCACGATTGAAGGCCACCGGAGTGAGAAGCTACGCCCTGCGTTATGGGTATATCATACAGATGTATGTTCTAAGTGGCGAACAACTTAAGAGGCCTATGTCCAGCAGTGGACTACAATAGGCTGATGATGATAATGATGATGAGGTACTGTATTAGAAGTAGTACCCGAAGAGTATCTCCATGGTTTATAAGATTAAGAACCATATCATTAAGGGCAACGAGTCATTAATGGCAGTTTATTAAGTATCTGGTAGGCGTCTGGTCAGCTCCTAGCTCCATCAAATTATCGAGTTATGTTGTTCTCACTGAAATCTCAATGATCGTTGAATCAACGCGCGCTAAATTTTTGTATCCTACCTTTTTTTTTAAGCCAGGGAAAGTGCTTTTGCGCATTCCCGCCGAACAACGGGGTATGTGGGACTCACGCCGCTCTCAAAAACGGAAGAGCGGCACCCTGCCTCAGGATGGTAGGAGGCAGGGAATACACACTAAAAACCCCGGCCCCTCCGTCAAGCACCTTTAGGGTGGTGTCACGGGGCCTGGAATGGTCTAGAATGGTCTGCCGCAACACCACTAGCTCTGCCTTAGGCTGGCCAGACAAACTTTGTATCCTACCTAGTGTTCAGAGGACTCTAGAATATCAAAAGTAGTAAAACGCGCGTTAGCATAATGCACTGCCTGAATAAAAACTTAATTATGAAGTAACCCAAAACACGCCACGCTAGGTCACACATCGCCATTTAGCCCCAAACTAAGCCGAAGCGTTTATTATGGGTACCTACCCATTTACCATCTAGTTAGGTACTCAGATAGGTACTTTTTTTTTGTAAATAAATACATAATACTTAAAACACATAGACCAATACAAACAGACGTGTTCATGAACACAAATGTTTCTACTGTGCGAGAATCGAACCCACGATCCTTGGCTCAGAGGGCAGAGGCCATTACCAAATTAGTCATCGAGCCAGTCAACTTGTTATCGCCCGTTGTGAAAACGCGCGTGAACGCTTGTCATCTGACATACTTACGTTTTTTATGTAGGTACGGCGGTACGCACGCTGTGCGAGCGCGCGTCGCGTGCAGCGGTCGCGCGCTGCAGCCGTTGCTGCGTATCTCCGTCGCAAAGAGCGTGTAACCGATACAACTGGCACGACTTTTAATGTTTTACTCAAATGTCTTCGCTATTAGGAAGATGTACCTACTTCTAAATCACATTCTAAATACATTAAGACTCAAAAGACTGACTGACTGACATAGTGATATATCAACGCACAGCCCAAACCAGTGGGCGGATCGGGCTGAAATTTGCTTTGCAGGTAGATGTTATGACGTGGGCAGCTGCTCAGAGAGGATTATGATCAAAATAGGGGATGAAACTCTATTCCACGCGGACGAAGTCGCGGGCAAAGCTAATTTACCTACTATATTTTGTGAGTACCAAGAGTAAACGCCTAGACGAGCAGAATCACTATGCGAGGTGGCTAAGGAGTCAGATAATAATCAAGAATTTCACGTGTTAAACTCGAACACAACAAAACTTAGGTACCTGACATCAAATCATATGTATGTATACCTACGTTCACATTTACATAAATATTTAATATGCAATAATATATTTTCATGTTAACAAATTTTCGTATCTAACTAAACAATATGGAATCATCTCACTCACCTATCACGTTCATTACAGTCCTACACTAAATATCCCATCCGCACATTACGCGAATACAATTTGCAAAACTATTTAAAAAACAAATAAGCAGCAAGGTTACAAGATCTCCCTTCATAGGTCTATGGCTAATTTCGTACGTCATCAAGGGCACGCACGCGCGCAACGGTCGATTCAGCTACAGGTGCTCGCCCGGCAGTCGAGTAGCGGCCGCGAACCGACCAGGACCTCGCCGCCTCCGCCCCCCACGCGGACTACAGCCCAGCGCGAATCATGACTGGTCGTAGCCAAAACAAAAATAAATAAAACGTCCACACAACTCAATCTTCACAAAGCGCCTGACAAAATAGTGTGCGCCACGCGGGAACGCTTGCCAATACGTTGCATTTACAAATTCAACAGGCGCTCAAATTAGTTTGCGCTTACGGTCGCTTCGCTAGTCTGATCTCTTGAAGTTGAATTTTAATGGTCGTCTCGTCTCTACGCTATTGTTAATCTAACATGTTGTCTGTTCGTTAAACCTTTTAAAGTATTATTGGATTGTTAAATATGAAGAAAGTTTCGAGCTTTGTTGGATGGACTTAAGGATTTTCATTAATGTGCATTGAAGTGGAATGAAAAGGGAGGAGATACATTACAATAAATAAATTATTACGATGATGTAAATTGTAAGTATGAGCTGTAGGTACATATGCCTTTAACAAATTTTATTGATGATTTTATTATGTGCTTACCTAGTCTATAAAAGGGGTTCACAGGTAGGTACAGAAGTTGTTACCGGTTTTTAGTTGTACCTAGATGTGAATAATAAGAATTCATTGTATTGATCTATGTAAACTTACCTTCTTATTGATTAATTTGAGAATTAAAAACTAAATATACCTACCTACTTAAACGGAAATTAGAAGACAAAGTAAATTTCACATGTTTTATAGATTAAGCATTAGGTATTTAGGTATAACATCTTCATCAGGTACCTCTATTTACATATCTTACTTAATTCCCGATAATGTGTTGTTAGTATCGAATAGCCTACAAATATTTCAAGGGCCTGCAACGCGCCTTTGCCTCTTCTGGTATTGCGGTGTTTATGAGCTGAAGCACTTCCCATCAAGTGACCTTCAGGCCTATTTGCCCCCTCTGTACTAAAGAGACACTGTAATAATAATATGATAAATACTTCATACAAAATAATATGAATATCAAATAAACTTAGTAAATGTAAAATATACCTTACTATCTGTAGGTACATGCGACCACAAAAGTGGATGACAACTTTTAAATTTATGATTATCTAGCTACTATCAACTAAGTACATAGGTATATCATTATAACAAACATGCAGCTAAACAGTAGGTAGTATCTCTATTGTGTCTGGTATACCTTCAGAGTGATACGTTTAATGATCACTGTATACCTATTCAAAATTGAGTACCTACCTACATTGTTTGTAAAAGCCATTAGGTCGGTAATAGGTAAATACATCCTTTACATATTTTAACATCGACAAAATATTAATATTCTGTTCAGTTCAGCTATTTTTAGTGCAGAAGTATTTATAAGTCCGTTCAATAATCATCATCATCAGACTTTCGCAGTCCACTGCTTGACAGTGGCCTCTCCAATTGTTCGCCACTTTGACCGATCTTGGGCTTCTCGCATCCAGCACTTGCCAGTAAATTCATCTAAAAGTGAATAAGAGAGGTAGAGCATAGCGAATCTTCGGTCGTATTGAGCTGCCCGTCCGGGGAAGGACCTTCACCCTATACTCGTATATTCCGCAGGAGCTCGTGGGGGGTTAGGGTTGGGCCGGCATGGCAGTGGCAACTGACAGGTAACTAACCAGTTACTTGCCAGTTGTCACAGCGACTTGGGCTTCTCCTTGGCTTTCCATCAGGCGTAAGGAAGCCATTATGTCGAGCTACTATAAAAAAAAGATATAATTACAATGTTCAACAAGTATTAAGTACTTATATTTGTTGTATAATATACGGTACTAATGACGTCTCATAAAACACCTCAAGCCAGCCAATTTAGAAGAACTCGTTCATTTGTTGCGCTGCACGCTGCATTAGTCAATTACCTACTTACGTTCTGCGCTATAGTCTATGATATGTTTGGCTTCTTATTAAATTATATTATTATGCTTAATCGAATCACTGATTAATTATGCAAATTAATAAAACACAATTATCGGTTCAAAATTAATCGAATAAATTTATTGATTGAAAACTTAATTAATTAAAGCCACAAACGGTTGTCGGTAGCATCGCCTCAAGGTAAACACTTTAGTTTTGAAACGCATAGGTTTCTATCATCATCGCATTCCACTCTTGGACATAGACAATTGGGTTTTTATACTAAAATAAATTTATACCTTAGGTTTTGAATGTTGCTACCAAATGAGGAAACTGGCGGCTCAAAAAAATGTCAAAATAAGGAGATCTTATACATAAAGTATGTGTCTAGTAAATTGTTCTGTTAATTAACCAGTTTTTTTTTAATATGTATCGTAGTGCATACGCTAGACATTAAATACTAGTTGTGCTCGCGACTTCGTCCGCGTGGAATATTTATGTTTTCCCCATTTTTTTAGATTTCCCATTATTTCTTCGCTCCTAATAGTTGCAATGTGATGTTATATAGCCTAAAGCCTTCCTCGATAAATGGTCTATTCAACACAAAAAGAATTTTTCAATTCGGACCGGTAGTTCCTGAGATTAGCGCGTTCAAACAAACAAACAAACAAACTCTTCAGCTTTATAATATTAGTTAAGATTATAATATTAGTTAAGATTAAGATTTATAGTCACTGAGCATGATCGTAGTTTTTGATAAAGAATTATTACCATAGTAGTTACTTAGTTAGAATTAATATTCTTTGACAATCGTCGTGCCTGTTTGAAATAAATAACCAATTCTGATGTTTGAGAGATGCTTCTTTCAATTTTTCTACGCGACTGTAGGTATAATGAATTCGTCAAGGCAGCGTAGGTACAGCCTCCTGTGTCATAATACAGGGTTGCCAGATTTTTCCGAGAGAGATCTTTCCGACCACGTCATGGTGAATAGCCCAGCTGGACAGGGAACGGGTTCCTTAATCCGGGGAAATCCTGGTTTCTCAAACCGAGAATGTCATCTTTTGATCTTACCTGCTGGGTGTCTATACCATTCGCAGTCCGTGGCATAAAATTTTTATTAAATCAGTACATGCCAAGTATGTATATTTAAAACAAAGTCGCTTTTGTTTTCTGTCTGTCTCTTTGTATGCTTACAACTATAGAACTATAGCAACGGATTTTAATGCGGTTTTTTTAATAGATAGAAGGATTTAAGACGAAGGTACAATATTATGCTTAAAGTAGGTATTTCACCCTTGTATGTAATAGAGTTGCGATTATCTTCTGATCGAGTCCCTTACGCTAAGTTGTGAGCCCTGCTAGCAACCAGCCACTCACTACACGTCGCGTCGCGCCACGTGCGTCAGATTTGACGCCCGACTACGTAACGTAACGTAACCGCTTTGTATTCAAACAACAACCCGCATACAGATGCTCAATGCTCTATTTTTCGCGCGATTTAGTAGAAGTTCGTGGATTTTGGGCCGCAGGCTTGTTTGCTACCTTAATGGTATTATAAAAAAAACATTTTGTTACGGTAAGCAGAATTTTGTATTTTCTGCCGGTGTTTGGCAAACTACTTACTGGCCAACATTCGTATTCACGATGAAACAAAAATGATTCTACCCCCGGTTTTATACAGTGGTTTCTATCGAGAAGAAACCATATTTAGGAGTAGTAGTAGTAATATTAGGGAGGCTCCATATTTAGGTACTTTATTTCATGGCTATTTATTAATGTAATAGAGACCTGTCCTTGCTTTTCTTCGGGTATTTTAAGATTATTCAAAACAAACAAACAAAATAACAATTTTTAAGGCCATGAGCGCATTAGTAATTTTTTGTCAGGTTTCATCACATTCAAAATCAGAAGAAGAGTATCCGTCGAGACAAAAAGTCAAGTCGGTGACAAAAAGTCACCTGTACGCGCATAGCCTAAGTTATTTCTTTCTCCTCGTAACCTAAGTGTCTGTTTGTCACAGCGGCATGATGCTGAGTCCGAAGATCCAGCGAGGCGTGCGCGTCAACGACGGGCAGCTCATCGCGCTCTCCGACCGCGCGCAGTACGACCACTCGCAGGTGAGAGGTTACTCAGCGACTCGTGTGTCTGTCTGCAGCAGCGGCAAGCTCAGCGACTCAGCGAGGCGTGCGCGTCAACGACGGGCAGCTCATCGCGCTCTCCGACCGCGCGCAGTACGACCACTCGCAGGTGAGAGGTTACTCAGCGACTCGTGTGTCTGTCTGCAGCAGCGGCAAGCTCAGCGACTCAGCGAGGCGTGCGCGTCAACGACGGGCAGCTCATCGCGCTCTCCGACCGCGCGCAGTACGACCACTCGCAGGTGAGAGGTTACTCAGCGACTCGTGTGTCTGTCTGCAGCAGCGGCAAGCTCAGCGACTCAGCGAGGCGTTCGCGTCAACGACGGGCAGCTCATCGCGCTCTCCGACCGCGCGCAGTACGACCACTCGCAGGTGAGAGGTTACTCAGCGACTCGTGTGTCTGTCTGCAGCAGCGGCAAGCTCAGCGACTCAGCGAGGCGTGCGCGTCAACGACGGGCAGCTCATCGCGCTCTCCGACCGCGCGCAGTACGACCACTCGCAGGTGAGAGGTTACTCAGCGACTCGTGTGTCTGTCTGCAGCAGCGGCAAGCTCAGCGACTCAGCGAGGCGTGCGCGTCAACGACGGGCAGCTCATCGCGCTCTCCGACCGCGCGCAGTACGACCACTCGCAGGTGAGAGGTTACTCAGCGACTCGTGTGTCTGTCTGCAGCAGCGGCAAGCTCAGCGACTCAGCGAGGCGTGCGCGTCAACGACGGGCAGCTCATCGCGCTCTCCGACCGCGCGCAGTACGACCACTCGCAGGTGAGAGGACGCTCAGCGACTCGTGTGTCTGTCTGCAGCAGCGGCAAGCTCAGCGACTCAGCGAGGCGTGCGCGTCAAAGACGGCTAGCTCATTGCGCTCTCCGACCGCGCGCAGTACGACCACTCGCAGGTGAGAGGTTACTCAGTGACTCGTGTGTTTGTCTGCCGCAGCGGCAAGCTCAGCGACTCAGCGAGGCGTCCGTGTCAACGACGGCCAGCTCATCGCGCTCTCACTCGCAGGTGAGAGGTTACTCAGCGACTCGTGTGTCTGTCTGCCGCAGCGGCTTGCTCAGTGAGGCGTGCGTGTCAACGACGGCACCTCATAGCGCTCGCCAAACGCTCGCAGGTAAGAGGACAATCAGGGACTCGTGAGTCTCTCTGCCGCAGCGGCAAGCTTAGCGACTCAGCGAGGCGTGCGCGTTAACGACGGCCAGCTCATCGCGCTCTCCGACCGCGCGCAGTACGACCACTCGCAGGTGAGAGGTTACTCAGTGACTCGTGTGTTTGTCTGCCGCAGCGGCATGCTCAGCGAGGCGTGCGCGTCAAAGACGGCTAGCTCATTGCGCTCTCCGACCGCAGTACGACCGCTCGCAGGTGAGAGGACACTCAGCGACTCGAGTGTCTGTCTGCCGCAGCGGCATGCTCAGCGACTCAGCGAGGCGTGCGCGTCAACGATGGGCAGCTCATCGCGCTCTCCGACCGCGCACAGTACGACCACTCGCAGGTGAGAGGTTACTCAGTGACTCGTGTGTCTGTCTGCCGCAGCGGCAAGCTCAGCGACTCAGCGAGGCGTCCGCGTCAACGACGGCCAGCTCATTGCGCTCTCCGACCGCGCGCAGTACGACCACTCGTAGGTGAGGGGACACTCAGCGACTCATGTGTCAACCGCAGCGGAATGCTCAGCGAGGCGTGCGCGTCAACGACGGCCAGCTCATCGCGCTCTCCGACCGCGCGCAGTACGACCACTCGCAGGTGAGAGGTTACTCAGCGACTCGTGTGTCTGTCTGCCGCAGCGGCATGATCAGCGACTCAGCGAGGCGTCCGCGTCAACGATGGCCAGCTCATCGCGCTCTCCGACCGCAGTACGACCGCTCGCAGGTGAGATGTTACTCAGCGACTCGTGTGTCTGTCTGCAGTAGCTCAGCGACTCAGCGAGGCGTCCGCGTCAACGATGGCCAGCTCATCGCGCTCTCCGACCGCAGTTCGACCGCTCGCAGGTGAGATGTTACTCAGCGACTCGTGTGTCTGTCTGCAGCAGCGGCAAGCTCAGCGACTCAGCCAGGCGTGCGCGTCAACGACGGCAGCTCATCGCGCTCTCCGACCGCAGTACGACCGCTCGCAGGTGAGATGTTACTCAGCGACTCGTGTGTCTGTCTGCAGCAGCGGCAAGCTCAGCGACTCAGCCAGGCGTGCGCGTCAACGACGGCAGCTCATCGCGCTCTCCGACCGCAGTACGACCGCTCGCAGGTGAGATGTTACTCAGCGACTCGTGTGTCTGTCTGCAGCAGCGGCAAGCTCAGCGACTCAGCCAGGCGTGCGCGTCAACGACGGGCAGCTCATCGCGCTCTCCGACCGCGCACAGTACGACCACTCGCAGGTGAGAGGTTACTCAGCGACTCGTGTGTCTGTCTGCAGCAGCGGCAAGCTCAGCGACTCAGCGAGGCGTCCGTGTCAACGACGGCAGCTCATCGCGCTCTCCGAATGCGCGCAGTACGACCACGCGCAGGTGAGAGGTTACTCAGCGACTCGTGTGTCTGTCTGCAGCAGCGGCAAGCTCAGCGACTCAGCGAGGCGTCCGTGTCAACGACGGCAGCTCATCGCGCTCTCCGAACGCGTGCAGTACGACCACTCGCAGGTGAGAGGTTACTCAGCGACTCGTGTGTCTGTCTGCCGCAGCGGCATGATCAGCGACTCAGCGAGGCGTCCGCGTCAACGACGGGCAGCTCATCGCGCTCTCCGACCGCGCGCAGTACGACCACTCGCAGGTGAGAGGTTACTCAGCGACTCGTGTTTCTGTCTGCAGCAGCGGCAAGCTCAGCGACTCAGCGAGGCGTCCGCGTCAACGACGGCCAGCTCATCGCGCTCTCCGACCGCGCACAGTACGACCACTCGCAGGTGAGAGGTTACTCAGCGACTCGTGTTTCTGTCTGCAGCAGCGGCAAGCTCAGCGACTCAGCGAGGCGTCCGCGTCAACGACGGCCAGCTCATCGCGCTCTCCGACCGCAGTATGACCGCTCGCAGGTGAGGGGACACTCAGCGACTCATGTGTCTGCCGCAGCGGCATGCTCAGCGAGGCGTGCATGTCAACGACGGCAGCTCATCGCGTTCGCCAACCGCTCGCAGGTAAGAGGACAATCAGCGACTCGTGTGTCTCTCTGCCGCAGTGGCATGCGCAGCGACTCAGCGAGGCGTGCGCGTTAACGACGGCAGCTCATCGCGCTCTCCGACCGCGCGCAGTACGACCACTCGTAGGTTAGAGGACACTCAGCGACTCGTGTGTCTGTCGGCAGGATGCACCACAACAGGTGTGGTCTACTCTGCTTGGAACGAAAAGATGATATATGATAGTAATTATGTAGTTGTCGATGACGATAGATATGTTTTTTTCCTTACTACTTACATAAAAATAGTAGAGGTAGGCAATGACGGCTCATGAATTTGCATTACCTGTATCGCAAAAGAAATCCCAGATATAGTTTTTTTCTCTTAGGACCACAGTACAACAGGGTCCAAGATACAATACCTAGTTGTTTTTTTAAAAAGATCGTTCAGGATGATCTCACTCCACCTGATGGTAAGCGGTCGTGAGGTCCAAATGTTAGGTCGACAGGCACAATAGGGCATACCCACCACGCCTGTCGCCCTGAAGGCCCATGAAGCTTCTCTTACCTCCTGTAAAAAAATCACATTACATGCTACTTTATATACAATTTAATGGGCTATCAACTAAATGGCCCGTACGCAGTCTCATAGGCTTAATGCGTCTCCGGCCCTGGCTTGCTCGTTATCGACGCAACAATCTGTCTCGCTCAACAGGTTGTCCGGTCGGCGCGTGTCGACACGCCCTTATCGGCCGCTCCACTTTACGACGTCTTGATGATTGCCTTTAGTAGAGATTACGAGAAGCGATTTAAGTGTTCCTAAAGCAGTCCGTGTGTTTAGGAAAATCAGGAGATGTTGAATAGGACCACCCCATCTCATTTCGTAGGTGTCGCAGTCATAATGGAAAGCTGGAAAGGAAGCTCAAGTCGCTCTGACAATGAACAGGAATCCTCAGTTTACTGTCAGTCACCACAGCATGTAGGCCCGCAAGATAATAAGAGAGGTAGGGCATAGCGAATCTTCGTCCGGGGAAGGACCTCCACCCTATAAAATACCGCAGCCAAATGACCTTCGGGTCGTGTTTCTGCTGGTGAGTAGGGTGTCCGGAGCTCGTGGGGGGTTAGGGTTGGGCCGGCATGGCAGTGGCAACTGACAAGTTACTTGCCAGTTGACACAGCGACTTGGGCCTCTCTTTCTCTTTCCATCAGGCGTAGGGAAGCCATTATGTCGAGCCACTATAAAAAAAAGACGCTTCGTATACAGGTTTCCACACTAGGTATAAGACGGTGGAGGAAACAGAGAGTTAATGGTAGGTACGGCATAAGTAGATAAGTGTCTTCTGAAAAATACTGTCAAATTTCCTCAAACAAGTATCAATTAATCTCTAATGATTAGAGTCCATTATTCTTCTTTAATTTTTGGGGATAGTAGGGGATAGTAATTTTTGACAGTGAAAGTTAATTGTCTTCGTCCTCCTTGATATTATTAAAGAAATGTTTTACATTATTAAAGATCCATAAAAACTGCGAACACAAATGCAGAATTTCCCTTCTGTTCACTGCAGTGGCATAAAACACTCGTAATACAGGTAACAATGGAATAAGCGAGCGGGGATAGACAAGACGACCGTTATGAACGGGCCGGATAAAAAGCAACCGTAAGTCACTTTTTGTATTTTTTTTACTAAGATTGGTAGACAAGAAGACGGCCCGTCTGATGTTAAACGGTAACTCATAGACTCGGTAATAAGCGGGGCAAAGCCACTTTTCCTACTGTGAGGAAAGAACTCTCTTCAAACCACGTTTAAAGAAGGACATGTTGTAACATCATGGCTGTGAGTTCTTTTCATATACTTAGTTACCCGCCTGGTAGGAGACTTCGGTAAACTCGGGGACATGTAGAGTGACTTTGTAGGTTCACCTTTAGGGATCTATCTTACATGACGGTGGTAATTGACAAGTGATTTGGTGGTTTACTTGTCCGTTGCCGCAAACTTGAGCTTCTCGTTCGCTACCCATAAAAGCCCCTTATACGAACTTAAATTCGTCAAAGTCAGTTTTCATTAATTTAATTCATATATTCAAACACGGGAGAGACCAATAGGAGGGATTTATGGTGCAAAAGTACGCGAGCCGTTCAACGAACGATCGTTTTCGATTTTGATGGTAGTGGCCCAGGTCACTGCCGACGTGCAAAAATATTACACGTTCATTTGCAGGAATAAATTATTATATTTTATTTTATTCAACTGGAGGCCACTATGCTGTCCAGCTCGTTTTTTTTTGTATATAAAAAACATGGAACGAAAAACAGAAAAGTAATCCGCTTTTTTAAACAAAACTCACTTACGTTCGTTTTGAAACAACAGCCTCGTTTGAGCGTCGCTCGTAACAGCGCTGCCGTAAAATACAAACTGTTTGGCGGGACTTTATTTTCCTGAATATTTAATTTGCCTCCAGGCTGTATGTATGAAAGGGTCGCCGCATACAGGATCTCGAGGGACGCGTCGAGCATCTACTCCAAATTGCTTAGAATGCTGCTCTCGAATGAAAATGTCATGTTTGAATTGAGACAAATACTCATATTAACATGAACAAATATACACGTGTACAAACACATGGGGATACTATAGGTATAATATCCAACAAAGTAAGTTATAATAGTAATAAGGAAGGGTTTAAAATCGTCAAACCACAAAATCAACCATAGCAGAACATCGGCTGGAATCGGGTACCAATCACTGGATTGAGTTCTACCGGACACAAATTTTTGCGCACTCGGAGATACATTTTTAAGTAATGAATTAAGCGATGAGCTCTTTGGTCGGAACCCAAAATATATGCTTTTTAATTAGAGTCAAACTTTATTTGCAAAAGTTATCTGGTAAAGAAATAATATTACTATTAATCCGATAGAACTAAGTATATTTTATGTGCAATTTAGAATACGAAATGTTAAAGTAAAAATAAAGGCAGCGCTTAAAGCCTTTAGACAACAACATCTCAATTACTTTAAACGAATTATTATGTAGACACACGTTTAATGTATCAGCGACTTTTACATTGCAGTTGGCACCTACTGTAGGCTTGTTAGCCAACGATAATGAATACGATGATTCATAGCCATTTATGAAAAATATAAAGGCGTCTGGTAGCCCTATGGTTCATTTGTTGATACGCCGATCTGAAACGCGATCCAATACGACCGCTTCCGCCGGGAGGCCGCACTCGCAACTCGAGCCCAGTGCCTAATAACTACAGAAGTAGCGTCTCTTAGGCATGGTGGCGAACATTAGGCGAAGCCTATGTCCAGCAGTGGATTGATAAGGGCGTATGATGATGCATGGTCCTTCGGGTCCGTAATCATTGCCGAGAATCGGTTCATCACCACTCGTAGGTCGCATAGATAGATAGATATATTCTTTATTGCACACCATCATCATCATCAGCCCTTATCAGTCCACTGCTGGACATAGACCTCTCCTAATGTCCGCCACTTTGATCGATCCCGGTCTTCTCGCATCCAGCACTTGCCAGCCGTCCTGCGCAAATCTCTCACTCCACCTCTTCTGAGGGCGGTCTACATTACGTTTGCCGAGAAGCGTGATTATCGTCATCATTATCTGTCTACAAACGTGCTGGACATAGGCCTCCCCAATGACCATTGTCATTGCCTGGTCACCAAGACAAATACGAGTAGATTTTATTCGTACCGAGGTAAACGCTGCTGCCCGTTCCATATCCCTTATTTGTCTTCTACTGGAAAATATTGCTTAGAAATTGAACATGTTAGACCTGCTACGGCGTACATGTCCTGAGACCTGCTACGGCGCACATGTCCTGAGACCTGCTACGGCGTACATGTCCTAAGACCTGCTACGGCGTACATGTCTTGAGACCTGCTACGGCGTACATGTCCTGAGACCTGCTACGGCGCACATGTCCTGAGACCTGTTACGGCGTACATGTCCTAAGACCTGCTACGGCGTACATGTCTTGAGACCTGCTACGGCGTACATGTCCTGAGACCTGCCAGGGCGTACATGTCTTGAGACCTGTTATGGCGTACATGTCTTGAGACCTGCTACGGCGTACATGTCCTGAGACCTGCTACATCATAATCATCAGCCCACATCAGTCCACTGCTGGACATAGGTCTCTCCCAATGCTCGCCACTTCGATCGGTCCCGGGCCTCTCGCATCCAGCACTTGCCAGCCGTCCTGCGCAAATCGTCACTCCACTTCAAAATACCCTACCCTACGGCGTACACAAATAATGTGATGTTATATAAATGTGTTTGTTTCAGGCGGGCTACTTGCACAAACGGAGCGCAGACAACACCAAATGGCAGCTGCGCTGGTTCATTCTTTACCAGGTTTGTGTTATTGACCAGAACCTTTCACATTTTATCTCAGCTATCTGGTCAATCCAGGGGGATGTATGGGAGCGACCTATCACCTTTTCGCTCCAAGCCATCCTCACCTGCCCGTGGTGCATCCTGCCGAACAACAAACGAGGCTCTGGCAAACCGATTGGTGGCGGTTTATCCATCACGATTGAAGGCGTAGCTAAAAATACCACAGGCCGATGACGGGCAGCAGCGTCACCGGAGCGAGAAGCTATGCCCTGCGATCGCCAACCCGACGATGATGATGATGATGACGCAGTATATTATAGTGAACAAGCTTGTGTGTAATCCGATGGGCCGACAGATCCATACATCATACAGCAACACTGGCTTTGGTTGGGATCGAAACTGAAAAGTTTTACATAAAGTACTCAAGCTTCTGTAATTCTTCTTAACATTAAGTATTCCTTCCAGAATCTCCTGTTTTACTACGAATCGGAGAACAACACCCGTCCTACAGGAGTGCTCCTGTTGGAAGGCTCATACTGCGAACGGCTCAGCAAAGCGCCCATGGAGAGAAACGCATCGGTAAGCAATCTTCAAGTTATACCTACGCATGGCCAGTACCGCTACACATAATGTGGCGCGAATGTTTTTTGCTATGACATATCTGGCAGCTTCCCCTTGTTTGATGATGGCAATAAAAAATGAAGCAAAAGTTAGCAGTAGTAGAATAATAACCAGTTACACTCGTTACCTGAACTCGTAGAAAAGAAACACCTGACAAGATCAGGTGTAAATACCGACCCAAAATATACGTACACGTCTCGTTTAAAAAGCTCAAAATCTTGATATATATTAGTGGCATGGCGAAAGTACTTATTCTCGGGGAGCCGATCCAAGAAACTTGTAACAATTGAGACCAGCACGTGTTGTTGATTAAGGTAAAACAAAAGGTATTTTGAAGTAGAGAAGAAGGTAATATGGTCTTGGTCTACAAAGAATATTGTAAAATGTAATAAAAAGCTTGTTTCACTTAGGAAATTCCAGAGAGAAATATGATGCAACAGGTCTTTACGTTGGAATTTAATTCGAGGCAAAAGAAACTTTCATATTAGAACTGTTCTCTTTGAAGATTACAGTTTGCAAAAATGTTAAGTTAAATTAAGAGTGTTCCACAGCTTGTTGGTTGGGCAGATGTAAGATTTATGGGACGAGATTACCTGGATACAAATGAAACCTGCTGCGATCACCAACCCACCTCTCCAGTTGTTCGCCACTTTGGGTGAACATCTGGATGGTTTTACCCATAATCGCCACGCTGTGATGGCAGGTTGCGAATCGCTCCGGTGACGCTGCTGCCCGTAGTGATGTCGCTGCGCACAGTGCGTCTCCTTAGGGACCGGAATGCGGAAGACCAGCGTCACGGCATCTCTTGTCGCCGCGACATATGCTGAGCATTTTGTCCTTTTCAGTGACATGTTATTTTATTATGAATGTTATTGTATTAGCTATAAGTCTTATTATGTCACTGAATAAACATATTTTCTTTCTTTCTTTCTTTCAACGGCCTATAGTATTTAGCTGCGCGTTTATACCGCCACCAGTCGGTTGCCAAAGCCATGTTTGCCCCAGATATCAGACCTGTTCCATATTCCACAGTTCTGCTTCACGATCTCGTACCGGCGCGAGAGTCAGAGGCAGTACGAGCTGCGGGCAGCCTCGGAGGTGGACTGCGTGCACTGGGTCGACGCTATACGAGAGGCCAGGTCAGTCCTATGATATATTTTTTTTATAGTGGCTCGACATAATGGCTTCCCTACGCCTGATGGAAAGCGAAAGAGAAGCCCAAGTCGCTGTGACAACGGGCAAGTAACTGGTCAGTTGCCACCGCCATGCCGGCCCAACCCTAACCCCCAACGAGCTCCGGAAACCCTACTCACCGGCAGAAACACGACCCAGTGGTCATTTGACTGCGGTATTCTATAGGGTGGAGGTCCTTACCCGGACGGGCGGCTCAATTCGAGCAAAGATTCGCTATGCCCTTCCTCTCTAAATTTACTTTTACAAGGAACAATTACTCCTGTCTTGTTACTATCTTCACCCGTATTCAAGAACAATACTTATCTATGAAAACTAACAATAAGGCATTTATAATGCCGACCGCCACTCAAGTGTTGTCTACGAATGGGTTTTGTTGTGCGTCCGCGTGCACTGTGTCATAGTCAGTCATCATCATAAGCCTATATCAGTTCACTGCTGGACATAGGCCTCTCCCAATGTTCGGCACTTTGATCGGTCCCGGGCCTCTCGCATCCTCGATGATTACTATGACAGTAACGTTTATGAATACGGGGGGTAAGTAATGTGTCTATTATGATAAATTTAAAACGGCAATTCCTGCATAACTGCAAGTGTGCTACGGAGTTCTTTTATTTAATTCCACCTGCCCCTACATAATACCTACATAATGTAATAATATTGTCTTTTAAAATATTTGTCCAAAACCTTTAATGTCATGCAGTACTCGTTTGCCCAATGTCCATAGTGTAGTCGATACTATCTATTGTCATTACAATAGATAGTATCGAGTCATGTCATTACAATAATAGTAGTAGTCATTACTACTATACGTCCAATAGGTATCTATGCCGCGGTAACCCATGATTAAAACTTCACTACCAAATGTACCAACAACAAATAGACGTTAAGCGTTTTTAACCGACTTCGAAAAAAGGAGGAGGTTCTCAATTCGTCTGTATGTATAATATATTTTTTTATGTATGTTCACCGATATTTCCGTCAATTATGGATGGATTTCAAAAAAATTTTGTTCGACAGAGGACACTTCCGAGGTGGTCCCATTATCACCAAGTCAGGATCTGATGATGGGATCCTAGAGAAATTGAAGGCAACAACCGAAAATTGTATGCTCATATGGTGTTTTTGTTACGTAATCATATTTTACTCAGGTATATGCTTCCGGGCGTCAACATCTGGTGCTGATGATGAACTCCTTAACGGTTAGGAGTTAGGGAACAGTACTGCCATTGGTCGATAGAAACTAGGTAGTAGTATGTACTTAGGTATGCAGGGCTAATAGGGCAGGTGATTTGGTAAGTGATTTGCTTGATTCTAGATCGCAAAGTCTTCACTTGAGTAAAAGCAATATTTTTCTTTCTTGTAAAACTCTTAAGGACATTAATTAGGCACCGACTCCAAAAATAAGTGATAATTGTAATATTTAAATAGTTATAGTTATACACATATTAATATGTATTAATGATAGAATTACTTACGTTATTTATCGCTTTTTAGTTTTGGTCGTTTGTTTTTTTTGAAGTCGGTTAAATTTTTGTTTTTTAAATAATTACAGCGATCAGCGATCAAGTTAAAGTTGCAGAAGACGTTGCCTTTAACAAATATTTGCTATGATTCCTACACTAGGCTAGGCCTGTCACGTAGGTAATCAATATTATCACACGTTACTATTATAACATAAAGCGACTTGCGTCAACAACAAATATGTCTATCAATAAAAAGAAATTAGGTATGTTGCTACAAGTTTTAAGGAAAAGAGTGTATGAGTGTTTTTATGAGTGTTTTTGTATGATATGCGTGTCCCTGTGTGTGTGTGTGTGTGTGTGTGTGTTTGTGTTATATGAATGCGGGGGCAATTCTAATAGCAAGAATCGTATCGTGATTATCCTTCTTACTATAATGTGAATTGAGTTGAAACGGCAGAATTACTATCAAACTATATGACAATAAAACACAACACAATTTGAGTCCGTTTTGTCGGTTGTCCTTTGAAAATATACAAAAGATCGATTGTTTAGAAGTCTAACGTTTTAATTGGCCAAGTTACTGAAATAGACCGGCTAGAAGGTCGCCGCTGCTTCGTTGCAACGGCAACGTGCGCGTGCATGTGCAATGTGCATGTGTCACGTAATAAGTAAATAGGTTATGCGAGAATTATACTTGAATGCCTCCTAAACTGAGAGGCACTCTAAGACGCATTTAGAGCATGCTTCCATAGTCACCATCAGCCTATCGCAGTGCACTGCTGGACAGCATAGGGAGCTTGCATGCTGGCTGCGACTGTGGTGCTCCATTACAGACCATGGCACATCTGCTAACTTGCCAGCTGTGCCCCACTAACTGCTCGGTGGGTGACCTTTGCAAGGGAACCGACAGCGGTATCCGAGTTGCCAGGTTTTGGGCTGGTTCTATTTGAGTACCATTGACTCGAAAAGAAGAAGAAGACTGCTGGACAAAGGCCGAATCGAGTTACCCGTCCGGGGAAGGACCTCCACCCTATAGGATACCGCAGCCAAATGACCTCCGGCGCGTGTTTCTGCTGGTGAGTAGGGTTTCCGAGCTCATGGGGGATTAGGGTTGGGCCGGCATGGCAGTGGCAACTGACAGTTACTTGCCAGTTGTCACAGCGACTTGGGCTTCTGTTTCGCTTTTCATCAGGCGTAGAGAAGCCATTATGTCCAGATACTATAAAAAAAAATTTCACGTGGGGCAGGCGGGTTGGCGATCGCAGGGAGTAGCTCCTCGCTCTGATGACGCTACTGCCCCTTCAATCGTGATGGTTATACCGCCACCAGTCGGTTGCTACAACCTCGTCCGTTATTCAGCAGGATGTACCACGAGCAGGGGAGGGTGGCGGAATGAAAAGATGATGGCTCGTTCCCGTACATCCCTAATTGATGATCCTTCCCTGAATGACGAAGTGCATCAAACATGTATTACATGTGGAATGTTAGCTAACTGAACCAAATCGTGCTGTCCCCATATAAACAAACTAACCTTATCACTGCCCTAACGATTTAACTGGCCATTAGGATTGGCTACTGCGCAGGGCTGGCGAAATTTAATAATGTTATTTATCAATTTGGTTGATTCGACAGAAAATCAAAGTCGAAGTGTATCGAAGAAGTGGCAGTGGATAGGCCACATCAGCCGCAGATCCGTTATGCGTTGGGGTAAACGAGTTTTGGAGTGGATACCGTTTCTCGGTAAACATAGTAACGCTTGAATTGAAGAACTGTTCATTTTCAGTCTTCATTTCACCCGGCTGGGGGTTTAGTGGTCACTGGTCACGTAGTGATCTTTAAACATGGTATATAAAAAGATGTGTGCGTGGCTACTGTTTAACTTTAGTCAGGCCGCTTGCTTGACTGCCATCAACAACCATAAAAAGAAATAAAAGTCTACGAGGCCCGTGGACTTCGTTTTGATCGAGAGAACCAATTTAAATTTTATTCCGGTCCGTTTAGAATATTAATTAGCCCGCGGCCAGCCCTGGGCAGGGATGTTGTAACGTGACGTGTCACGCAGACGCATCACGCGATATTAACATTTGTTACCGCACGCCCGCCATTCGGTCACACGTGACGCCGTATGACATCACTGACACTTACGAGCTTACGTTACCAACTATGTGCCGTTGGATCCTAGGTATCATAACTAACTAGATTGACGCAGTTTAAAGAGGTCTGGCAACCAACTGGTGGCGGTATAACCATCACGACAGAAGCCGTAGCTAAATACCACAGACCGATGACGGGCAGCAGTGTCACCGGAGCGAGAAGCTACGCGCTGCGATCGCCAACCCGCCTGCCCAGCGTGGCGATTATGGGTATATCTTCCAGATGTTTGCCCTGTGGCGAACATCTGGAGAGGCCTATGTCCAGCAGTGGACTGTGATAGGCTGACGATGATGATGATGAGGGCATAGCGAATCTTCGCTCGAATTGAGCCGCCCATCCGGGGAAGGCCCTCCATCCAATAGAATACCGCAGCCGGGTTGTGTTACACCGGCGTCAGTAGGGTTTCCGGAGCTCGTGGGGGGGTTAGGGTTCCGGCATAGAGGTGGCAACTGACACATAACTGACTAGTTACTTGCTCGTATTCACAGCGACTTGGGCTTCTCTTTCGCTTTCCATCAGGCGTAGGGAAGCTATTATGTCGAGGTAGGTACTATAAAAAGTGACCCAAGCTGAGTCTTGGCCTCTAATAATAAGAGCCTCCATTCTAGATATCATATGGAGAGAAATTTACCATGCCTTCGGAACGATTTAACGCGGAATGGACGTTTTAACCCTTTCATTGGTATAGGAAAAATAGTTGCCAGTCCATATTTTTAAACATAATTACAAAATTAAGCCTTATCGACCATAAATAAGGCTCATTACTTTTAGCTCCATATATTGTAAATACGATAAAATAAAAAGAAAGTCTCTGATTGGTTTAGCTATCTTGTACAACTGTCATTTGCAAAAATATGGCGTAAGTGTGTGACGTTTTTGTGCCGCTCCGTAAATAGCCGTTTAAATCTGAGGATTGGCCGAGTGAAAAGTCAGTATTCATCATTATTTTTACTCCTAAATAGTTTTCCTACTTAAAATAATGATAATTTCGCTGATTCATCTTTCTATTATAAAGTTTTTGACAAAAATCTTCGAGGTTGCCAATGCCCGTGAACAAAATACATAGGTGGCAAAATAATTGCCAATGCCCGTAAACAAAACTAGTGTGGCAAAACTTTTGCCGATGCTTAGGTAGTTACGTAACTATATTTTATTTGTTTTAGATACCAAATGAAAAGAAAATTATGAAACCCTTAAGTACATAACAAATAACTGAAATTTAAGAAGTCCCAGATGGTTTTATGTCAGAATATAGTCTTGATAACGCCACAGGATAGAATAAATAAATATAATAAAAAAAATTATAAAACTAAAACGATACACATACACCTATATGGAGCTGGATTTATACTGCCAGCATGGCGTTTGAATCATATACTCGTAAGAAGGATAAGTATATAGAAAAAGATAGAAAAAAGATAAAAAAAAGGGAAAAAATATTATTTTAACTTGTTGTTTACGTTGAGTCATTTAATTTTAAGTTTTATATTCGTGTTTAGTGTTTTTTGACAAATGCCAATATTTTTACTGTCTTTTTCATTAAATAAAATAAAAATTCTTTTAATTTTCTCCGAACACTGGCAATATAGTGGCCACGTCAAATTTTTTAAAGGTCATTGGCAAATATTTTGCCACGCCTGAAAGACCTATTTTCAGGGTTATTTTTTTTCTTTTTTTATATTGAATGATCTCCTCAGTCTACTATTATTCAGATTTAATACTGACTTTGCTCAAGTTTGGCGTAGTTTGCGATGCCCGTGAAAGGGTTAAAAAAGTTTTAAAAGAGCTTTACAACTCTATGGTCGCACTGAAGAGAGAAAACTATAGAACACAATCCACAGTGTAAATAGGATAAATAGGTTCATTGTAATTACACTCTGACCAAATTTTTGGCCCCAGGGGTCAATTCCTCAGGAGCCTTGTGAAGAACGTAGGAGATAAAATTAAAATTTAGGTATAAAAACCTTTTTATTAACAAGCTTTTATGCATTGTCATTAAAACTGAACGTGCATACCAAATAGCATAATCGGTTGAGGGCTAGTGCCTTCAAATTGAGTTATTAGATTCCATAAGAACAAACATACATTGCAAGTTTAATAAAAGCTTGTAATATTATTAAATAATAATATCTTTTCGTCAGATCGGAGCGAGATCAGAATCTGGATAAGCCATTTATTTTATTAATATTCAGCCTCACGAATAAGGGGCACAAATCAGCGGCCCTTTTATTTCCGCAGGTGCCGTAAATTAAATAAATTTACCCTAAACTAGACTAGTAGGTACCCTGAACTAGAACTAGAGCCATAAGTCAAACAAAAAAAAACAAAAAATGATAAAAGAGACCGCTTTCAAGAACGCAAAATAAGCGCTAACAAGCGCTTTATGCCAACTAGTTGAGCAAGCTTGACCTTAAAAAATGGCCAAGTGCGAGTCGTACTCCTGCACTAAGGCTTCCATACCAATATGGGGCATACCCCATATTATTGAATATTATTTATTATTCAATGAATAAAAAGGCCAAAAATTTCGGTTTTTTTTAATTAATAATTAACTTTATTTTATTTTTAGTACATGTTGTTGGCGGTCAAAGCAATGTCACAAGTTCCAAAACTTCTCTTCTCGACTCGCCTTACATAATGAATAATATAATTTTCTCCATAAAAGGTAATTTGATTTATACGTTCTTAACCAAATGTATGATCATTACATGGCGACAATAGAAATACATCATTTGTGAAAGTTTCAACTGTCTAGCTATCGCGGTTCTGGACATACAGTCTGGTGACAGACAGACGGACAGCGAAGGGTGCCATTTTTATCCTTTGGGTACGGAACCCTAACAAGGACATTTTCTAGAAGGAAAACTGTCATAAGGTTGCCGTAACATCACGTTATACAAGAATGTACCTACAGCCCAGATCGATAGAACTATTTCTGCAACATATTTATGTAGGTACGTTGCATTTTTTAAATGTCAAATGTCGCCCCGTATCTTGTAGTTATCATCTTGTTACCGCAACATCTTGCAATCTCTGGCTACGTAGGATATGTGAGTATGTAGGTGGGTTTAAAGGGCGAATGAAATGTACGATCTTTGGCGTAGAAGTGTATTTTCTAATGAAATCTATGTCATGAGATCACGTTTTCTCTACCTAGAGCATTTCATTTGGGATCAATGATATGGTGAATTTCCTTATTGGGAAAGTTTCCTATAATAAAATTATAGGAACTTAGTTTTGCAGTAGATAATGTCAGTAGGTACGGCATTTTAAAAATTAGGAATTGTTATCACTAGAACGTGCAGAGGGCGGACTGTGTACGAAGCCCGGATGGGGCACGAATTAGAAACGTTACATTCAGTATAAACCAATTTATATTAAACAGTGCATTATGCGTGTCAGGAATCGAGTGCGATTAAATGACAAATTCAAAAACGCTTAGACGTTCGGGAGTTACAAAGCCACTTAAAGACGCGTGTACACATACAGATAGACGTCGGACTTATAACATCCCTCTTTTTGCGTCGATTTTAAAAACTTGTGTTAATGTGCAAACATATTTATGATTATCAGATATGCCTATGGTGACTGACCGGAAACTGAGGTTTCTCGCCCATTGTCAGAGCGGTTATAGCTTCCTTTCTAGCCTTTTATCATGCAAAGGGAAGCGTCTATGCAATAAATACCTGCCTATTCGTCACATAATCTATAGAATAACATAACCTCCATACATAGAGTTTTATTATATACCCATACGTTCAACAAAGCTTGAACGGGATTCTTGAGAGCGTCGCTATGTCCCACGGGAATGTACAAAGGAATCCGGTACAAAGCGGTCTTATTCGGGAGCGTACCTACATCGAAACGCACTTCTCTACACGCTACGCACTTTGCCGAATTATACTTTGAAAGTTTCTCAAAGTACGCGCTCCTTGGCGCTGAGTTCAGACATTAGGAATGCATTCTGAAAGCAAAAGACTTCTCTTCTCGCCCTATACATATGAATAATGTAGTTCTCTCCATAATAATTTCATTTATACATTCTTAATAATAGATAGTTATTGTTGTTTATTTTATTGCACACCAGAAAACAATTTAGAAATAGGCATAGTTGCACAAAACCGTTAACCATTGGGGTAAACGAGTTGTGAGGGGAGACCACGTATCAGTAAACGTAATGTAGGACACCCTCTAGCCAGGTGGAGTGACAATTTGGGCAGGATGACTGGCATGTGCTGGAGGCGTGAAGCCCAGGATCGTTGCGAACATTGAGAGAGGCCTATGTCCAGCAGTGGACTGTTAAGTATAGGCCATTGCCATAGTGCCATTCCACAATTAAAACTATTTTAACAATCTTGGAGGTAAGTTTGAGAACCTCTGACACAATACTCATGAGATAGGAGACTCGACACTGAGTATAGTAGTTTGTTTTGCTTCTTTATTTCGGGAATCCTTTTGTTTTGTCTTCATTTCGCGTGCAAATAAACCCTCGTTGAGGAAAACGGGAAAGTTACTTCGGTATCAAGTTACAGCTAAGTTACGGAACTTTATATCCATCTCGGCAAGTCATTAGAAAGATTTTAGCATAATTCACACAGCTTCCAGTGGTCATAAAAAGTGGTAAAGCTTTACGAAACTTTATCCGCTCCTCTTTAACCGTATCAGGTCTAACATAAAATTATAATCTGTTAGCAGAAAGTCCACAGCAAGTTAGTTTAGTTTAGCTTATAAAATTGAACTAATTTTTCATGTCTACCTATGGGTACATAGGCACATAATCGCTATTATGTGATTAATGCACATTTTATATGCGTTCATCGCTGATTTTATCCGTGTGGTGACTGACGGCATGGCTTGGTATGGCATGGCGGTGGCAACTGACAGGTGACTGATCTGGTTACTCACTGTCGTCAGTCAGTTGCTTTGACAACGGCGGCGGCCGACTTGTGCTTCTCTTTCGCTTTCCATCAGGCTTTCGCGTTCCATAAAATTAAAAAAATCCCCGCTTCATCTTGTTCCGTGGGTGTTCGACGACACATTCTTGAGATTTCAGATTTCGCCTGCCCTGGTGACCACCGTATATTCGGGAAGCAACCGAGAAATTATTCCGGCCACGTTTCGAGCCAATCAATGTAGGCATAGCTAGAGCTATCTTAGTGCATAGTCGGAATATCGGTGGCGACAAGTGATTTAGGTACTTGTCTGTTGCTGCAGCGAATTGGGCTTTTCTTTTCATTTCCATCAGGCGAAGGAAAGCCACTACGCTATGCCACTATAAAAAAAAAAAGCTTTTGATCTTCCTTTCTTAGCAGCATTCATGTTCATCAGTATCTTGAGGTTCTCACTCGTCCTCATGATACGTCCGTCCACACCTACTAAGATAAAGTTTAATTTTATTTTTCCTATCATCCTTGCTGCCGCAATATGGGCAAATCATCCAGATGTTTGCCCTGTGGCAAACAACTAGAGAGGCCTATGTCCAGCAGTGGACTGTGATAGGCTGATGATGATATCATCCGTGCTATGTGCATACATTTTCTACTATACGAGTACCATGGAACATAGTGGCACGCAAAACCATTTTCGAGGCTCATGAATAATATTACATCCTCTTCTTCCCGTATAAGTATTAACATTATCATAAATTGAATTGGGGGACATTTACAGTCAACAGCAAAAGTACACGATGCATGACTATCTTAAGTTAAGGTACAAAGGGTCTAGTTTTGAACGTACATGACAATAGTAAATTCAGTCACGTCCTACTGTTTCCCAATTCAACATTCCCACAATTTGTTTTTATGAAAGGTTTTCCCTGTGCTGATTCTCTACGATGTGAATAGCTTGGCCTACAACCGGCTATGGAGCCGTTCCGCCCAACCTCATCTGTGAACTGTAACCTCCGGAATATAGGGCAGATAACTTTGAGGAAACGAGCGGACGAAAATAGGCATCAGCTGTTTTGAAAGGATCGCGGGTCTGCGGTGCCGACGTGTTTCAAGGTTTGCGTTTTCGGTGCGTTTCGAACGCGGACTAGCGAGTTTGCGTTAGAGCAATGTATAAATGTATTGGAGACGATACGTTGGGGCTACCGTACTGTATACAGCGTCTTGTATATTTTTATGTATATTTGGTTCAGTAATAATGGCTTTCCTACTTAGTGCCTAATGAGACATTCATTTGTAATGAAAGTTCGTAAATAAGTTTTGGAAAAGGCTATTTTGCCCATTTATGTAGGTACTACGTTAATCAAAACAAAAAAGAAGCACTAATAGGCGTAATAAGCATCTGACGATAATATATCTACACGGCCTTAGTATGCAAATATCTCTTGATTAATTTAACCATTTGCATATTAAGGAAAACCCTTTTCGGCCACCGATAAAGTCCTCAGTCCCTTGTGATATCCTATCTGTGAAATATTGTACAGTGTCGAATATTATTATGTAGGTCAGCCGGTAAATAAATATTGAATACATTTGATCTTGAAAAGCCATTCCGAGAAGCAATAATTGCCTTCTGTGACAGATTGTTTTGCATGTGGGCGAAACCGCAGGCTAGCAGAAAAAAGTGGATGTGGCCCAGGGTGGCGATTATGGGAAAAGCCTCCAGATGTTTGCACAAAGTGGCGATCAACTTTATGTGTATGACGATGATGAAAACGTGGATTTCGTTCGTTGGCATGTGTTTTCAGGTATTTCCTTCTTCGTACCACATGGGATCCTTTTAACTACTCGAGATAAAGCATCTGACGGTTGCCTGCCCGGTAACGGCCTGTCCCTAGTAACTTGGACCGTTTATCACTTTCAATCATCTGATTGAAGACTTTGTTGGCAATATGTTTTTTATCTAAAAAGAGCTTATTATGTTGTGCCAACAAAGTCTTCACATAATGCAGGGTAAAATCCAGGGTAAACGGCCACCAGGAAGAAAGACGTACATCATCATGGCTCAAGAATCTCCGGGCATGGTAGGGATCCGCTAAGAAAGTATTTTGATTAATTCTACCCCCAAGGGGATAAAATAGGGGATGAAACTCTATTCCACGCGGACGAAGTCGCGGCACAGTTAGTTACCTATTAATGTTAAGAAAGTCAACAACAGGAGAGCAGAACCTTTTAATTGCAAAGCTATCTACGGCTCAATTTACACATGAAAGAATTCGAGATATTATTCCACTTACAACTGTAGGGATCGTCAAAATTATTCCGTTAATGCAAATCAACCCGTAGTCCCTGTTAGTTCACCCCGTCCACCGGCTGTCAAGGTCCAACATTCAGGATTGGATTTGAATTAATTACAAATTAATTGTGCTCACTAATAACAAATTGTCCGTGCTGTTTTTGGATTTGGAATAGGACCACCAATACCACCATGTCTTATCCCATGGGTGTCGTAGAAGACAATTATGGGACGATTATGGGCAGCAGCATTTATCTGGGTACAAATAAAACCTACTGCGATCACAACCTGCCTGCCAAGCGTGGTGACTACGGCAAATCACCCCAAATGACAATAGGCCTGTTGTCTTAAAAAATGTAATTAGTCCGTCTTTTAGATTGTTCAAAAATAAAAAAACACGTATTTTTTAATTTGTAAATTAGACCAAAAGTTACAAAGATATAGCCTGTTAAAATTACGCGTGAAGTCAAAGAGTGGGAGTTTTTTCGCCACTGAGCGACGTCAAAGACCCCCACTCCTACATTTTGATGCCTTGTATATTTGTTGTATTTTGTTAAAATGAAAAAAGGAAAAATACGTGTCCAATATATTTTTATAATCTAAAATACGGACTAAATATAATGTAATTATTTTGAGCCTAGAAACATCCAGTTGTAAGTGGAATAATATCCCGAATTCTACAAAATACCGCAAAATATTGTTGATCTAAATCTATGTATATAGATTTAAATCTCGCATTAAGTCCATTTTAATGTCAAAAGGTTATTATAAAGTACAAGACTATATGGATGACAATATTACATGGACATGATAGTCTGCTCGCTTGCGCTTTTTTAAAACGATATTATTATTGTATTATATATTTTAAAAAAGGCTAACTGTCGAGTTTGTTGCGGCACTTCTTCTCGGCAGGCTACACGTCGAAGTGCTGGTAGGAAAAAAGTTTGACGTGCAAAAGTATTACTAGTGAATCTATTTGCAGAAATAAACTATTTTATTTTATTTTATTTTATCCCTATTGTCATTGGGAGCGGCCTAAGTCCAGCAGTGGACGTAAACAGGCTGATTATAGTGACGTTATCTCTCCGGCACTCCAAAATCCGATCTCCTCTCGGAACATGACTACAACAAACCCTGAAATCGTGATCGAAAACTCCATGCAAGCATTAACACTGGGGTCATGACGTTTAAACTGCCTCTTGCAAGGTTCATTTGAGCCTACCGTTGCAATAATCCAGGTACCGCTGTGTACAGCAGACAACATTACCTTGCATAGCTCAAAATTGTAAGGTAATGTTGTCAGTGACAGTTTCGTATAGTGCGGGGGCAATGAATCGGTAGTAATATCGAGGCTAGCTGTCATCGCGATCGGATAGATGGTCGAGCTGACCCACTTTGCTGTCATTTATCAGGATCACCTCCCTTCAACTTCGAATTTCGAAAGCATTTTTGAGAGCTTGAAGCAGTCGATCACGAGTGAAGTGCTATGACAAACTTAAATGAACTTTTTCTTATGCATTCTTTTTCTAACTTATTTATAAGTGACGAGTGAAGTGAATCTTGTTTTTAAGTCAGTTGAATTGGTAAATGAAACCGACAGTTGTGTCATGTCTGTGAAGCAAAATTGGTAGGTTCATTTAAAAATGTTAATAATTATAACATTCTCCGGCCTTTAGGAGCTCTTTAGGATTTATTTAAGTTTGCAGGATATTACATACAATTACGCCTGAATTATGTAAAACAAATGTAAATGTAATGTAATGTATTAATGTAAAATCTTAACTAATATTATAAAGCTGAAGAGTTTGTTTGTTTGTTTGTTTGAACGCGCTAATCTCAGGAACTACTGGTCCGAATTGAAAAATTGTTTTTGTGTTGAATAGACCATTTATCGAGGAAGGCTTTAGGCTATATAACATCACGCTGCAACTATTAGGAGCGAAGAAATAATGAAAAAATAACTATTCCACGCGGACGAAGTCGCGAGCACAGCTAGTTATAAATAATGCCTGTTTGGCAGCGCATGATACGAAACTGCATACGCTGCTATGTACAAAACTGCCATGTAGGTAGGTCCAGGCAGTAGACGTTGTGTGACAAAGCTTTTGTGGGGTACGACGATGTGGAGGTTCCTCTGTGCGGTGTGGTGAAATGATAGAAGTCCAAAGTCCAGTAGAAATATATATTTGGTGGTGCACCTTATAATATTACATGTTGTTAGCGAGTGGTCGGAATGCGCGGCGGGGAACGACTGCCTGTTAAGCAGCGCACAATACAAAACTGCGTGCGCTGCAAAACTGCTACTGTAGGCCGCTACATCATTCCTCCCCTTTGAAAAAATTTTGGACACAAAATAGTTATACAAAAATAATATCTTTAAGACTTAGTTCAGAGTTATATTACTGTTATTTAGCTACACTGTAAACAGCTGGCGACAAGCGCAAAAGTGCTGACGAGGTAAAGAGCATTCTCGGTATTGAGCACGATACCGGCGCTGCGTCGGCGCATGATCGCTCAAATTACATTCAGTGGGATAACAGTTTCAAGTACCTTTTAAAATAAACATTTCTAAAACAATGGACAAATCTTAAATTAGTTACACAAGTTTATTTAGACACGCAAAATAAAATTAATTACACATTAATTACAGATTTCTCAACGACTTTACCTATGAGACAAAAACGAGAAAGGTAGCGAAATACTGAACGGGCTGTTTTGTCAACACGCGAAACGCTCAATTTAATTTCTACACCTTTGTTCACTGTAACACTTTGCACTGCACTTTTTTCTCCGAGTCCAGTTGGTTGCGATGGAACATGATTGCGTCATCCGAAGTCACGCGGCGAAAAAATTGAGTCAGCTCCAATGCCTTACGCTGCGCATCTGAACGGTATGCCTCATTTCTGTATGGGCTTTGCTTCCGTCTGCGGCGTCTCTATAACTCCAGCTCATCATCCCATGGTACAGCCGTGAGACCAAACGGGGCATGGCGATGACGGCGAGAAAAACTGCATGAGCGACGTCTTCTCTACGATTTGATGGTCTGTCCTGGTCGCTAATTCTATGTTCGCTCAATAGGACAACCATGTACGTAGTTCACCTCATTGCGTGATACGACTCCAATTCCGATTCGCTGCTGGTTCTCTGCTGCTCCTCGTCGGTCGCCTGAACGAAGTTTACTTTTCTGCTCTGAATTACTGATGAAATTCTCCACGTGTTTCTTACATGTTGAGTGAAATTTTGCTTGCCGCGCACTATCCGACCGTGACACTGAAATGTGAGTCGCCCCCTGCACACCGCACAGGCATGTCCCCAAAATCCGTTATCTGCTCCATCTGCGTGTTCTTGTCGGAGAGTCACCACTGTGGGGTACGACGATGTGGAGGTTCCTCTGTGCGGTGTGGTGAAATGATAGAAGTCCAAAGTCCAGTAGAAATATATATTTGGTGGTGCACCTTATAATATTACATGTTGTTAGCGAGTGGTCGGAATGCGCGGCGGGGAACGACTGCCTGTTAAGCAGCGCACAATACAAAACTGCGTGCGCTGCAAAACTGCTACTGTAGGCCGCTACACTTTAAAAAAAAAACTAAATAAGAATTAGAAAAATAGTAAAAAGACATAAAACCGTGATTTAATCGTTCAATGAAGTCTACACCTTTACATACCCATATACTCGTAAAATGTAAGGATGTAAGGGAGCGACCTATTACCTTTTCGCTCCAAGCCATCCTCACCTGCCCGTGGTGCATCCTGCCGAACAACAAACGAGGGTCTGGCAAACCGAATGGTGGCGGTAAAACGATCACGATGGAAGGCGTAGCTAAATACCACAGGCCGATGACGGGCAGCAGCGTCATAGGAGCAAGAAGCTACGCCCTGCGATCGCCAACCCGCCTGCCCAGCGTGGCGATTATGGGTATATCCTCCAGAAGTTTGCCCTAGGGGGCGAACAACTGGAGAGGCCTACGTCCAGCAGTGGGCTGCAATGGGCTGATGATGATACGCGTAAAATGATCTGGAATATAATTTTTAATTCAAGCCTGCTACACAGCCTAGAGACCTTAATATCTTCACCACCGTATACATTCACTGCGATATTACCTTGGTACTTGTAACGAGCCCCGGGGAGATTAAAAATAAAGGCGCGGGTCAGGGCCGGGGCAGACTCCGGGAGACGCCGACGCGGGCCGGGGCAGGCAGATGAAATAATGGGACCGGGTACTTGCGTGTTCCAATCAACATTATGAGGTATACATACGTATCTGTCTAGTTTCAATTTGTATGGATGTAATTAATTTTGAAACGTACTGGGGTACCTACTAGGATTTTTTTTATAGTGGCTCGACATAATGGCTTCCCTACGCCTGATGGAAAGCGAAAGAGAAGCCCAAGTCGCTGTGACAACGGGCAAGTAACTGGTCCTGGCAAGTTACCTGTCAGTTGCCACCGCCATGCCGGCCCAACCCTAACCCTCCATGAGCTCCGGAAACCCTACACGCCGGCAGAAACACGACCCAGAGGTCATTTGACTGCGGTATTCTATAGGGTCCTTTCGATTCGAGCGAAGATTCGCTATGCCCTACCTCTCTTAAGGATATGATACAATGGTACTGGATACTTGTGTGTTCCAATCAACATTATGAGCTAGGTACATATTATACATGTGTCTAGTTTCGCGCATGGATGTAAATTTGGGATCAGAAAATATGTATTAAAATATAACGTTTTCAATTTCACCGACATTTACCTGAAGTTTAACCTGCGGGGACGAGGCCTCGCAGACTGAGGCTGCGCCATTCCCGAAACAAAACAACTTTCTCATGTATAAACCTCTTTCGTATTTACCTAACGTTCCAGGCGTTACAATAAAACGAATTGTGTTGTCCTTGAATTATTCTGAACGAGTTCTCCGGTACGGGAAATACGTGAAGGCAATGCTGTAATCAATATTTAAATATCTCCGATGCCGTGTTGTTCCCAAATACTCAGCAGTACTTTTGCATATGATATAGACAGGTATTCTTTTGCTTATTTTCAAGTAAACTTTAAAAATAATATAGGAAAACAAAATACTGTACCTGGTTTAAGTTTTTCGAATGAGAATTTACGTCACAGAAACATTATTTCATCCTAAATGGATGAAATACAACTCTATTTTTTTCTACATGAAAAACAAAACACGCGGTTTAATAATATTTTCATGTAAGGAATAGAAAATTACGATAGCGATAAATAACAAGAAATACAAACCCAGGTTAAAAAGACAAATAAAATTTTGCCAATTTTCACAAAACTTGAGCAGAAATGGACCTCGTAAAGAGGCTGTTGTAGCATCATAATGTAGATAGATAAATAAAAAAATATTAGCAAATGTGTACCTACTCATTTAAAACAATGCAAAAGACGAATGGCACAGCGAGCAAGCAAATAGCAAGCAAACCACCTGTAGACTGTATAATTTAAGGCTGGGCTATAGCCCAGCACACATATATACACATTCTTTTACCTATATGTATTAAATAATAACAAAACAATACAGAGAGCACAAGCGAATAATATAATATACCTACAAACCGAATCGTCTTTACGTAAAGTCGAGTTGCAAAAAGAACAGAACCCGAGCCAAAATCGAGTTAAGACAGTAGAAATTCATGAAACATAAGTGTATTTTTAAAACTAAACGGAATTTAGCCAGCCTGTCATCGACACGCTCATTTTGGGCCATGTATTGATCATGGCAGCCATTACACTGCAGAGATAAATAAATGCCTACTTTGTAGTGGCCCCTTCTACTATTAGCAGGGCAAAGGTGAGTTTGCCCTTCCATTACGTAGACCCGGCTCAAGCCACGCCGACTCCGGCGGGTCGAGCTCATCCCTTCGCGGTTAACCGCCTCCGCTACGGTTCCGGTCTTACGTTTTTACTCTGCGGTTGGTTTGAATTGAATTTGAATTATATTGAATCAGATATTGGAATAAACATCAAAGCTTCGGAAGGTAGGCCAGTGATCCGCGCGTAAATGGTGGTTCCTCTGTCAGGTACCTATTTTAGCAACAAATCGTATCCAACAGGTTGTATGAAATTCCTATTTGTTTCTTGGAATTTGCATTTACGTAGTAAGTATTATATTTGTGGTACCTTCATTGTTCATGTACTCAAGTTACTTATATTAGGATTATTCTTAACTAGCTGTAATCATAACCACTGACCGATGACAGGCAGCAGCGTCACCGGAGCTAGAAGCTACTCCCTGCGATCGCCAACCCGCCTGCCCAGCGTGGCGATTAAGAGTATTTTTTTCTTTATTGTGACTCAACATAATGGCTTCCCTACGCCTGATGGAAAGCGAAAGAGAAGCCCAAGTCGCTGTGACAACGGGCAAGTAACTGGTCAGTTACCTGTCAGTTGCCACTGCCATGCCGGTCCAACCCTAACCCTCCACGAGCTCCCTCCGGAGCTCCGGAGGGTCTCCACCCTACTCACCAGCAGAAACACGACCCGGAGGTTATTTGGCTGCGGTCTTATATAGGGTGGAGGTCCTTCCCCGGACGGGCAGCTCAATACGAGCGAAGATCCATCTACGTATTGAATACAAAGTTCACTTGCTCTTCCAGTGGGGAACTTGAACCTTATTATGATAGTTTAGTCAGCCGCATAGCATCGGTGGCTGCACGCCGACAGATGTTTACATTACAATATTGTCGCAGCGCACTTCCTCGGGCCATTGTCACATTTCCGCAGGATTGAGCACGCAGCCCTGACCCGACACAGTCTAGTCAACACGCCAGTACAGCTGATAGTATCCAACATAGATGTAGGTTTGATCTGTATTGGTCATCATCATCATCATCAGCATATCGCAGTCCACTGCTGGACATATGCCTCTCCAGTTGTTCGTCACTTAGGGCAAACATCTGGAGGATTTACCCTCAATCGCCACGCTGGGCAGGCGGGTTGGCGATCGCAGGGAGTAGCTTCTCGCTCCGGTGACGCTGCTGCCTGTCATCGGTCAGTGGTATTTAGCTACGCCTTCAGTTGTGATGGTTACACCGCCACCAGTCGGTTGCCAGCGCCTCGTTTGTTATTCGGCAGGATGCACCACGGGCCGGTGAGGTTGGCTTGGAGCAAAAAGATGATAGGCTGCTTCCTTACATCCCATACTGTATTGGTCTTTGGTCTGTATTGGGAAGTAAGGGAGTGACCCATCATCTTTTCGCTCCAAACCACCCTTACCTGCCTGTAGTGCATCCTGCTGAACGACAGACGAGGATCTGGCAACCGACTTGTGGCGGTATAATCAACACGATTGAAGGCATATCTAAATATCACAGGGCAGTGACGGGCAACAACTTTACCGAAGCGAAGAGGTATGCCTTGCGATCGCCAACTTGCCTGCCCAGTGCGGCGATTATGGGTAAAGGCTGAAGATGTCGGCCCAAAGTCGAGAACAACTGGATAGGCCTATGTCCAGCAGTGGACTGCGATAGGCTGGTGATAATAATTTAGTCTTTATTGTACAAGATAGCACTAATGGCGGACTTAGCTTGTGGGGGGTTAGGGTTGTGCCGGCATGGCAGTGGCAACTGACAGGTAACTAACCAGTTACTTGCCAGTTGTCACAGAGACTTGGGCTTCTCTTTCGCTTTCCATCAGGCGTAGGGAAGCCATTATGTCGAGCTACTATAAAAAAAAACTTAATGCAGTGTGGCATTCTCTACCAGCCAAGCATTGGACTAACCAGAAAACTGTAATATGGTGCAGTAATAGGAATACTAACAATATAATTATATATCCAAAGCAATGTTTCAAATTCAAAATGGAGTTGTTTCACTGTTGAGACTCCGCTACACTACACAGAAGCGAATACCTATTGAACTGAGCATGCATACTATGTACCTAGACTGCCTATGTAGCCTGTCTTACAGTAGGTTTGATTCGTTGCGGCTTGCGGATATTAGGTCGCAGTGCAATATGCATCGTAAATCTATACTTATAATAAATCTTTTATATCTTCTTCTGTACTTATAATAAATCTGTAGAGAAGTAAATTATGTACATGGAATATATTTTCAAAATAACTATCAGGGGGTGATTATAGTTCATTCGCGTTAAATTATAATTTCTAGCGTTTTAATTGGCTAGTGGCCTGTCAGTGACCTGTCAGTCACTATTTTCTTAACGCGAATGAACTATAGTGATCGATACTGATGCCAAAAATGCAATGAGAAAACTTTTTGTCTGTCTGTCTGTCTGTCCGTCAGTCTGTATGTTCGTTATAGAAAAAGAAACTACTGGTACGATTATTCTTAATACTCCTGGGCAGGTTATAGTATACTTTTCATCACGCTACAGTCAATAGGAGCAGAGCAGTGACGGGAAGTGTTGGGAAAACGGGAGAAATTTTTATCTGTATGTTTGATCGCGCATCACGCGAGAACTACTTCATGGAATTGAATGCGGTTTTCACCAATGTATTGCTAGAGGTCTAACTTAAAATTTAGGTACCATTTTATGGAAGTCCGTTAGTTTTAAGCCTACAATATAGGGACATACAGAAAACAAAAGCGACTTTGTTTTAAACGATGTGATTTATCTAATGTATTGACACATATAACAAAAAATATTTGGATTACCTGGTACCTATAGTCAATCAACATGTAAAGTAAGTACTACAAAATTCAACTTAGTTATTAAAGTGTCCGTAGCTATAATGGCCCGAATACAAATTGATTGGCTATCCTCAGTAGGTATAGACAATGCCCCATTATCCGTTCGGCTGTTATCCGTGCATTTATCTAATGGTGGGGGCTGTTATTATATGTAAATTAGAGTTTAGCCTTCACTACAGCAATTACATGTAGGGAAAGTGGTTACCCTTCCTACTCTTTTTAGATTTTATTTTTTTACTCCATTATTTATCATCGAATTTATCCAGTTTATTTATGTACGTTAAGTGCAGTAGATTGTAGTTAGTTGCAAAAAAGTTAAAATCTATTATTTAAAAAGGTTAAAGACACATTTCTACGATATGCATGAACATGTCTGTTTGTATTGGTCTGGGTGTTTTCTATGTATAATAATTATTTAATTTACAAAAAAAATGTATCTAAGTATGTTTATCAGTTGTCTAGTACGCATAGTACAAGCTTCGGCTTAGTTTGGGGCTAGATGGCTCTGTGTGGCCCAGAATTAAGCACTTTTAAATAATTATTACAATTAATTGCTTTACGGAACTTGTAGAAGAATAATAATAATGTAGATAATTATTAAATAATCAAAGAACGTTACGATCTAGTAAGATATCCTTTGAACAAACCTCGAAAATAAATAAAATCTAAGATTGGCACATTAAAACTGGGTACTCTGCCCGGCGCTTTTAATGTTCGAAAGTATTATGTAGAAACTGGAAAGTACAAAGATACCCAGTGGAAATCTCAAACGGTAACTTTGAACCAACAAATACTGCAAATTCTTGAAAACGAGCAAAGATCTATTTAATACAATTTATACATTAACATTACATGTACATAATTATTGCAATAAACAATGCTTATATCTCTTATTAACAGAATTAAATATTATTTGCCAAAACTTTTATTAAATTTCGTCACCGAACGTGTACCCAAATGAAAACTCTTTGCTTTCATTAATAAATTAATTTCTGGTGTGAATATATTAACATGCTAATTGTACCGTTTCCGAGTACGATTATACTTTTAGTGTATAAGTAAATTATGGAGCAAAATATGTCACGTTTTTCAATAAGAGTTTGTGTAAATTTTCTTTTCTTTGTGACAAAAATTGCCTAATTCCCTTATTTCATTAGACGTCAGTTTGGTTCAGAGTGAACTCTGCCTCGATTACCGTGAGTTCAATCATATATGAGCAAGAATATGTACCTATGTGTGTATCGGTCTAGGAGTTTGCTATATAGGTAAAGGTTGTATGATATGTAGGTATTTATATACAAAAAACAGTCTAAGTTTAGCCGTTGTCTAGTACCCGTGGTACAAAATACATATTATGTCAATACATAGCAAACATCCAGATTAATACAAACGGACATGTTCAGGCACACGAATGTGTGTACCGTGCAGGGATCAAACCCATGACCCTTGGTTCAAAAGCAGAGGAGCACTACCAAATGAGTCATCGGGCCAGTCTCTAAATGTGAGCGGTTCCGCTATATTATGATAAAACAAAAAGTATTTTGACTTTGCATTATCCAGCGAGTTACTTCTAAGCTGGTCTATAAAATCGTAACACCTTGGGAGAAACCCTTTTTTCTTTACGCTAGTTCACATCTCGACCTTGTTTATTACAAAGTGTTTGTCGGAAATCGAGAGCACTATAAGGAAATGACAGACAAGTGGAAATAGTAATGGCTGCTGGCGTTGGAGATAAGCGTGACCTATTGAAAACTTGCCTATTTAGGCATTGCCTATAAGAGAAAGGGATGTAAGGGAGCGGCTTATCATCTTTTCGCTCCGATAACAAACGAGGCGCTGGCAACTGACTGGTGGCGGTATAACCATCACAATTGAAGGCGTAGCTAAATACCACAGACCGATGACGGGCAGCAGCGTCACCGGAGCGAGAAGCTACGCCCTGCGATCGCCAACCCGCCTGCCCAGCGTGGCGATATAATCCAGACGTTTGTCCTAAGTGGCTAACAACTGGAGAGGCCTATGTCCAGCAGAGGACTGCAATAAGCTGATGATGATGATAATAGAGAAATACACCGTTACTGTACATTTTAAAAGACATAAGTATTGAAATCAATGAATTGAATAAGATTGACGTAACCTACGTACGTAATACGAATTTTGACTGGCTCGATGGCTCAATTGGTAGTGATCCCTGCCTTCTGAACCAAGAGTTGTCGATTCGATTCCTACTCGGGACAAACATTTGTTCTGTGTCTGGGTGTTTATATTTGTATTTAAATATATATTTTTGGTACCTTCGTTGTTCTGATGAAAACAAGTGCTTAAGCTACTTACTTTGGGATTGGAGCAATGTATGTGATGTTGTCTGATGTTTATATTTATATAATTAATGCTCAAAAGATGCCTTGAAATTTGCCTCTCAGCTTCCCGTACAATGAGACTTGTACTAAAATTATTTATTAAATTGGGTAAGCATACCTTTCTTGTTTGTATAATGCCTTGGATAGTGCATAAATTATAGGGGAAGACCTAAATTATGTAGGTATTAAGTGTAGAACGGACGGTGTAGTCAATTCGAATTACTTATATTATTAATCAATGTCATCTTCCGTAGCTTAGTTTCGTAGACGGTTTCGTAGCAGCGGCGGAGATTTCGTAGCAGCATATTTCGTCGTCTAGAAAAATTCTTAACAGATTTTTTAAAACTTTACTGTAACATGGCAGTATTGCTCGGATAATACTGCCAGTATTGCTCGGATAATATAGTCAATTCTGTACATTAAATATTTTTTAAAAATAACTATCAGGGGGTGATTAGTGATCGATACTGATGCCAAAAATGCAATCAGTAAAATTTTTGTCTGTCTGTCTGTCGGTCTGTCTGTCGGTCTGTCTGTCTGTCTGTATGTTCGTTATAGAAAACTACTGGACGAATTTTAACGAAACTTGGTACAAATATTCTTCATACTCCTGGGCAGGTTATAGTATACTTTTCATTACGCTACAATCAATAGGAGTAGAGCAATGACGGGAAGTGTGTGGGAAACGAGAGAAATTTTTATCTGCATGTTTGATCGCGCATCACGCGTAAACGAATGCACGGAACTATTGCGGTTTCACCAATGTATTGCTAGAAGTCTAATTTAAAATTTAGGTACCATTTTATGGAAGTCTGTTATTTTTGAAACCATATAATATGCTATAATTAACATTCTACATAATCACAATAGTTTTGTCACACCTATTCAGTTGAATCACATATTTTTAATTGTACGTTTATTACCTGTAATTAATACTGTATTAACGGTTCCCTTAGCTAAAACAAACACTTACGCAACTATTACCACGTATCTACGTAGTGAACCGTTATTTAAGCCCGGACGGTCGTAATGGTGGCTAAAACCACGGCTAAAACACATAACATGCTCACCGGCCCAAACCGTAACGCTGCCGTGCCCGTTAAGCGTCGTGATTTGTTCCCGTTTGCCGGCCGGGACTCGGGTCGAGTCAACGGGGTAACCTTAAGTTATAGGCGTTATGGGTGTTCGACGACAAACAGTTAATTATAACCCCTTGCATGAAGAAAGACAACAGATTTATATACGTACGGACAACTTTATATTTATCCTTCAATTCCCGGCATTCCAGACACAAAAGATTTTTAATTGTTTCACCGGTTGTGGCCGGTTCATTCTCGCAGTCCACTGCTGGATATAGGCCTTTCCGTTTCGCTACTCTGCTCGACCCTGGGCTTGTCATCAAAAAAATGTCTCTTTTTTTTTAATTACATTTTTTACGGCAACAAGCCAATTGTAGTCAAGCGCAAACTCATTTTGTATAAAAAAAGTACCAATACTTATTTGGGGGCAGCGCAGACGACAGACTATCCGTGACGCACTTTTTGCATAACGGACACGACGCGCAAAAATCTGTCGCGGATATTTCACAGAGTCAACGGACACGACGCACATCTTCGATCATTCTGTCGGCAGACCTAGACGCTCTTTTTAAATGTCTCAGACGCAGACTCTATCGCACAAAAAATGTGCCGTCTGCGCTGCACCTTATGGTTAGTTACTCAACGCGAAGGTTTCCCTGTACATAATTTATGCGATTGTTCGGGAGTTAATTTGGATGGAAAAAGGGGTACCAAATTTTTAAACGCGTTTACGTGAGTGTGTTGTAAAAATAGCTGAAAGCGTAAATGGAGAGTTGAAAGTAAACATTGGCCCGTGCGAAACAGAGCTGGCTCTGTTATGTTTTTGTTCCTCTAGTTGTTCAGCTACAGCTTCATTGTTATTTTCTTTGATCACGCTTTTAATAATGTCCTACACGAGAAGACAGGAAAGGAAGCTTGGCTTCCTAGAAGAGTCGACGGGAAACTCTCAAGAGGCCTGCCTCTTTTTTTATGACAGAGAGGCAATCGGGCCTGAAGATCCTTGCCTTGCGCCTGCGACAGTCTTCCCGAACAGCTACGACTTGGGAACCTTCAAGAAACTAGCGTATTCATATTTAAAAGGCCGGCAGCGACCCTAAGCTCGGTTAGAGCTGCGGGTGTCTGTGAGCGGTCTCGACTGCTTACTATCAGGCATCACACTTGCTCGTCTGCCGCCTCTCGCATAAAAAGGTCACATAAGGGTAAGTGACCACTTCAGCCCATAAACACCGCAACATCAGGAGAGTCACAGAAAATGATCTGATCAGATCCGCACTGCGCTGGACGCTAGTTTTCACGATGCTCTCCACATCACAAAAAATAGAAACAAAAGGTGCTATATTGTTCTTACTTGGCCATTCGGAGATTCGTTCCTCTTGGGGAAATTCGGTCAGGAGAGAGAACTGTACCACATTCGGCACTCGCTCTTTGTATATTCTCGGAAATACCCAATCGCTTGGAGCACCGTAGCTCGTGTTAAGTGAAGTAGAACACCCCAAGGCACCGCATGTGTACTGTGGCGCAATCGGGCGTGAGACGAGACGGGCCCAGCCGTGCGACTCATCGAAATATTCAGTACGCTCGTATTGCCTTTACGCTACGATTGAACGTTGCTCACATTGCTGTAGATAGATAGATTCTTTATTGCTCAAAACATAAACGTTACAGGAAAGTAGGTACATTAGAAATTTAACGCAAAGTACAAACATTTGTGTTCATGAACATGTCTACTGGTCTGGATGTCTACTATGTGTAGGAATCGACTTGTCCCTACGAAAAGTGGAAGTACTTCCGCCGAGCTAGGTGATCGTGCTCGGGGACCGCGGTCCGATGGACCATCTTGGTTTTTCGTATATATAGCGAGTCGTGATGAAAACTTCGTATGCGCATAGGTCTTCCAAAGAAGTTGTATGGAGGGATTTAATTTTGTATGGGCGCGGATTTTACATCGCCATCTGTTTGTTAGCTGGCGGAACGAGTGATTGCCTAGCGACGTGGAGATTGTTGTAGCGGTGTGGTGATAGGTGTCGCTACATGTAGCTGCATATGTATCATCATCATCATCAGCCTATATCAGTCCACTGCTGGACATAGGTTTCTTCCAATGTTCGCTACTATGTATAATATGTATTTATTTACAAAAAATAAAAAGTATCAGAGTACCTAAGTTTGTCAGTTGTCTAGTACCCACAGTACAAGCTTCAGCTTTGTTTGGGGCTAGATGGCGATGTGTAGCCCAGTGTGGCGTGTTTTGGTTTATTTAAAATTCAATATACCTAGTATATTATTGCTACTAGCGATCTGAGGTACAGGTAGAGAAAACAATTGTTACTAGATGTATTTTTGTACCTACAATATTATCTATGTTAAATAGAAATAATGTATTTTATTTTGCACACCAAACAGATGACTTAACACTAGGCACAAACACATTAAAGTGCAAATAAGGGTATTAATCTTACTATTAGTATATACGAAAGCTCAAATCCTCCTCCTTTTTCTCTACTCATACAGTTTTCTAACATAATAGGTATATCTACAGGGAGTACCTTAAAATATTTCTGTCGTTATGTCTGGTTATGTCTCTCATAGCACCACACCAATTCGTTATGTTAATAGATTCCCTTAATCAACTAATCAGTAAACATATTACACGTTATTACGAACAATAAAATGAACTAAGAGGGAGATATAAACACAATACCCGGATTGCGGTCATAATGGATTGATCATATTGATTTCAGATTAGAGCGTAGAATAATTTCCTTTTTGATATAATATGATATCTGGTAGATAGAATATTTTTCTTTGTTATATGACGATTTATAAGTGCTTGCACGGCGGTATGATAAAATAAATTAGTATATAGTATAACTAGCTGTGCTCGCGAGTTCGTCCGCGTGGAATAGTTATTTTATCCCCGTTTTTTTTTACATTTTCCATTATTTCTTCGCTCTAGTTGCAACGTGATGTTATATAGCCTAAAGCCTTCCTAGATAAATGGTCTATTCAAAACAAAAATAATTTTTCAATTCGGACCAGTAGTTCCTGAGATTAGCGCGTTCAAACAAACAAACTCTTCAGCTTTATAATATTAGTTAAGTTAAGATTAAGATAAAGTATCTAGGTAAGTTTGTCAGTTGGGGTACTAGACCATAGTACAAGCTTCGGCTTAGTTTGGGGCTAGATAGCTATGTGTGGCCCAGCGTGGTATGTCTTGGGTTATTTATATAAGTTAATCCCACGAAGCTAGATGCTCATTTGTTGACCGACATAGTCTAAAAGCCTCTTTAATCATAACGACCTACATTCTAACTTATTCTTAACTTTCGTAGCACAGGTAAAGAAAATTCTTTTGTTGAACCTACGAAAGTATTCCAGTTCCGTAGCATCTCGTAGCATTGTTGTAACGAGCTCATTAGCTGGCCAAGGCTACGTGTGCTACGAAAATACAACTGTGTACACACACACATGTACGTACACATATGTTTGTTTTAGGTGTAAATGAGGTACCAAGGAAATTAAGATTAGTGTATATTAGGTACATTAGGTAAAATCTTTAGCCATTTTGATTCTATGTATTTGTTTTTGGTTTCTTGAACCAAAAACCAAGCCATTAAAGTTTGCGTTCATTTAATTTGGCAATAATGAGACTCGATTTTTTTTCAGAACCCATCTTTAAGGTTTTATTGCCTTTGACGTCTTTAGATGATCCCGGTCCGAAGGTTCAAGAAGTGAACTTTTCTAAAATGACTCGGTTTGTTTCAATAACTATACTTACTACGGATTTACCAGCATAAACATCCACACTAAATTTCAATCGAAAAGTAATGAAGCGTAGCCGGATTTGGCCATTGCAAGGTCATAAATTGTTTTGCCAGGAGGTTCCCAATAGAAAACATACCGGTGTCAATATATGCAAAAAATGTCACGCACGGTTGCTTGAACACACGATAGCATAAACACCAACCCCATTTAAATATTAATTAGTATTCGGATTTCAGTGCAGCGATAAGGGCTGACTAAAGCGCGCTCGACAAAAGTGTCATCTGCAGAATCGCTACTTATCTGCGATCTCGGGAGCTCATCAAAGGTAGGGGGAGCTTAGGGCTTTAATACACTGGGAAAGTGTAAGTAGCTTTTTTAGGGTTCCGTAGCCGAATGGCTAAAAACGGAACCCTTATAGATTCGTCATGTCTGTCCGTCTATCCGTTCATATGTCACAGTCACTTTTTTCTGTAACTATAAGAGCCATACTGTGGAAACTTGGTAAGTAGATGTATTCTATGAATCGCATTTCATAGAAAAATAGGAAAAAAAACAATAAATTTTTAGGGTTCCCATACTTAGAACTGAAAATCAATTTTTTTTTCATCAAACCCATACGTGTAGGGTATCTAACGATAGTTATCTATAACGATATTTAGAAGAGCTCTTCAAAAACATTTCTAGTATAATTTTTATCTAAACTGAATAGTTTGCGCTAAAGATGCTTCTTCTAAAGTGGAAAAATGAGTGTCGTCGCTTTAACTTTATCTAAGTAACCTTTGACCACATCATCACTTAAAATCGTGTGTGAGTGTAGTCCATTACTATTATAAAATGAAACGAAAAAGCTTTTAATCATCGTAGACCGTCAAAGACCTAGATTTCAATTATTTCTGAGCTCGCCCTCAAATGGTTAGTATACAAACGGCCCTATAAACGGGCGCAGCCAGGGGCGGCAGAAATTAAATGTGATAGCACGTGGCGGAAATATTTGCGGAGGTTAAACGGAATTAAACTGTCGAGCCTTGCGGAGCGAGGACTGCGAGGCACGAGGATTTACATCTATGTACTTACCTGCGCTACCTACTGATATTGGTGGGCTACGGAACCCTTCATCGTCATGTTTGTCTGTCCGTATGTCACAGCCACTTTAAGAACTGTGTTGTTGGAACTTAGAGAGTAGATGTGTTCTGTTTCACAGAGATTTAGATAAGAATAAATAATAATAAATCACCCAAGACATGCCACGCTGGGCCACACAGCGCCATCTAGCCCCAAACTAAGCCGAAGCTTGTACTATGGGTACTAGACAACTGATAAACTTACTTAGATACATTTTTTTTAGTAAATAAATACATATTATGCATAGAAAACACCCAGACTTATACAAACAGACATGTTCATGCACACAAATTGAAAATCGATGCTTGGTATTTCGAAGAGATTAAGATTTTCAAACAAATATAGAAAAAAAATACTGTTCCCTCTAAATAGAATTGAAATTCATTTTTTTTCCATCAATCCCATCCGTATGGGTATGTATAGATAGGTCTTCAAAAGATGTTTCTTCACATCTTTCTAGAGGATTCCATGTCGAAGGAATTTAGAAAAAAAAATATCTAAGTAAGCTTATCAGTTGTCTAGTGTCCATAGTACAGCTTTGGTTTAGTTTGGGTTTGGGACTACACGGCGCTGTGTGGTCCAGCGTGCTATGTGATAGGTTATTTATTTATCAATTTGTTTGTCTTGAACGAAAATGTCAGCCGATTGGTGGCGGAAAAACCATCACGATTGAAGGCGCAGCTAAATACCACAGGCCGATGACGGAGCGAGGAGCTACGTCCTGCGATCGCCAACCTGCCTGCCCAGTGTGGCGATTATGGATATAGGTAAACTCTAAGTGTTTGCCCTAAGTGGCGAACAACCGGAGAGGCCTATGTCCAGCAGTGGACTGCGATAGGCTGATGATGATAATAATGAACAATTAATGGAGCTCTACCGCAAAAGGGACAATCAGTTCTGAAAATGTTAAACAATTAATTCAATATGGAGCACCTAAGTATATGTTTTGGTTAATTAATAAATCAATTTCGCGTGGTCACGTACCTGTGGTCCTTTATCGAAATTGAATGTCAATCCGATTGAATCTGCGCCGTAGGTGACTCGGCATCGGTGTGTTCACATAGGTACCTATCTATTAAACGTATATAATACATTTAATTTGCCAGAAGCAGCTCTTCTCAATTTGGTGGAAATTGAAAATCGATGCTTGGTATTTCGAAGAGAAGCGGGATATTTAAGTACACTTTTTATTCGGGAAGTACATATTTTGTTGGTACCAAGTTGGTACAGTGTGATAGTTCCAAAAAACTTTTACTGAAACTTACTTACTATACCTATACTCACTTTTTTTTAAAAAAGTTTTACTACATACAAATATTTTCAGACCTAAACAGTTTTATTTCTATTCTTAATTAAAAGAAATATCCATTAAAATGCATCTCCTAATTAAATTACATACGTACCTACCTACCCATTTTATTTTCGCACACTCATATCATATAAGAGATCATTGTTATTATTATGATGAGAAAAAAGTACAAGGACGTTACTTAAAATTTATAACATTTTTTTAAAGAAAAGTAAAACCTTTTTGCACTGCGTCTTATGTAGGTAAAACATACGATCTAAACGAGTATAAAAATAAGTTTTACAATGTCATTGTTAGGCACTGGCTGGAAATATTTCTTGAAAAATAAAAATAATAAAAAATGCATTGTACGGGCAGGAGCGTTTCCTCCCGACCCGCCAAGGGTCTAAATGTCCGGGCAGGAGCGATGGTTGTAAGGCACCGCATCCCGTCAGTCAGAAATATATGAGGTTAGGAAGGGAACCTAACTCCCTAGTGATCCTAGAGTCCCTTTACCCCTAAGACGCTAAGTCCCTAGAGCCCTAGCCCCGCCTAACCGTATAAATATATACTTATATAGATAATAGGTGTAGAGAGCTCGCTCCCGGGATGCCCGGGGTAGCGAGCGGGAAGAGACGGGACGGTAGGTAGGTGGTGCGGACCCGCTGCCAGCCGCGCAGACTCACGCGACTGATCATAGTGACGGCTAAAGGTGTCTTGGCCGCAGCGGGGGGAAATGAGACCCAACACAGACGGTTGAAATCTATTTAATTATGATAAATCAATGCTATTTATACTAAAGTTAATTGTATGCACACTGTCGAGGGTCTTCGGTTGTGTGCCGTCGGTGTAGAACGCCGACGCTGCACTCGCTGGGTCCATCGGTCAGGTCGCTGTATGTAGGTCGCTGCTGACGGCTGCACCATGTACGACGTAGCTCGTACATATTCCCCAATCGGAGAAGATGCAGCAGAAGAGGGGATAGCCGGCGCCCTGTCATGGTGGCGGTCGGTTCCCGTTCCGTGCCGTGCCGTGATGTTGCGACGACCCTTAGCTTGGTTGCGCTGACTCGATGTCCTCTGGTTGTGTTGTAATTGCTCGTTGCTGATGTCTTCGCTACAGGTGTCAGAACCGGGCTGACTCTCAACTAATGGCTCCTCAGTACACTGGTGAGACCTGCTTGTAGGAGGCCAGTGACCGGTCCAATCGCTGGGACATGATACATGCTATGACTGTAGCGAAGTTGATATTGCTTGCTCGTTGGAAGATCCCATCGAAGTGTGCTGTTGGTGTTGATGTCTGATCGTCTTGCTCTGATAGTGGTAGGCAGGTGTTTACTGAACAGCATATGCGACTTCTCAGTATACTGGTGAGTTCCGCTTGTGGAAGGCCAGCAACCGATCCGCTGCTGTCAGTTCTCTGGTTTTTCTTGCTTGATAGTGCGATTGTGATGAGCCTGCCGATGATATTTATGTTATGTTAATAAAAGTGGAAGTATGTATGTTAAAATGCTCTTGTTGATATACTTGGTTTGATTATTGATTATAATTTCTTGATAATGCTAAATTCCTGACCCGTTGTTCGGGATTGTGTTAAGTATTCCCGTATGTTCGGGTGAATAAAAAGAATAATTCTCTGTAGAGAATCTTCCACTTTGTATGATAGAATAAATAAATTAAAGAAAAAGTGTTGTTTAAATTGATGATTGCTTGTTAATGTGGTCTTTGTTAGACCAAGAGCCTGATAGCTCTTAAATTTTGTCATTGATACAAAGTGATTTGATAAAATGTGGTCAAGTTAGACCATTGCTTGCTCCAAATTGATGTGTTGGTTTATCTGCCCCGATGTATATGGTGGCAGCTCAAGATGGTAAATGTCATTGTAGACTAAGAGCCTTGGTGCTCTTAATTGATCAAATATTTATCTGCCTGCTGTTGGCGGCGATAGAATTAAACTACGTGCTAATGGTCATTGTAGACCAGGAGCCTTGCTTGCTCCATGATGTTTTCTTGCTTGTCTGTTCCACTGTTTGTGGTGATAGAATTAAATTACTTGCTAATGAGCCTTGATTGCTCTAGCTTGATAAAAGGTCATAGTTGACCAGGAGCCTTGGTTGCTCCATAATGTTGTTTGCTAGTATGTCCCGCTGTCTGCGGTGACAAACTTAAAGTTACTTGATAAATGATAAAAGGTCATAGTTGACCAGGAGCCTTGGTTGCTCCATAATGTTGTTTGTTAGTATGTCCCGCTGTCTGCGGTGACAAACTTAAAGTTACTTGATAAATGATAAAAGGTCATAGTTGACCAGGAGCCTTGATTGGTCCATAATGTTGTTTGTTAGTATGTCCCGCTGTCTGCGGTGACAAACTTAAAGTTACTTGATAAATGATAAAAGGTCATAGTTGATCAGGAGCCTTGGTTGCTCCATAATGTTGTTTGTTAGTATGTCCCGCTGTCTGCGGTGACAAACTTAAAGTTACTTGATAAATGATAAAAGGTCATAGTTGACCAGGAGCCTTGGTTGCTCCATAATGCTTGCTTGATAGTTTGTCCCGCTGTCTGCGATGACAAACTTAATTGATGAATGATAAACCTAATGCTAATTAATTTCCCCACCTAGTACCCTACACTACCGATGTTAAAAATGCTACGTTGCTAAATCAGTATAGTGATTGAAAGTACATAATTTAATTTAATAAAATGTAGTTGCTAATTGTTTCTGCTTGCGTAACATGATGCTTGTTTACATTAACTTGATAATAATAAAGTATGTTATGATATTTATGCGAGTGTAGAGCTATTGTTTAGATACACCGCTGATAGATTGTTTGTAAAAAAGTAAAGTTGATAAATATCTAGAATCCCTAAAACTATATGGGATCTAGCTTCCCCCAGAATGGTTTATATCCTAGGTCGTGGTTCAAGTTTCGTCGAAGGACCATTATGTACGGGCAGGAGAGCTTTCTCCCGACCCGCCAAGGTCAAAATGTACGGGCAGGAGCGGTGGTTGTAAGGCACCGCATCCCGCCAGCCAGAAATATGTGAGGTTAGGAAGGGAACCTAACTCCCTAGTGATCCTAGAGTCCCTTTACCCCTAAGACGCTAAGTCCCTAGAGCCCTAGCCCCGCCTAACCGTGTAAATAAATACTTATATAGATAAATGGTGTAGAGAGCTCGCTCCCGGGATGCCCGGAGTAGCGAGCGGGAAGAGACGGGACGGTAGGTAGGTGGTGCGGACCCGCTGCCAGCCGCGCAGACTCACGCGGCTGATCATAGTGACGGCTAAAGGTGTCTTGGCCGCAGCGGGGGGAAATGAGACCCAACACAGACGGTTGAAATCTATTTAATTATGATAAATCAATGCTATTTATACTAAAGTTAATTGTATGCACACTGTCGAGGGTCTTCGGTTGTGTGCCGTCGGTGTAGAACGCCGACGCTGCACTCGCTGGGTCCATCGGTCAGGTCGCTGTATGTAGGTCGCTGCTGACGGCTGCACCATGTACGACGTAGCTCGTACATGCATAGCAATTGTTTTTCTTAGTTTTATCGCCGTTTCTCGTTTCGTGTAAACGCTAACAATTAGCTTTAAACTCCAGCAAATCTTGGTGGCTTAAACTCTTTAAGACGCCGATGCAAACCATATGACAATGAAGCGTCACTAAATCAACAAATTCCCCGCGCAATGGGTAAGTTCTCAAACAGTTTCTTAACCGTAAAATGTATCCGTTTACGCATTCATCGGCTGCGGGCGACGCGGGCCGTCGGCATCCCGACACGGGATATTTATAGGCCCATTATAATTATTAACCCTGCAATCGGGCGCAATCTGCCTCTCATAATTTACGTTGTTTGCGATGCTGTCAGCGTTTAGGGTTCGCCGTCGCTGTGATTGGATAATAGCCGACATTCTACGACAAAATGTGTCAAATTAATAACAATAGATATGAATTAATAAATAAATAACCCAAGACATGCCGCACTGGGCCACACATCGCCATCTAGCCCCAATCTAAGCCGAAGCTTGTACTATGTGTACTAGACAACTGATAAACTTACATAGATACTTTTTTTTTTGTTAATAAATACATATTATACACAGTAAACACCCAGACCAATACAAACAGACAAAATCATGAACACAAATCTCTGGGGAACCCCGTCCTTGGAGGAGAGAGACGGCCCTCAGGCCCGATCTCTAGGCTGCCCCAAGTGGGGGGCCCAGCCCGAGTCTGCATTGCAGACCAGCGCTGATGGCTTCACGGCGTTATTGATATAGGACCCGTGTTGCCGTCACCCAATTCGCAATAGACGGCGGCAACCGGGGTTTTTAGTGGGTACTCTCTACCGACGCGGAGCGAGTCCCACATAACCTGCTGCTCTCCCGGGCAGCGGGTATGCGTAAACTGCATTTCTCCCCGGTGAAACAAAAAAAAAAGAAAAAAAAGACCTACGTTCAGCAGTGGACGGCAATGGCCCGATTGATTGATACCTACCACGGGTACACCGACACACTAACTATTGGTAACTATTCTCTCCTATCCTCCTGTCAATCCAGTCAATCACTTAGTTAAGCCACTTTTCAAATGTCCTATTGGCTATTAACATCCATATTCATGTTTCGACATCGGCGTGCCAGGGGTGTTCAATTGACACGTAACAAATTGTATACTGACAGGCAATATTTAAATTGTTAAATAATAAGTTGCGGAAAATACCTATTACAAACAAAACCTTACTGATTTTACGCAATAATGTAATGCTAAAGATTATTCAACTTTACAAAGGTCATTTATGTACATTTGATTTTTGTTGTTTAGGTAGGACCTTTCTTAAAAGGGAAATAGTTTGCCTACATATCTAAATAGTGTAAGGTGTTTACTTCTATACAACTATAAGTAGGTAGGTACTGTAAAGTTGTTGGCTTTAGTCTATGAGAATAGAGTTTCATAAATCATAATCTTTGTCATGGACACATATCCAGTGTCGGATTTAGCCAGATTTTGTAGCCCTATAATAATAATCTCTCAACTAACATTTAATCTATGTGATTAATCCCAGAAACAGTTCAATGCACTACCTATTTGTTTAAATGTTTAAAATTTGGAGTGGAATGCCATCTGATTTTTATAAACATTTCTATTATCTCTAATTTACCTACGTTCAAAATCTGGAACGAGCTCCCAGCCACGATGTTTTCTGATCCCTACGATATGTCTTTCTTTAAACAGAGCTCTACACCAAGGAGTATGAGACTTCGTTTTCCATCTTTAAATTTTAAAAAGTGTTCTTTTTGTCGTATGTGTTTATCAATGGTTAAACATAATATGTGGGAGAAAGTAATTTACCATTTTACCTGAATTAATATATGGGATATTTTTAACTTAGAGTACCTACAGACTACACCTAGACACGTGTGCAATGTGCATACAATACCTATATGTATGCAGCAGCATACACAGAAAGTTGCTATTTAGCCACAGTATTAGATAAGTTATATTATCTAAGGAGTGAGACACGTGCTGCAAATTGTAGACGTTACTTTCAATATTTCGTCCCAGTTTTTACCCATCGCCAATGGTTTGCTACATATTAAATTTTTTACGATATCCTTCTGGCGGGCAATAAAACTAAGTTTGCATCTGAAAGTAGGTACGTATATCAAAAATTCTATGCCTCAGTGTAGTATGTACTTAATATCTTAAGTAGTGAAGATATTAGATACATGGATATTTTTTATTGCACACCAAACAGTTGACTCAAAACCAGACACAAAGATATACGAGTATTAAAGTATAGTTTAGGCGGCCTTTTAGCTTTAAACGATCTCTTTCATAAGCTAAAATAGTCAAGCTTTCTAACTAAATACTGAGCTCAAGTTTTACCCGCAGTAGGTACGCAAATACGGCACTGACGAAAACAAATTAATTAAAAAGCCTATTTTTACGCTAACCGCCTTACAAAGGGGACGTGACTTGCATTCCCTTTGTGGCGACATGTTTACACGATGAAGATAACGGTGATGTTTGGGCTGCCTTACGAACAAAGGAGAATTTTATATTCATGAAGTATTGGGTATACACTAATGGGAATATTATATTAAATTGATATTGTAGTGCACGCGGGTTCGATTGCCACTCAGTTGTTAAAAAAACATAAGTGTTTGCACACTTTTGTTTTTTTTAATAGTAGCTCGACAATGGCTTCCCTACGCCTGATAGAACGCGGAAGAGAAGGCCAAGTCGCTGTGACAACGGACAAGAAACTGGTCAGTTACCTGTCAGTTGTCACCGCCATGCCGGCCTAACCCCAACTCCCCAACAGAACTGTTGGTTTTAGTTCCTAATTACGTTTGGCTGTATCTATAGACATAATTATGACCCAGATAAAATGATGAGAGATCTCTTGCTCCTGACGTGGTTTGAACACCAACAAGAAATTGTTTTACAAGTCTTATAGGCCATACGTTTGTGACTTTCACAGTATTAGATATTTTTGACATCAAAGACTACACATAAGTCACTTATAGAAAGCCATGAAGTAGTAATTAAGAGGAGTAAGAAGAGCTTCTTACAAGTACTAATGTTGGAAGACGTAAGTGTGCTAAAACAAAAAGTGGAACTGTTAGTGGGTAGTGTCGATAAACATAATGTTCTTGTTCCAGCTTCAACAAGCTGTTGCTTCAGAAGGAAGAGTTGGAGCAGAAGCAGCTTCATCTGCTGCAGGTCGTTGAAAGCGAGCGAACTTCACGCTGGCAGTACGCGCAGCAGTGCGATGAGCTCTCCAACGAGGTCAAGAAGCTTAGGACAGAGGTACCGTGCAGCCCCATATCTTGTTTAGCTACTGCTACACACAAGGATGTAGGGGAGCGACCCATCATCTTTTCGCTCCAAGCCACCTTCACCAGCCCGTGGTGTATCCTGCTGAATAACAGACGAGGCTCTGGCAGCCGACTGGTGGCGGTATAACCATCATAAATACCAAATGCGGTGATGGGCAGCAGCGTCACCGGAGCAAGGAGCTACGCCCTGCGATCGCCAACTCGCCTGCCCAGCGTGGTGATTGTGGGTAAATCCTCCAGGGGTTTGGATAAGATGGCGAACAACTAGCGAGGCCTTTGTCTAAGAGTGGACTGAGGTAGGCTGATGATGATGATGATACAACAATACCTGACAACATTGCTGAACTGCAACTGCTTGTTAACTCACCTACGAGGTCAAGAAGCTTAGGACAGAGGTACGGTAAACCCCTGTTTCTTCTTTAGCTAATGCTATCCCAAGCTGACCAACCATTGCCTACAAACACAAGGGAATCTGGATCCTCGGGATGAGACTCTACGGCTCCCCCATTAAGACGGTATGCCGCAGGACGGCTCGCCCTATGTGCGCACAAGCGCCCCTGGGAGCATGCTTACGAAGCATATATTCTTCCATCGGACCCCATGCCGGACGCGGCCCCGTATTCAACAATGTGTGGTAAAGGCACCAATGAGGTCAATAAGCTTAGGACAGAGTCATAATACACTCCGCCTGTAACTTGTCAAGCTACTGTTTAACAACAATACACAACCTTGTAGCTGGCATCTGTGCGGTGAACGCACTTACGAGGTCAAGAAGCTTAGGATAGAGGTACGATAAGGCCCTGTTACTTGTTTAGCTACTGCAATATGTTTTGGGACATGTTTGATTTTGCTGTACAAAAATGTACAGGAGCAGAGGGAAACTGAATCGACTGCAGGTATTAAACTCGCAGTTGTAGAAGACCAACTTTGTAGAAAAGAAGTAGGTACAGCTACATTCTTTTATCTGTTGAATACATTAGAATTCGCTCAAATTCATCTCAAGAACCTATACGGTGCGGTACACCGGTTGAGCTTTTCCCTCGTGTTGCAGGTATCCACGGGTGCGGTGATCTCTAACGATCAGGTGACCTTCAGACCCTCAACTTCCTGATATGCAGAAACGTTAAATAATTCCCCAAACCATATTAAACATCCCCATATTGGAAGTATCCTTCGCCTCAACTATATGAACCACCATATAGTTAGTAGGCTGTTCCTCAACGATGATTTGATTGCTCATACAATCCTGTGGGTGCCTGACATACTTGAAAAACCGTTAATATTCTTCAGTTTTTCTTCTCTTAGAGGAGATCCTTGCATCTGATTGATTGTGACTGGCTTTTACAACCCAATAGCTGCATGAAATTCTGAGGATTGCTAGGCTCAGATTGGAACTAATGACCTATGCTAGAAGGTTTAAATCCCCTCAACTACCACCACCCTTGTTAAGTTTATTTGTATACATATAAGTCATTAAAAAGGTATAATGATTGCAGCTGTGCACATACAAGAAAGAGCATGAGCCGAGTACCCGAGCTGCGTCTACCACCAGTCTGTCGCCGACGGACTCGCCAGACATAGACCCTGCGGAGTTGAGGAAGATCAAGAAAGTTCAGGTTAGCGGTATAGTTATTATGACTGACCCATGTGACTCATTTGCTAGAGACTCTGCCTTCTGAACTGAACTCAAACTTAAATATGATGGGTGTGATCAGTCAGTTCAGAACAAAGGCAGCAAACATTACACTAGTACAACACTAGTTTACTGAACCTTGGTGAGCTTTGTGGGGCGGTATCTTTCTGAAATAAAAACACACTTAAAGAACTACTTACTTTCTCATCTCATGTCTGACTGATAAACGACATCAGGACCATTTGTACTTGTCATAAAGATTGTAATTTAAATTGTCATAATACCTTTACGTACATGGCTGTTGGTTCGTTCCAATAACTGTTGTTTCAAATGCCAAAACAGATTGTACACATTTAATTTTTATGTTGCAGAGCTTCTTCCGAGGATGGTTATGCAGACGTCGATGGAAGCAGATCGTCGAGCAGTATATCAAGAGTCCACATGCTGAGAGCATGAGAAAGAGGAACAGGTAACTTTATTTAGGCTTTATTAGGTTTAGGGTTATATCTGATATTCCTCTTATATCCCGAGTTGTCAAATGGCTACATTTTCTAATGGAACATTTACTTTTTTCCAGCCTTGTCTTCAAAATGGTGGAAGCAGAAGAGGAATACCTAGAGCAAATGGAAATATTGGTCTGTCGATAGAATTTTAAATTTAAAAATAACACTTAATTGAGTCCTTGCCTGCAGGTATAAGGCCTCCTAGAAGGAGATGCGGGCGGGTATCAGCTACATGCTTTATCGTGCTACCTCCACGTCTGACAAGGGCTTAAATAAGCAGCTAATATCTAGACTAACACGAATTTATTGTCATCATCATCATCATCATCAGCCTATTGCAGTCCACCTAGTGCAAACTTCTGGAGGATATACCCATAATCGCCACGCTGGGCAGGCGGGTTGGCGATCGCAGGGCGTAGCTTCTCGCTCCGGTGACGCTGCTGCCCGTCATCGGCCTGTGATATTTAACTACGCCTTCCATCTTGATGGTTTTACCGCCACCAGTCGGTTGCCAGAGCCTCGTTTGTTGTTCGGCAGGATGCACCACGGGCAGGTGAGGATGGCTTGGAGCGAAAAGGTGATAGGTCGCTCCCTTACATCCCTTTGATTTTATTGTACACATCTGGTAAATTTCTTATGTCTTTATGATCCGTTCCAGGTAACGTGTTTCCTCCGGCCGTTCAAGATGGCCGCCAGCTCTAAGAAGCCGCCGTGCACACACGAGGACGTCAACTCCATCTTCCTGAACAGCGAGACCGTGCTGTTTCTGCACCAGATCTTCTTCAAAGGGCTCACGTCTCGCATGGAGTCTTGGCCTACTCTCGTATTAGGTGAGTCTTACAAATTAGTTCAATTTATTTCATTGTTCTATCACTTGAACCGTTTAATGTTTCCTGATGATTTTCAACTCCCGATGCTAAATTTAAAAGGATGTTGCTATTTAGTCGTCTTTGTCTGTCTGTGTATGTGGTATAGTAATTTCCGAATGAGTGAAGCTATTTTTTTAACTTATCTTCTTTTTGATTATAAAGTGCACTTGTTCAATTCGAAAAAAAAAATTGGTTCAGCCGTTTATACGATAAAGGCAAATAGTAGGGTCAAGGGTTCCAAAACATTGCTAGATTTATAGGTAAATAAGCGTGTTATGAACAAATACTTAGTTGTGGACTGCATATAGGAGACCTATTCGACATGCTGCTCCCGATGCTGACGATCTACCAAGAGTACGTGAGGAACCACCACTACTCGCTGCAAGTGCTCACCGAGTGCAAGCAGAGCCAACCCTTCGCGACACTCCTGGCGCGTCTGGAGAGCAAGCCCGCCTGCCAGAGCCGCAGCCTCGAGACCTTCCTCACGTACCCCATGCACCAGGTACATGCCTGTTTCAGCAGCAGTCGTTGAGTGGTGCCACATATAACTACTAGAGCAACTGAGAGCAGAGCCGCAGCCTCAAGACCTTCCTCACATACCCCATTCACCAGGCACGAGCCTGCGTCAGCAGCAGGCGTCACAGACTGGAGGAGAGCAGTGGAGCAGAGCCAGCCCTTGGCACTGCTAGAGCAGTTGCGAGCAGAACAGTACAGCATTTGCAGTGAAATCAGAGTCAACACTTTATAACGACTCGTGCTATTATCTTGAGTACGAAATGGAACTGTTCGCTAGCGGTAGTTATGAGACGTTTAATTTATACTAAATTTACGACACTGTCACTGTTCACGACCGTTTAGTTCATCATCCATTTCATAGATTTCGCTGTATATTTCATTTTGTGTCATGTTTGTAAATAAGTAGTTCGTAGGTACATCGCATAGATGGCGATGTGCCTAATTACATCGCGGTATCATTGTGTTTCTCCGTCTGTATATAAGATCACCGGCCTGTTGTATGGGCAGTTCAAAAGCAGTTCAAAACCAGTTCAAAAATTACCTCGGCTTACAATGAAAATTGTATGTTACCGACCTTCTACTCGTATTAGAAATATGTACTTATAATAATTACCAATTAATTTTATCGGTCAGATTCCCCGGTACATCATCACGCTGCACGAGCTCCTGGCGCACACGCCGCACGACCACGTGGAGCGGCGCAGCCTGCAGCATGCGCGCGCGCAGCTTGAAGAGCTGTCGAGGCAAATGCATGACGAGGTACAATACGTAAACATATCCTTCTTTAACGGGTAAAAACCCACCTTTGACAGACGTTTTTTTAGCACGTCAAAATGCGAGAAGCTTCGTCCTTCCGCCTACTCGCTTGCCAGGGTATCGAGTATGGATAAAGCCTTCAGGTGTTTGCCCATTGGCGAACAACTGGAGAGGCCTATGTCCAGCAGCGGACTGCAATAGGCTGATGACGATGTCATGTGACATAATTATCAGCTGACTGTGTCCTGCCAGATGTTAAGCGGACGACGAAGACCAAAAAAATGTAATGTGATGCAGATGGCATCACACCCAGTTAATGCAACACGGACAACACGGTTCGATCACACTATGACAGCCTGCTTAATTCACGTCCCGTATAAAAGACCCAAGACTACTTAAAAGACGATATGAACCTTTTCTGGAAGAGCGTTGCACAGCCTAATAGTACGGCAGATATTATGTGATGGTAGTTTAGCTCGATAAGAGATTTATCAAGACTGGTGATAAAAGAAAAATATACTTAAATAAATAAATTTCAACAGGTCAGCGAAACGGAAAATTTGAGAAAGAACTTGGCAGTTGAGCGGATGATCATAGAAGGGTGTGATATACTGCTGGACGTAAACCAGGTTTTCATCAGGCAAGGTATGTAATGTTAAATAACCACCCATTCGACCTTTGGGAACAAATACTAAAATTTCAAAAAAATTGCAGGCACTCTTTCTCAAGTTGTCGGGAAAGGTCGACGGGCAACGCTGCAGGCTCGTCAAGCCTTCTTGTTCAGCAACCACCTACTACTGACAACCAGGGCTACTGGCGGAAGACTACATCTGCCGCCGGCAGGACGGCTTCCGCTTCATGATGCTTTATTGGTCGAGGACCCATCAAATCATGATGATGATGGTAAGCTAGACAACTATAAACAGTCTCTTATACTGATATAACCATAACCGCACTAGAGAAAGCAAATGTATTTAATGTTTCCAGATTCTACTTCAGTCTGTTCCTCACCTGGGGGCGACGCATATCAAGGCAAAGACTTCAAAATTCTAGTGGAAGTGAAAGGAGAACAAATATGTGCTCACTTGGGTAAGCAGCATAATGTTTAAAGCTAAGTTTTCAAATTTTATCAACGTAGAGTGACAAATATTGATAGTTCTTATCATGCATGTGCTGTACACTGTACACATAGTTTTATACCATCTTGTATTACCACATGTATGCAATAAAGTATTTGCATTTGAATATTTGAATACAAATAGACATTGTGCAATAAAATGCTCTTAAAATCTATTAGCACGATTATAAGAAAACCTATTGAGATTTGCTCATAAATGGCAATTGTCATTTGAAGCCTTAGTCACCACGCTTGGCAGGCGGCAGGTGACCGCAGTAGGTTTTACTTGTACCCAGGTAAACGTTACCGTCCGTTTCCTGATATTCCCTTAAGCTTCTTCTACGACATCCAAGGGCTGAGATGGAGTAGTGCTATCCGAAATCCAGAAACCACACGGATGACGTACAACATAACATAATGTCATACTCATCATCATCATCATGTCGTGATCATCATCATCATGTCGCGATTATCATCATCAGCCTATTGCAGTCCACTACTGGTCAGGCCTCTCCAGTTGGTCGCCACTTAGGACAAACATCTGGAGGATATACCCATAATCGCTTGCTGGGCAGACGGGTTGGCGATCGCAGGGCGTAGCTTTTCGTTCCGGTGACGCTACTGCCCGTCATAGGCCTGATTTTGCGATTCCTCTAGTGGCAGCGACATTGGAGGAGAAAGCGGCCTGGACGAGTGAGCTAGCCCAGTGCATGGAGAGCGCGGCTCTGACGGAGCTGCTGCGCGCGTGCGGCGCGTGCGGCGCGGCGTCGGCGTCGCTGCCCGCGTGCCGCTCCGACCGCGCGCTGTTCACCGACGACGTCGACATACGGTTCAGCAGGACGCTCAACTCGTGCAAAGTGCCGCAGATACGGTCGGCTACTCCGCAGCGGCTGTTGCAGAGGCTTACAGGTGAGCTTGAGATTAGTGTTTAGTGACTGCAAGACAGTAAATCTTCAACATCATAAATGTTGCCATACCCTTACAGGGTCTTAGTTAGTAAGTATACCTTGCGCTACACTATCTATGAACATGGTACAATGAATCTATTTCTATTTCAGTACTAGGTGAAGTGGAAAGTCAGGTCTTGTTTTAGACAGCCTTTATTATCATCGGTAGATAAATGCTCAGTACGAGTACGTCCATAGCATTTATTTATTGATGACATAAAATATCGGCTTCAGTAGAAATCTGACGTAGTATAGATACCTAAACGTGATGGTTTTGGAGAATTGCTAGTAAATTCTATGAATTTTTGGATACCTACCCTTGTGAACTTGAAACATTTTACTTCAATTAGTATATTTAGAGGAAAGTTATAAGTAATCTAAGGAAATTTATTATTTTGTCCGCTTTCATCATTGTTTATGCTATAAGCCACTTTCGAATCCATGACTTTTAAGAACTGTCATGATTCTTAAGATTTTTCACTTCCTCTGTCAAATTCATTAAAAAGTTGCCTAAAGTTACTGCATAGTAAATCCTACGCACGAGTCCCGTTAACAAAAATATTTGTTATTTCCATTACATGACAAATTCTCATTCCTTGCAGATCTCCGCTTCCTGTCAGTGGACTTCCTAAACACGTTCCTGCTCACATACCGCGTATTCACGGACGGCGTCACGGTCCTGGAAGCACTCAAGCAGGTGTTCTACGAGCAGTCGCAGCAAGAACTCGAGCTGGCCCCGCCCCCCGACGCCACTAGGAAGACTAGTGCTGCCAGCTCTGTTTCAGGTAAGTTTAATAACAAAAAAATCCAATAAGGGAATAAAAATAATAGACGCCCAACTGCCAAATTCAAACTCAAATATTTAATTGCACAAAATTAGGCAGTCCATATGGTTCTTATGCTATGTTATGCTAGTCTCACTATAGCTAGTTACTTAGTTAATTAAAATTCAAATAACATTCCTGACGCGTGAGGATCAGGAATTTAAGAAATAAATATATAACTTCACGAAATTTTTCGTGGTTGGTTTAGTAACTGTCCAGTAGGTAATTTAATATATGTGATGTATTTTGGTTAATTGATACAGAAGTGGTAGGTATTTTATTACTTCATACTTTAATAACAGACAACGTAGGTAGGTATATGAATAGGAGATTTAGAAGTAGAATGAGAAATAATAACTAAGATTGTTGTTAGTAAAATTATTTTGTCACCTCAAAGTATATCAGTGCCTAGTTTTTGTATAGACCCTGTTTAGATAATTTTTTGCGATTAAAACCTTCCTCTATTAACATAACGTATTAGTGAAAAACATCGAAGGCTTTGATTCAGAAGGTTTACTATATAATGAACCAACGGATGAGGTATGCATGCTTTGAGGCTTCTAGTACCTACATAAGTAGCATAACTATATCGTTACATAAATGAAGGTACATTTTAGGCTAGTCCTAGCAAGAAACTCTTTCATCTGTAATTCCCAAAATCGTAACTAAAAGTTACGAACGGAATTACTAAAATCAAGTGAAAATTCACAGGTTATGGATCAGAATACAGTGATAGAGATTGGCAGTCACGATTCTGGAGAACATCAAGGAAAAGTAAGACCTTCAGATTATTTAGTTGCTGTCAATTAACCGAAGGATGTAACTAGTGCTGTGTAATGAAAAATAGCTGGTCTCAATAGGGTAGAGCCTCCTTTCTTTGTGAATGAAGCTGCTAAAAGCAGGCATGACGAAAAAATTAATGATGATGACGATTTGAAACTCGTAACTGCATAGGAGAAACATGATTTTGATGGCAAATTATTTTAGGTGAAGAAGACGATAAGCTGTCACCGTATTTGATGGCGCCCTCAAGAAGAACTTCGTCTGTTAGTAAGGTTGGTAAAATACATACCTTTTCTGAAAATGTTGTTGATCAAATTATGGAATGATTTGGTATGCTCTATTTTTTTACATGAATATGATGACTAAGTATTGATTGGAAATCATAGTCGTGACTTTTCAGCGATACAATGCTGAAACTTTTTTCTGAACTTTCTTTATAGCGCTTGTGAGTAAATTCCAGTTGTACATTAAAGTAAACATATTTGAAATTTAAACACGCTTACCGAAGGCCGAGGAGGATAACAGCCATTTGACAATACCGAAAATAATGGCAACATCATCAAGCAACGAAACTTTGAAAGGTACAAAATTCATATCTGTTTTTTTTATAGTACCAGCTCGACATAATGACTTCCCTACGCCTGATGGAAAGCGAAAGAGAAGCCCAAGTTGCTGTGACAACTGGCAAGTAACTGGTCAGTTACCTGCCAGTTGGCACTGCAATGCCGGCCCAACCCTAACCTATTTTGTGTTAATTATTTGATTCAAATGCCATAAGGTCCATCAGGTTAGGTATATCATTTCTCTGTTTGTTTCTATCTTGTTTTTGAATGTGACGACGTAATTCTCAAAAGTATTCTCCATGTTCATTCCTACGAGTATTAACCGTGACCATTAAGCTAAATTAAACAATATCAACAACTTTAACTATGAAACTTTTTGGAATTATTTTTTTAAAAAGTACAGTATTATCTCATTCAAAAAATGTTTGAATTTCGATGTTAAGTAGGTATATGATAAATGTTAAACTTTATTTTATAAAGGTACATCCCCATCATCACCCGGAGCAATAAGCTCCGTTACACTGGTGGGAAGTCCCAAGAAGGTCAGTCCAGAGCATACTGCGAGTAAATCGAGCGTGAAGTCTCCACCAAAGGACAACGACGCAGCCGCCGGCATCACCAAGGACGAGAGCATCGAGCTGGTGGACCAGAGCGACGAAGACATCAAGTACAAGGAAGAGGAGCAGGAGAAGAACAAGTACAAGATCGACGACAAGTTCAAGATATCGCAGCGGTTCTCGGAGGTATGTTGAAGATGGTGTGGATTTGTTATTAACACTCGCTATAGGATTTTGTGTAGGATCTACTTGAGACAAGCATTAACAAATCGTAGTATCGATAGGAATAGTAATCGCTAGCCAGTTACTTTAGTAATTACATATTTACACTTTCGACCCGCAGATTTTTTCAAAAACCATGAAGGGCTATTGACTACATCTCGCCCGATCTCAGTTAATTTTAATGAAATCTAAGATCCATGAACTGTGAAGGGATTACTACAAAGCAAATGCTACGTGGGGATTACCGACCAAAAACCTTGTTGAATTGTCTTGAACACTGAAATATTATATTTTTCCGGTAAAATTGAACTAGGCAAGAATTTTCACTTCCTAATTTTAAGACAGACTTAACAACAAGTTCGATTAATCTAAGTTGTGACAGACTGTTAGGATCCATATAGGCGACGCCCCTGCCCAGAAATGTTAATATTCAGACTGATGATGAATCGAAGTATGTGCAGCGGGTGCGCACTATGTCGGAGAGTCCGCGCCGGCTGGCCCCGTCGGCCGCCGCCAGCGCCGCCGACGCGCGCCGCCGCTCCGACAGCGCCAAGGACGCACAAGGCGCCGCGCCCGCCGAGCCGCGCCGGGCGTCCGACTCCAACGCCGCACGATACGCGCATAGGCGGTCAGTCAGGTCAGTTACTCTAGGTGGCGCTGGCTGCTGACTGCTGAGTGCGCCTCTGTGAGGTGCCTCCGGCTGTCAGGCTGCTACTAGTCAGGTAAACATCTCTAGATGACACTGACTGACTCCGTCGGCCGCCGCGCCAGGGTCGCCTCTCTGACAGCGCCAAGGACGCTGCCGACGTCGCGCCCGCCGAGCCGCGCCGGGCGTCCGACTCCAACGCCGCACGATACGCGCATAGGCGGTCAGTCAGGTCAGTTACTCTAGGTGGCGCTGGCTGGTGACTGCTGAGTTGACTGATCAACCCAAGAAGCCTCAGCGAGGTGCCTGCGACTGCCAGGCGTCTGTCTCCTACGCAGCCCGATAAGCGCATAGGCGGTCAGTCAAGTCAGTTACTCTAGGTGACACTGTTTGCCGACTACTGAGTGCGCCTCGATGAGGTGTCTCCGACTGTCACGTTGCTACTAGTCAGGTGAGCATATCTAGGTGGCACTGACTGGTCCCATCAACCGACGCCAGTGCCGCCGCTCCGACAGCGCCGAGGCCACCGCTGGAACTGCGCCCGCTGAGCAGCGCCGGGCGTCCGACTCCAACGCCGCACGATACGCGCATAGGCGATCAGTCAGGTCAGTTACTCTAGGTGGCGCTGGCTGCTGACTGCTGAGTGCGCCTCTGTGAGGTGCCTCCGACTGCAACGCCGCACGATACGCGCATAGGCGATCAGTCAGGTCAGTTACTCCCGGTGGCGCTGGTTGCAGACTGCTGAGTGCGCCTCGGTGAGGTGCCTCCGGCTGCAACGCGGCCCGATACGCGCATAGGCGGTCAGTCAGGTCATTACTCTAAGTGGTGCTGGCTGGTGATCGCTGAGTTGACTTATCAACCTAAGAAGTCTCAGCTCATCTCTCAAAAGGGCTCAGGCAGACCTGTTACTTTAGGTGAGCATTGTCTGCTGACTGTTGCGCAGCACCCAAGAATTCTAGCTACGTGTCTAATATTCAAGTGAATTGTATGAAGTTTCCAATGTACCTATGTATGACTGAAAGAGCCCCTGCAGGTCAGGAATATACGGAGCACCAGAAAGAGGGCGACCGCATTGTCTCTGTGAGATATATTGGACATAGTCAATCAGCATTCTAGCTTCAAAGTCATTAGCATGGACTAGACCAACACCAAGAACAGTTCTGCTATGACTACCACTAGTGCACTGCTTCAAGTATCTAACACACATCCAGATATGAGTCAAGACGATACAGCAGGTTAGTTTCTTTTGATGCTTTCCAACATTATTAGGTTCTTAAGAGATATATAAAACTTTTCAGAAAAAAAAACTTTTGCATAAGTAACTTACTTTTGTGGTTTGATGAATTAGAATAAAAGTCTCACTAAAATTTACTTATTCCATCAAGCGTGCAAATATTAAAATACTTACTTACTTCTTTCGCTGACTCAGCGACCCCAAGTGGATTTTGGCTTCCGAAATCAAAGTGCGCCAATTCTTCCGCACTTGTGCTAGTTCCGCCCACTCGAGCACGTTCAGCGCTCAGGTCCTTGGCGACCTCGTCCTTTCAGCGATACCTCGGGCGCCTTTCAGTAGCAAGGCATCCTTTGGTAATATTAAAATACAATACTTAATAAAGAATAATCTGGTTGTTCGACTGACATGTGTGTGGCGTGTGCAGCGAGCGGCGCTACACCAACTCGTCGATCAACAGCGAGCGGCGCCGCTACTGGGGCGGCTCCGAGCCGAGGTCCTCCGTCACGTCACAGGTCTCGCAGGTGGCACAGGTCAGCAGAACATTGTTGCAATACTATGATACTCTACTTATGATTAGACGCGAAATTATTACAAATGCAGAAGACGTAATATCATCATTGGTCAGTAGACCCAGCCAGTACAGAACAGGTACTTTTACAAACCTATATTTGTTTACGGAAACATATTGATTTCGATTTACTCTGAATGCCCCCATTCAAACTCTCTGTCGGGTGCCAGGTGGGTCTAATGACCTTAGAGTTAGGAATTGCCCTGTAGAATGTTTGTCTTGTAGACGCTGTCTTGATGGTGGGAGAAAAATGGTTACAACATCCTGAAAGGATTGCATCAAAAGGCAAAAATTATCGTTAGACTTACCATCTAAGATAACTTACTTTAACCCTTACTGCTTTCGATTCCAGAATTACCGCAGAGAGACCAGCCAACCAAAGGCGGGCGTGGTCATCACGTCCTTCAGGCAGTCCCACAGAAGGTAACGCATCTCCGTTTCATCCCTTGTACGACGGTCCTTCAGAATCATTACAATGTTCTATTCCGTGGATTTATTCATTTCTATGGCACAAGAGTGGGAGCTCAATTCTCAGTGTTGTGGCATGTGTCTCACCTTTTCTTATTTCATAATATCAAATCTATTCGGAAATTTTACTAAAGTTTCATAAAGCTTTGCACGTGGACTTTCTTGATTTGATTCATTCTTAGGTCAGAATTCGAGTTTTGGAATAGAAACGATTTCCTTCTTTAGCGCATTCAAGTTTTTAGTCTTCACAATAATCGTCTTATTAATTAATATTCGTTTAACAGCTTTGGAAAAGACCTGTTGTGGTGAGTGATTGGTAAAGGTAAAAGATGTAGAGTTCAGATCCGTAGTATTGGCGTAGAGGAAGTATTTTTTTCAAATAATCCGCTTTTAATAGAATACTCATCTGTTTTACCCTTTTTGAAAAACCATATGCAACTCGATGTTAACACCAGTGTTAACAGTGCCTACACTGTCCGATCACATACGACACCACAACGATAACCGAACAATTCAATAACATTATTACGACACTATTTTAATAAAATTATTGCATTATCTCGCACGTGACTCACAATATTTCAACATAAAGACATCACTTTCACCTCAACACTTTTTCCAATGATTTTGATGAAACTACTGATGATTTTTTAATTTTGGTGCTTAAATGATATAATTTATTAATTTAGACTTGAATTTTAGACGTTATTTTTATTGCATTGCAGCCGAGTGCAATTATCCCGAAAGTTCAATAATGTGGTATATCTGTTTTGGGGATATTTGCACTCTCATTACCTAAATAATTATTTTAAATGTCTTTAATGAAATGGAAAGATGGTGGCGAATTTAATAAAATCTAAAAACTATAAAAATATTCTATGCATGTTTTTACTATTCAAAATTAATAACTAATTCTTAAATTGGGATAAAAATTTACTTTACTATCTATATCTAATCGATTTTATTTGTCTGTATCTGCCTTCCTGCATTTCCCTTCAATTTTTTCACTTTACTTAGTTTCTGCATGACTCACTGTCTCTACGTTACGTTTATTGATACTATCTATACTTTTTATACAAATATGTCTTAAAATATTCCAAGCTCTATTCTTGGATTATTTTGACACATTTTATTAAATAAAAATAGGATCTATCTTAAAAGCAACGGTGTAACTAGCAAGAATTTTTTAACAAACTTCTGTCTCTTGTCGTTCCTCCAATAAATAGTTATGTCGATGTAGGAGCAGTACATCGACCGCGGCGGTGGCCTTTGCGGTAGCCACTTCTGCTTCATCCAACCCGAGGTCACCTCCGCCTACCTCGCCCCCGGCAACAAGGAGGGATTCAGTCATCTCCACAGCAGCTACAATGAGAGTCCTCAATGTTTTGAGGTTAGCTTTGTTTATATCTTCACTCTTACTTTAATATAAGCCCAACTCTACTCTGAGACATTTTTTTATTTCTCTTTCAAGTTTTCGCATCATTTTGTACCTACTTCGTGTAACATAGTAAATAATAAAGTGAGGCTTTAAGCAAAATAAATGACCATTAAATCTTCACCTTTTAGCTAAAACTTTTCCATTATGATTTTGGCAGGCATTGGATTTCCAAGCATTCACACGACTTTTGGTCGGATGAACGTCTGAGAGGACTTACGATGGACTTCCTCAAAGAAATAGAGGGCAGTCCAGGCCTGCTGCCAGCAGAGCATAAAGCAGCTGCTCAGTTGCTTCGCCTCCTGGAGCGAGCCCCGGATAGGGCAGTGGACCTAAAAGCCCTTTTCACCCCACCTCATGTAAGTGAATATGAGAGAGTGTAAAAAATAAAGAATATCTGGAAGATAAACGCGATCATCTGAATAACGATGAATTGTCTACATCGTGGTTAGAAGGAGATGTTATAGTGGTAAAGCCGCCATTAAGCTTTTGAGTTGGCAAAATGTCTGGCGCTAATAAAGTAATGAAGTGATGAACTTGTAAGAATATACTGTACGAAATAAACATACTTTGTATTGTAGGTGCCAACAAAAGAAAGCGTTGAGACGTTATCAGCTCTAGAAATAGCGGAGCAGATGACATATTTAGATTACCAAATCTTCAGTTCTATACACAGCGAGTACGTATAACTTTACTTTATGTAATTGTAATTTTCTGTATTATTTACCGTATGTGATTGTAATTTTCTCATAATTTTAGGGAGTTCTTGGGTCAGGCGTGGACTAAAGCCGATAAGGCTGAACGAGCTCCGCACATTTTGATGATGACTGCTCATTTCAATCACATTTCGAATCTCGTCATATCGGAAATATTGAAGAAGTATACTCTAACTGGTAAGAGAGATATAGGAAGTCGTAAGTATTGATGAATTAATGATGTATTAAATCAAGATGTATTAAATCAAAAACTATTTCCTCTTCAACGATTTTTTTTACTCTGGTGCCTTACTATGACAATCGTTCGAAATAGAATTATATTTTATTGAATGCATCGCATCGTTTTATGCCATTAAAAACGAACTGCGATCTCTACCAAATCCGTCAATATCAGGAAGACTCCTGATATTCGAATGTATATCGAATAGGTACGGGAGGGACAAATGGGAGGGATTTATGGTATTACAAAACACGCAATCCGCCCATCGAACGATCGATTTCGATTGTCATAGTAGAGATGTAATGAGAGGCGTTCAGGAGTTAACCAAGAAATCTATTTGTTAGACAATTTGGGTATTTTAACTGCAGGTCGTGTAGCAGCTATAGAAAAATGGGCGGCCGTGGCTGATATAGCCCGATGTCTCCATAATTTCAATGGAGTGTTGCAAGTCTGTGCAGCCTTATCTAACACTTCCGTGTATCGCCTCAAGAAGACTTGGGAAAAAGTGTCCAAAACAGTACGTAGTTATGGGTTTATTACTATATCGTCTAAGTAAATAAATGATGCTTTTCATTTTCATAAGATTAATTTATTTATTGCGACATGATGAATGCAATCTACGTCGAAATTAAGAGATGTAGCTACACCAAACGAATTTAGCGATAGATACTCATCGCCGCTTAATCAACCTACTTTTCTATCTACAATGTGATTTGATATAAACCTGGCACAAAGTCGAAATTTTTATTTTTCAGAGTAAGCAAACTATTGAAAGAATGCAGACAATTATCTCATCTGAATGTCGATTTAGGATCTTGAGGGACGCTTTACACAGGTTCGTTTTTGTCTGAAAAGAATTGCCTATTACAAAACAAAATGAAAATCATTTTCATGCGTGGTGTTCTTTGACTTTCAGATGCGATCCACCTTGTATTCCATATTTAGGAATGTACTTATCTGATCTATCCTTCATCGAAGAAGGGACCTCTAATTACACCCCTGACGGACTTCTGAACTTTTCCAAGATGAGGATGGTAATGTATCATTATTTTAGCTTGAGTGGTAATAGTAAGCTTACTGTACTCGTATTGACGTGGATTTTCATTGTTGTAGATTGCTCACGTCATTCGAGAAATAAGAAACTTTCAACAAACTCCTTACAAGATAGACCACATACCAAAAGTAAGTGTAAAAAATAAGTACCTACATCTATTAATCGTTTGTCATTTAAAGGGACTCAAAACCCAATGCGAGTTTTGTTTAGTACGAGTGGATTAACATTCGTGTGATAAAAATGAATTTGAACGTTCGTGTTTGTCCTGCTTGTTCTGATACACAACTCGTGGCAACTGAAGCTACTTACTTTGTATCCGAACGATGTATATGATGATCATGATGATCATCATCATCAGCTTACAAACGTACACTGCGTAACGGCATCTATATAGGGACATTTAGGGGAATTTGCCTTTAGTCAACACGCTTGGTAGGCGTGTAGGAGATTAGGTTTTATGTGGATCCAGGTGAAACCTTCTGCCCGTTTCCTTGATATTTCCTTAGTCGTCTTCTACGTCATCCTTGTATATGTGATGTTGAATGACATTTACATATTTACCCAGGTGTGCGACTTCCTCCTGGACCGATCGTTAGTTATCCCCGAAGAGAGGCAGTACACGCTGTCGCTGGAGCTGGAGCCGCGCGCAGCGCGCGGGTCGGCGGCGGGGCTGCACCAGGCGCCCGCGTCGCCGGCCTCCTAGCGCCGCCGCCGCGCCTCCCTGGCCGCGCTCGCGCCGCTTAGGCCCGACCGCTAAGCGCCAGGGAGTGCGCGCGCACCCAACGCTTGTGGTGATTTGCTTCAGACTTCATTTGCTCGCGAATTAACGCTTTAGTGATTACGCTTGAGTGGTTACGCTAGAGTGATCACGCTTGGGTGATTACGCTTGAGTGATCACGTTTGGGTGATTACGCTTTTGTGATCACGCTTGAATGATTACGCTCGAGTGATCATGCTTGGGTGATTAGGCTCGTGTGATCATTACGCTTGAGAGATTAGGTTTGAGTGAACACGCTTGAGTGATTACGTTTCAGGGACTGGGCTTGAGTGATTATGCTTATACTCTTCACGGTTTTGTCGAACAGAAACATTTTACTAGATTGTGTGAATGATAATGTGGCAACAACTCTGCACTACTTTTCTTATCAAGAATATGCACAAAACTATAAAATAATTTACTTGTGATATTGGTCTTTTGTCTGTTCTTGGAATTATATAGCTCTATTTATTTATCATAGAATAGGGTCATGAAAATAGTTATTTTCGTGTACCTACCTACAATTTCACGCTATCACTATGTGGACACCAAAGCCACATAATCTTACTCTTTCTAAACGATTACGTGAACATTTTTTGCCGCTGAAATCTTACAGACACTAAATTCAAATGATTGATTGTAGAACAGAAGGAAGAAGATGTGATATTGGATACACTGTATTTCCGGAATAATGTGTTTTGTGTCGGACTAACATCCAACGGGAAGATCGAAGAGTAGTAAAGTTGTGCAGATCTATCGCAATGCTTAGCATAGAATACGATTAGAGATTTTATTAGGTAAGCTTATTGACTTTTGCAGCGATTTATAAATAACTATTTTATATTTATTATTACTTAAACATTTAATAATATTCCTAGATAAAAGTGCAGCTTAAACAAACTTGGCATTTTACTTTATTGCATTTTGAGTAAAATAATTAGTAGTATTTATTTTGTATTTTTAAAAATAAATTTAATCTATCTAATTTAGAAATACATAACAAAATAGGTATCCTCTCTTCAAAATTTTACTACTTAGTTATAGCACGCAAAAGTCTTCAAAAATTGCTCACCATTCCACAAAGAGAGCTAAAATTATATACTTTATTAGTTTAAGCATGTAAATATTTAGAATAACACAAGAGTTAAATATTATTGCCGTAAGGGCCCTATTTTTGTATAATATCTTCGTTGTCAATTAAGTGATAATGTGAAATCATAGAAACATATCACTTGAGCACGTTTAACTTTGATCAATTTTAATGAGACGTCTTGTTGTACTCACTTTTGTAAATGAATTTATACTAATAATTAGATATAATACCTACATACTCATATATTCGAAATTGTTTACTATTATAAGTAAGTCTTTTTTTAAAATGAATATGGGTAGCCTACTGTGCACTTCGTGGTAATTGTACCTATGAGTATAGGTATTGTGTATGAATCGTTTTAGAATGAATCCTTCTACTAAATTCTTAGTCTGTAACTTCACAAAAAATAAACAAAATGTTTTGGTATATTACTTACGAATCGTAAAATTTCAATTATTGTAAGTAGTATTTAAATTCTATCTAATTCGTTTTATTGTCAACAATTCAGGTTGTAAATTATTTTTATTAAATACAAAAATACCTTTATTCCTGCTAGAACAAATACTTCAAAAGATCTAAATTTTATAACTAAAAGTACATAATAATTAAAATATCTTTGTACAAAAATATGCAATATATAATGACAGTTATTAGATTACCGGAGATATTAAAGGTATTAAATGTCTTTTGAATTATACATAGGTAGGTACACTCATGTAATGACCCCGCAAATAGAGAGGTTAAGATTACGGCGAGTGAATAGGTATATTGTAAATAAATATTTTAACTTACTTATTGCGACCGTGGTTGTTACCTGTTACTTATGGTTGTTGATGTCATTTCGACTGCTTTTACACATAATCTTTACATATTCTCCCGTTAATGTACTCGTATCAGCTTAACTAGTGTTAAAGTGGCGTAGTCGAAATGTTATGAGGCGTTGTCGTTTTAAAGCAGAGAAGAGCGGAGAGGATATATGAGACAGGTATTGTGAGATCTTAGATTTGTTTCGCACCTCACTTTTTATCTTATTAGAGTTAAATTCTTCTTTCTCTGTAATAATTAGATCATCTTCTAGAGGTTTCGGGTCTCTCAGGAACCAGCTTAGAACCTCAGGGTTCGAAGATGTCTTCTTACTGGTTATTTCTGTAGTATAATTGGTACTACAGATTCTTTCAACATACTGCGATAGAATACATAGTTGACAAAACGCTGTAGAGCACAGATACACTTCCCTGTGCTATATGGCCGGTCTGCCGTGGCCCTTAAAGGCAACTGAACTATCAAGTGAGGCTCAATCCCTTTTGCCCTTCTTCTATAAATAGTATCTTGATTTTTTTTTAAATAATGTATTTTAAACTCGCTACGCTCCACTTTGCTTTTCACGCAATGTATGAATGGCGGAACAGGAAATTTTGATGATTAAAAATGTACTACTTATGTAAAATAGGTATTAAATGTAATGTAGGTATTGTTGAGGTATTGTCGACTTTGCTCTATATACATACCTACTTACAATAAGTAACTATGAAATTGAGTTATATTGAAATGCATATCTAAATTAAATTAAAGTCACGATTTTGTTCCAGTAGCGGACTTAGGTATTAGGGTAGCTACACACATAAGCAGGTCTGATGGCGGTTCATTCTTAAGGGTGGACACACACATCATTCGATTCGGCAGTACTTGTAAAGAAAAAACTGAACTTAACTAGCAACATACGTTCAAAAATTTATGCCGTGTGGTTAGTGTTGTGATACCTAAACATTAATATAAATTTGATTTCAATTAATGCCAGCTTATGTGTAGTATTTGTACCCTTACTGAAACAGATGTTAAACGGACAGTATTATGCCTAGGAATGTGTGTTACTGTTGTGACTTAGGAAATTTTAAAAGTATGTGGACATGACGGACCGTCATACAACTCGAGAGCAGAGACTTCTATTTATAAGTGTATAGTCATTCATCGAATACAGTTTGTTCTCTTTTCAAAAGGACACCATAATAGTTTCCATATTACAGGATCGTTAACTAAAGCTGGCACGTTCAACACATTTACAAGTTACGCTTGTGTGTGAATAAGCGCGCGGCGTGACTTCGGCTTGTGTGTGAATAAGCGCGCGGCGTGACTGCGGCTTGTGTGAATAAGCGCGCGGCGTGTCTTCGTACTGGACGCGCATCATGAAACGTCTGCCGGTCTCTCTCGCGCGCGGTCTAGCTTATGAGTGTGAAGGGGACAGTTATAGTTTTACTTTTGCTACCGTATAGTGAAATTGCATAATTGTAAATACCTACTGTGAACGGTTCCAACTTTAGTTAACAGATCTGTACGTATGGTAAAGATCTTGTTGTTAAAATTGCTTGTAATGTTAAAAAATACAGCGTTAATATCTAAATAGAAGTTCTGTCTAAGGCAAGGTCCAGTCCACTAATGTCTGATGTAACCTAACGTGATTTCAAGTGAGAATAGTTTTGTCTGTAAGTCTTTTCTACATCCTTTTCTATGTCATTTAATGTTAGTGTTAATAAAACTTTTGCAGCCAAGTGTTAGGTATTCGACATAAGCTTTGGGTCGTCCACTTTTATCGTGTTATTGTTTATTTTTGTTTTAATATCGAACAGTTCACTTTGAAAAATATATTATTTAATTACAATTAGATATTAAAATAAATACCTAAAGATAATGGACGACCCTAATTGAGCTGCATTATTTATAGGGCTAATAATATTAAAAATAGGTATACACTAATAAGGAAACTTAAAACTTTTGAAAATTAGGTAGATCGGTCATTATAATATAGGTTAATAGTAACTGTTTCTGAATGTTATATTTTCCCCCATTTATTGTGCAAATCGAAGATTTTTATCCAAAGACTATAGCTAAATACGGATAGAGTAGAACTTTTTTGACAGGTATCGTAACATAACATTATATTTTATGTGTATGTTAATTTTCGTAGGTGTCAGCGATTCGTCAATCTCACCTAAACAGCCGTTATGTTTCAATAAGATAAAGATCATTTATTTGTTATCAATACAGTAAGGAAATTACAGAAAGTTCAAGACACCTATGTATTGTTGTTTGCGAACAAAACTATGTTGGACAACTGAAAAGTTATTGAAACTAAGTTCTTTAGCAATTCGGTAGTGATTTTTTCACATTTACTTTGAGTAATGTACTAATAGATAATTAATATATCGTATTAATAAAAATGATATTGACAGCCTAGTAAAATAATTAGATGCCCACTTCTTTCCAATTGGCACCTTTTACGATCACATATATACATAGTGAAAATAAGTTAGTAGATACGCATGTGATAGACCTTGAGATTTGATTTATTGACAATCAAGGATTCGATACCTATCGATCATTTTTCATTTTTGGCTTATAAAGGTGCACAATCTTAATTACATTTCCAAAGGCTGTAAATTTTTATCTTGTATCACAAAGATCGTATGATAGTGCAGTTAAATCAATAGTTAAGACCGTAGGATATTCATACATAGGTAATTTATGTTAAATTCGTCTTCCCTGTGCAACTAATTGTTTCCTTCCGACGTATAAGTAGGCGTAATAATATCTAGTTGTAAATGACGGACTTGCTTGATCGTCATTATTTTCACCTCTAAATCATAATGAGATACTTATGAAATTATGATAAACTACGCTTTTAAAGTCTCTTATGAATAATCAAATAAGGATTTTAATAAATACGTAATGAATTATTAAAGAACGTTTCTGAACTACCTCTTCATAAATATTCTAAATATTGTATAATAAAGCGTTGTTGAATGTTATGTGTAAATTTTAAATTAATATCGCTCAACAGTACAGAAAAAGTTATTATTTTAAATTATTAACTGGAAAATACTGTATAATAAAATACGAATATAATAAATTATTATTATATAATATAGGTAGTAGGTGCTCACATATTTTATTGAGTGAAAGAATATGCTGTATTTTTTCTATAAATTATTAAGTAATATTAAGATTTCCTTTATTCAGTTTCGTCAAGAAACAAATTTTAATAACTTCCTAACTCCTTGCGTTAATTTATTACATGAGATAGTATATATTTTTATGTAAATTTAGTCTTATTTCGTCAGATATTTCTAGTTAATTTACGATTATGCGATGATTTAAGACTAAAAATAAAAAGATTTACATTGACAAATGTACAGTACCTAACTCCTACCTACGTAGTTATTTTAAAATATATTATTATTCAGAAAATATTATTAGTACCTATCTATCCAACACAATAATTTACTTTATAATACATGTCTATATTTTGACAAACATAGGTGTAATTTAACATGTATTTTATGATTTAATTTAACTAAAATCTGAGCTTAATTTAAAGTTAATTGGATGATAATGTATTATTTATAAGCAATATTCCTACGTAGATACATTAAATTTAAGTATATTTGAGTAGTTTATTAAATCAATTTGAAATATTTTTACAGTTATATAATTAACTTGTATATTCACTGTAATAAAATTGCAATTTCTTCGTACGATACCGATGTTAATTATCTATCTCGAAAAAATTGAATACACACATACAACATACCTACTCAAAACTTACCTACAGTATATTGATGTTACTAACATATTTTATGGCTGTGGAAGTTAAATGTTTTTGAAAAATATTTTCGGAAATAGGTATTACTATATTATATTCAAATAAAACCCTTATAAGCTACCTACTAAAATATGTCATAATAAAATAAAGTAAGTAATGGAGATATCGAAATGTAGATGATTGCTTAGTGAGACTTTCTTTATTATTGACAAGAGTAATATTATTATATAATATTCATTTTCTCATAAATTAATAATTCATTTGACATAATTAAAATGTATCTAATATCATTTTTGTTTTTTAACAGTATTACATACCAAGTGTTTTTAGTATAAAATTAGCTTACATTTCTGTAAGTAACATAATCCTCTGGATGAAGAATACACCATGTAGTAATTTTGCGAATCGGTCAATCTTAGACTAAACCAGTTTTATTTGGAAAGTTACCTCACTACAGCTCGTATTGTACGAAGTTTGCGGCGTTTCACATGCCAAATCATTCAGTAAGCGGCTGACTGAGTCGCATTTGGGCTGAATAGCTCACTGCTACTCGTAATTACACCGGCAGACTGACCCAATGTTAAGCGACCAATACGCCGCTCAGAGCTTAGCAGACAATCAGCCGTTACTGTGATCCTATAGGGGATACGGCCTTAACAGTTTCATAATACTTTGTTGAAAAAATATTGAGCAAACCGGTACATAGAAACTCAGCAGTAACGGTCAATGTTTCAGTCGACTTTTCTTGACAAACAACTGCAGAATGTTTGAATTGCAAATGTTTGTTCTGCGTCATACCTAACAATAAAGACTACCTAACAGAGATTTATTTATTTTCTGATAACTTAAGTACATACAAGAAATAGATATTAATGAAGTCGTGTTTACTAGAACGTCATGTATAGAGTTAAGTTTAGATTCCGTTGTCAGTGTACGCAGTAGACAGTTGATGTTAACTGTTGTTGTTGATATCTGTTCCCTATGGATTGTTGTTCCCTTCACAATAAAGTTGTCATTGTAAAGTTTAATACGCATTGTTATTTCTAGATACCTAATTATATATTTTACTAGCTGTGCTCGCGACTTCGTCCGCGTGGAATAGTTATTTTGTCTCCGTTTTTTTTACATTTTCCATTATTTCTTCGCTCCTAATAGTTGCAGCGTGATGTTATATAGCCTAAAACCTTCCTCGATAAATGGTCTATTCAACACAAAAAGAATTTTTCAATTCGGACCAGTACCTAGTTCCTGAGATTAGCGCGTTCAAACAAACAAACAAACTCTTCAGCTTTATAATATTAGTTAAGATTGACACAAGTCTTGTCTACCGGTAGCTAGATTTTAAGGTCATGGTCTTACAATCTTGATGCTACAATCCTACCTACTTACAATTTAGGTATAGGTACTTAGAACTGTTACCAGTTTTCATAAATGTATGTCATAATATAGTAGTCAAGACAACAGAATTAACAGTATATAATAAGCATGTAAATTTCTTTGTAAATTGCCTCTACATTCATAGTGCGAACGGCTAAGCTATGGAACTCTTTGCCGAAGTCCGCGTTCCCTGAGAGATATAGACTTCAGATTTTCAAGGCGAGAGTGAATTTTTTTTTTATAAGAAGAGCTTTCAGGATGACCTCACTCCACCTGATGGTAAGCGGTCGTGAGGTCCAAAAGTTAGGTCGACAGGCACAATAGAACAAACCCATTTCGCCCTCACTCTGAAGGCCCACTGAGATGCCGTTTCACGCCCCGCCTAAAGAACCCAGGATTGTAAGAGGAGTGAAACACATGTGCTGGAAGGGCATTCCATGGCACGGGGCTAGAGCAGGTTTTTTCTGGGCGAGCGCGCTCCACCTTAGACTCTAACATCGATTAACATCAGGCGAGTTGGGGATAAGCGCTACCCCATTCGAATAATAAAAAGAAAGAATAAGAAAAAACCTACCTACCTTAGGTTACCTACATACAGGAAACATCTCAAACGATAGGTACATTGAAACCTTGTACTGTATTTCGAGACCCGGGAGTCGTAAGTCTTCATATCAGTTTGCATACAACCAAATACCTAACATTAGACCGTTCGCGATTTTAAGATTAGCTCTAGGTCTGCAACCTGCATTACGCCTAGGTTACATGTTATAAGTACGCATTATACACCCAGTTACAACAGTAGGTATATCGTTATTATAATATTTGCAAATTACCATTTACGTCATTGAGGTATCCTCTGCCTGTTTACTTACAGATTGTGATTATAAATAGATAAATATTCTCATCTCAACTGGCATTATAGTGTGATTAAAATGTTTCAGATAGTGAATATTAACCTACACTATATGTCTGCAGGTACAAATGATAGCTAAAGAATTTTCCTTTCGTTATTTGGAAGTTTTGTACAAGTAAGGACAAATAGTCGGTGTGGTTTCGTTCCGGGGATGGCCGATGTAGGGCAGATACGATCAAAGGAGTGTTGAACGAGGGGTCGCTAAGTGCCTGGAACAGCGGTTTGCCCTCTCAAACTATGTCCCACATTATCACCTGTGCAGTGCAATTTTGCCCCATCTTCTGCATTATAGAAGACCTCTACCAGGCGACTGACATGAGTGGTATTTCAGTTGCTAAAATCTGGGGAATTATGGGCTTTATCGAACTTCGATCCCTCCCATCCCTTTTGTGTTCGGGAGGGAATTATGGTAGATACCTACACCGAAGGAACGTTTATCGAACGATCGTTTCGGATGGTTATTGTAGACCTTTTGGTAGGTATGTGTTTTTATTTATGTACGAGTTTTCAAAAAATACTCAAAATTAACTGACTCGTTTATTTGACTCTGAATGCTCACTCTTCCTCGTGGACCTTCTTCTGGTCGTTGAGCAGAGGCTTGTTGCCAAACATGCGCCGGTTGCTCGTATACGCGGTGACCGCCAGCAGCAGCCCGGAGACCACCACCCAGATGCCGCCCACGTAGAAGGTCATCTCCCAGGAACCCGTGTAGTCGTACAGCAACCCTGAGACACAATGGAAAATAAAAATGATTATAAGGTAGAGCGTCCATTATCCGAACTAATTGGGGGATATGAGAGTTCGGATAACCGGTATTTTCGGATAATCGAACAGTAGGTAGGTAGGTAGATTTTTTTTGTTTATTTTTTGGCCTTGCACTGTGTGCATTTTAGCCTAGGAATCTATCGTCATTTTGTTAGTAGTCGACTAGTCGTAACTAAAAATTCTATCTTGTAGCGATGGAAATAGATGTCACTAAATCTAAATTACTTTGAATCACCCGGGTATTTCTTATCAGATCAATATTATTTTTAGATACAAGTCGAAGCTGAAAGTGGACATTAATTTGATTACCTACTAGGCGTGGCCTTAATAAACTTTCAACTTTATTGTTGATTCGTTTGGCTTCAATTTCGCTTGCTCTACGATTGAGTGCATCGAGTGTTTTGGAAATGAGAGCCAAGGGAACTACCTATTCTAAAAATAACCCACCGTATGTGACGAAATTAACTAGGTAAATAATTTTCAAACGCATATGTTATAACAAACGCCTATTACGTGTAAAATGGTTTAGTAACGTTTGCGTCGAAGCTTAGTTTCGATGAAGATTTCGTGATGAAATTAGAACACTATCACTTCAATCGTCGATCAATCTTTGTTTCGTATCGTCGAAAACAAATCGCTAGTATAAAATTACCCGAAACTACACGCACAATGGTTATCTTTTCTAGATTGTGTTGACTAATTTTGTATTTGTATGTAAAAACCCTGTTTCGGTACGAAACAAAAATTGAAGAGTAAAGTAAGTAATAGTGTTCCAATTCATCACTACTCGCTATATATACCTACGACAAACCAAGATGGTCCATCGGATCGCGGTCCCAGAGCACGATCACCTAGCTCGGCGAAAGTAGGTACTTCCACTTCCTTTCTCGTAGGACAGACCCTATCATCCAATTATACCCGACTACTTATTTCGAGACCAGCGGAAGGACTTTTATTGCATTGTTTGCAACAAATTATTAAACACAGATGTGCGGGTTCACTTTATAAATATGTGTGCTGCTGTTTTTATCCTCAAGCGCGTGCAACGAGGAAAACTAAAGGCTGTTTGTGAAGTGTCGGTTAATAAATGATTTTAATTGACGTTTGTATGAAAATCCAAGCGCCGTATCTCGGTGGCTTTACGATTTCCTCATATCTTAACGTGTGGTTATACATACTCGTAGTAGCCTGGTAGAGATTCTTATTAATTTTTGAGCTCTCTATTGATTTTCGACTGTAGGTAACCTCTAGCTAGGCATTTAAAAGCGACTTTGAACATAGAATTTAAATTCGTTTTTTATAAACATTTTCGTTCATTAGTTCCTGTGACATTTTTGCGATTAGATTTCATGCTGTGTCCTACTTAAACTTATCCTAGCAAAAAACATTCACACATAGCGACAAATGCTCCCCATGAGCTCTATAGAAAGCCTACATAGCATAATATACGACAAACCAATATCGTACGTCGGACCTACCTTCTAACACGGAGGAAGTACTTCCACTTTTCAGGTTAAGTCTGTTCCTACACCAAAACTTCAATATGTTAAAACGAGTTACCTCCAAGAGGCGGCCCGACCAGATGCCCCACGCCCTGCGCCAACAAGATCAGTCCGTACGCCACAGTAAAGTACTCGATGGGGATGAGCTTCATCAGGATGGCTGGCGAGTAGGAGTAGGAGCTCGCGAAGGAGAAGCCGAAGACCGCTGAGTTGACGCTGAGCAGCCAGTAGTTGGTGATGAGCAGCGGGTACGCAGCTACCGACAGCCCGCAGACGGTGAGGCAGCCCGCGAAGCACTTGGTCACGTTTATCCAGGGCTGGTCTCCCGTCCAGCCAAGGACCACCTGCATAAGGAAATTTAGTATGTGGAAGCGTCTGATCAGATTTCAGCCGCAGTGGCTAGTCTCAACGTTGAGTATGTTGCAGATATTGTGAATGAATATCCCGCAAGCGGATACCTAAATCAATAAGCAACCTGGCAGGTAGGTTAGTGGCTGCAGTAGGTTTTGTTTGTACCCAGGTGCTGCCCGTTTCCTGATATTCCCGTCCGTGTGGTTCTCGGATTAAGAATAGGATCGCTCCCCGTAAAGACGACTAAAGGAAATAATTATACATTTTTATATAATCCGATACATTAATTTTACCTTAATTTTACCCGTGCCAGAAACGGCCCCTTGTCTCCCAAAAATGTGATTTTGTACAAATATAACAATAATAAATTTGATCGCATAGGTATTTATTTTAGCACTGCTGCGCTATTTATCTACTGACGGAACCGTACCGAAGTTATGGGTTCCGGAACTTCCGGTAGTGAACTACGCATCTCTAAAAAGAGCACCAGTCTTTTTGGTACAATCAATAATTTCATTACGGACTACGCAAAGGGCGTCATGTTACTATTTCATTTGTCATTTTTATGTAATGGAAAAATGTTAGCACGGTGGGCATGTTAGCATACCTTCTCTACGTTTCTCTATCGTTCGTATACTATATTGATTGGACGACTAACAGTTTTACCGTGTTACCATAAACACTTATCTACATCTACACTGATCTACACTAATATTATAAAGAGAGGAAAGATTTGTATTTTTGTATGTAACGAATAAATTCAAAAAGTACTGGACCGATTTTAATAATTCTTTTTTGTTAGAAAGCTACATTATCACTGAGTAGCATAGGCTATATTTAGTGTAAAAATGTTTATCTGAAACACCCGAAGCGAAGCGAGGGCGAGTCGCTAGTCATAAAATATAACTCTTAAGTAATAATCTTAAGTAGTAATCATCTACCGGAATCTTCTGTGCCACAATTTTGATAAAATGCCACTAAAATGTACGTAGTCAGCTCTACTTTGAGTGATAAATGTATTTATAGTGACATTGGGCAAACCGACTGATAAATTAACTCATAATAGTTGAGCGGATGTCAGTTATTATACCTACCTAACGTTTAAATTGTATGTTTAAGTAGTACTCTGTGAATTGTAGGTATTTTAGATCATTGTATTCATCCATTATTACTTAAACAAATGTAATAGGTACGCATATAAGTCAACATAACATAGATTCGTTTTTTTTAAAGGTCTACGATCATAGCCAAAGCTTCCTTGTCATCATCACTGGGCTGTTGCCCTCACCCCTATACATACATTTCGAATGACGGATTCAAAATATAGGTATTGAAATATAGAATAAGTAGAATAGAATAAATATTTGCTAAAATAAAAAAAATAAAGCATGGTAACAATAAAATAAAAGCATGGTACACTCAACACATACCACGCTAAGCCACACACACAGCGTCATCTAGCCCCAAACTAAGCCGAAGCTTGTACTATGGGTACTAGACAACTGATAAACTTACTTAGATTTTTTTGTAAGTTAAAACATGTATAGAAAACACCCAGACCAATACAAACGGACATGTTGATGCACACAAACGTTTGTACTGTGCGGGAATCGAACTCACAACTTTGACCCTTTAGACTGGTTCAGAGGGCGGAGGTCACTCCAAAAGTCTCAAAATAATAAATAACCCAAGACATGCCACGCTGGGCCACACAGCGCCACCTAGCCCCAAACTAAGCCGAAGCTTGTACTATGGGTACTAGACAACTGATAAACTTACTTAGATTTTTTTGTAAGTAAATACATGCATAGAAAACACGCAGACCGATACAAACGGACATGTTGATGCACAAAAATGTCTATACTGGGGATCGAACCCACGACCCTTGGTTGAGAAGTCACTCCAAAAGTCTGAAAATAACTTACAATTCCGATAGCACTGGAGATACCGATGATACTGATCATGACTTCGCCGCCCTCCATGTTCTCCGCGGTCATGTACGACTTGAGGAAGAAATACGGCACGATGAACCACACCGACAGGATCAGCTCCGACATGTTGAATATGAAGAAGTGGAACTCGTTGAACATGGCGAAGTTGAACGTCTTCTTGAGTATCTCCCAGAAGCGGTGGTGCCATCCCTGAAAATAAGCGGATGTCAACATTTTCTTGAACTTTACTTTTGTTTGCTTGTTGTACAACTTTTTTATTCGCTATCATTCAGGGGCAGCGCAGACGACATACTATCCGTGACGCACTTTTTTGCAATTACATTTAAGCAGTAACGCACACGACTCGCAAAAATCTGTCGCGGATATTTCACAGACTCAACGCACACGACGCACATCTTCGATCATTCTGTCGGCAGACCTAGACACTCTTTTTAAATGTCTCAGACGCAGACTCTATCGCACAAAAAGTCTGTCGTCTGCGCAGCCCCTCATCAAATCATCGCCTCATTTCTTCCCCGTGTGTATTCTAGGGCCTGAAACTGTGCTAAGCAGGGGTCGCGAGGAAGTGGGCTCTGCGCACGCGCAACGGAGCCCGTCTCCTAAGAGTCGACTACAAGTTTTTTTGGAGTTTACCTTGTCAGCCGCTCTTTCGCTTGCCATCAGTCGACAGGAGGTATTGACCTCCTTGTTGTACACTATAGTACAACATATTGATGATGTGCTACTATAAAAAAAGTCAAGCAAGATTATTTGCGTATGTGTTTAAGACATAAGTCGGTGATTCAAGAATATAACGACGGTAGGTAAAGCTAATCAGTCACACAAAAATATTGATTCATGATCTCCAATCTTGACTTACAATTACTGCAAATAAGTATTACCTCACATCAAATTGCACTTTATACTAGATACTTATACTTAGATACAACAAGGAAAACGCAAAGTAACGTGTAACTAATTACCATTTCATCGTCTGACTCAGAATCCAGAGACCACATTGAGTTTCTATAAATATCGGGCAGTGATGATGCCTTCAGCCTGTATCGGGGTATGGTCATCATAGTGCCTCGGTACATCATGTTCCCGCGGTATAGCGGCATATTCTTGAAGTAGTGATGATCCGTCGACATTTGTCTGACAAGCCAGCTGGCCTGCGTTTGAGCATGCGTTTTATTTGCCGTTCCTTTCAATTTCGTTGTCGGAGAACTTTCCTTTCCAACAAACGCCATATTTTCTTTACTTTTCTTCTTTGTTTCAGAACTTTCACTCTCTCTGGTTACATTTTGCGTGTCTGATTTGGGTTCTTTTGGCATTTTGTACTTTATTTGCACGGGCAATTTGGCAGGTTCAATGCCCACTTCTGGAGGTGGACCATCAATGGTCAGGTTCACTTCGGAACGTCTCCGATTTAAAACATCAGGATAATTTTGTAGAATAATGTTGTACAGTCGATTGTTACTCATTAATTTCTCTATAACTTCCTGTGGAACCTGAAAAAAGAAATGCATTAGTTAAGGTTACTTAAGACTTAAGAAAATATTAAATAGTACGTACGTAAAGGATATTTACCTTTTCATTTTGTTGTATAAAAGTAGGTAAATGAATTGTAGAATGTATCCGTCTCGATATTTGTTCCGCGTTCATTTGTGTCGTGGTCTCCAATTGTTCAGCTTCGGCTATCGTCGTTGTTAACATCTCCAGAATATACTCAGGGCTTTTCCCACTCTTGAGTAATGATTGTAATTCCTCAGTACTTAGGTATAATGATTCACCGCCCATCGATCTCGAGGAAATAGAGCCAGCACTCGATGATCTCCTTGAGAGACTGCGTTCTCTCTTTTGCTTGATTTCGAGCCACTCGGGAGTCCTCATCAGAGCTCCACACACGCACATGTTCAGCAACGTACCAGCTAACAATACTACAGTATTCCTCCAATCATATATTTGCAAAAAGTAGTGCGTCATCGGAGAATATATAAGCGTACCAAAACCAATACCACTGGAGGCCAACGAAACAGCAAGGTTTCTCTTTTTGTCGAACCAAAATGCAACTGATACGACCGCAGTCACATACAAAATACCCATCGCTAAACCACTCATAAAGCCAAAGGTTAAACATAACATTTCTATAGAATTGCATAGAGATGCTAATAAGAAGCTTATTGTAGATAATATACCGGCTATCATAGTCATGACTCTACACCCGTAGCGGTCTACCAGAGCGCTCATGATTGGCCCGGCCAGTAAAGGTGTTGCTATAAAAAGGCTGCCGATTAAAGAAATGCGAGATTGACTAGTTTCGAAGTACAAGGCGAATTGTTCTTGAAGTAGACCGTATGAGAAGCTGAGGCCGTCTGCGCAGGCATTGACGAGGAACGCGGCGAGGACCACGACCCAGCCCCACCCTCCGTCAGGGATGGGGGGTAACTTATGCATCACCGTAATGGAGTCTTCCGAGCTCATACTTTCATCGTCGCTGTTCAAACCCTCGAACTTGACTCTTTCAACTGGAGGCGAATCTTCAGTCTTCGTGTAGTAAGCAACTATTTCGTTGCTTTCCGATTTGAGTGAATTAACTTTGTTAAAATCATCGTCATTGGCCATATTTTGTGCCCGGCCGTTTTTAGGGCTCTGCTTTTCACTGGCCTCGGTACTATCATTCATTTCAACCATATTCACTGTTTTGTTTGTACATAAGTAGGAGAAACCGCTTCCATTCACATGCCGTTCGCTTTATGTCGAGATCTGAAAACGCACAGAAACACATAATGTCGAGTATGAATGTCCTAAACTACATACAGGTGGATCCAATCATTACGACGTACATTTTCATAATGTGGAATAATGTGGATACATCAAGTATAAAGCTTTTACATATTATTATAAGCTTATTTTATTTAACACTAGCGACCCGCCCTCGCTTCGCTTCGGTATTAGGTATACATTAAAACTTTCCTTTGGAATCACTTTATTTATTTAAAAAAAACGGCATTCAAATCTGCCTACCAACTTTTAAAGGCAGGGACAGTCACGAAAAGCTACTTTTTGTAGTGATTTCATTGATATTCATGCGGGAAATGTAGTCAAAACTAGTGAAATAATAAAACGAACACGCGGCAATTTCTCGTCTAGGTTAATACCTAGGTAATTCTAAAAGCTAATCTTTAAAGCACAAAATACACATAAAATCTATCTAAGTTACCTTACCTGTATACCCTGTTAGTATATTACTAGAGATCGACGTGTAACGACACTGTTTGCACACCATAAGCGGCACCTAAAATAGAACGTAAAATTATTAACTAAGTATAATGTGAGATCAATTACGATTAGTCAGAGTATAATAATAAATTAACCGAGAACGAACGAAGCGGTAAGTCTCTATAAACGTTTGGATTTGCGGATTCACGGATTGCGCGTTTTGGTGTAATAACAGTCCTAGTCATAAAGCCTCAAGGACACCTTCAGGATTGAGGAACCAGAATTTTAGTGGGTATACCCTGTCTCTTCATTATGATAAAGCAGGTTGCCGGCTTTCCATCGCTAAACATTATTAATGACCTAAGGCTTGCCACGCTTGGCTACGTAGCACTATTCAGTCCCAAACTTAGCCGAAGCTACGTAGGTACGTATGGGTACTAGACAACTAAACACACCTATTGAGATACTTTTTTGTAAGTAAATACATATTTGACAGGCTCGGTGGCTCATTTGGTAGTGACCTCTGCCCTCTGAGCCAAGGGTCGTGGGTTCGATTCCCGCACAGTACTGGTCTGGGTGTTTTCTATCTATAATATGTATTTATTTACAAAAAAAAAAATTATCTAAGTAAGTTTATCAGTTGTCTAGTAACCATAGTACAAGCTTCGGCTTAGTTTGGGGCTAGGTGGCACTGTGTGGCCCAGCGTGGCATGTCTTGGGTTATTTATTTATTTATATAGGCAGGTAGGTACATATCTAGCAAACACCCAGACCAATACAGACACGTTCATGAACACAAATGTTTACACTTTGCGAGTTCAATCCTGCGACCACATTTTGCGAACATCTATTATGGTGAACAAACCTGTCGAACGCTTTAGCTACGAGCTCTACCCCATTAGGCCATATAAAGAAAATGTTTCTGCGTTTCTAAATAGGTCAAGTTTACGATAGACACTAATTTCTAACAAATGAGCAGAAAACAGAAGGCACTTAGTTCCTATTAATAATGTTATTGTAGAGCTGTGGGAATAATGCGTTACCTACGTATGCCGGATTTAATGCTAGGCTAATTACGCTGATTCACAACAATCACAACCTAGAGCCTTCTGCGAAATGATAATCTTGGTTTAAGAATGCAGGAGGTAGTTAAGTACTAAGCCCAAGTGACACCGTAGTGTGTGCTTCAAGCTGGAATCCTCATCTCTGAAACCTGCATGAAAACGAATTTTGACTATGCCAAAAAATAGTCATGAAATAGTCATAAATAGTCGCCAAGTAAAAAAAATAGTCGCATTATAGTTTCGGAGTTATAGCTATAGGTTGGTGAGGATTCTGGCTTGACGTTCAAGCTGTAATCCTCACCTCTGATGCAAGCAAACGGCAAAGTCTATCGAATTGGTTTATGTTGCAAAAAATAGTCATGAAATAGTCGCAACGGCATACCAAATTTCAGAATTAGTCGTTAAGAGATTCCAGAGATATAAGGGTAGGTTGGTGAGGATTCTAGCTTGAACATTTGAAAACTTCAAATATCTCCGAAACGGCTACGATTTTCAGTGGCGGCGCTAGACCAAATGTAGGCGTCGGCGACATCAGCTTTGCGAGGCCTTTTTCATTACCCAGTCAGAAATATGTAATTATAATTGGTCATATTTATTTTTAGACATTGCCTTTTAATATTTTTTATTTTGGACATTACGCATGTGAACCAATGCGACTGATGTAAGTATTACTTACCTTACAGATATGAAATAAGTCACAAAACTTAGTGTTGAACACTATAACCATAAATGTATACTATCTTCTTAAGTAATACTTTCTTTGAAATAAACAAATAACAAATTTTTCACTTACTTAGTAATAAAAACGGTATAATATTGCGTTGTTTGTAAAAGAAAACCGAGGATTGAATTTTGTGAACGATGAATGAAACACAAAGAACTCGGGGATTACTCCAAGCCTCCTCGGACGCGAATTCGCTTAAAAACAGAAATAATCAACTACTCGGGGATTCCCCGACTCTCACGCGCGGCGCGGCAGTCTAACTTTCATAGTGTTGCCCACACTCCACTTACCAGTGGTGTTGCCAGACCACTCAGAGCGGCTCTGGCCAAATACTACTCACGCGTACGAAAATAGGTATTATACGAATAACTACACCTTTAAAATTTTGCATTTTTAAACTTTTTGCGAGGCCCCCACAGGAGCGAGGCCGTCGGCGGTCGCCGACGTCGCCGACGCCTAGCGCCGCCACTGACGATTTTCGATTTGAGTTTTTGCCAAAAAATAGTCATGAAATAGTCGTCTCCAACGGAAATAAATTTGAGCTGATTTAATTTGAAATTAAAAAGTGTTAATTTTTCCCTACATTTCTATGGAGGTACAGTCGCGTACAAAATGTTTACTTCATTTTATACTATTGTAAAATATTTCGCTTGAACTATAATATTTCGTCAAATTAGGTGTTTTCCAAGACTAGTGACTAGACCGAGTGCTATTATGATTAAACAAATAAAAACAAACATTTATAATTTTTGTAGCTATTTTTATTTAGTACAATTTAAAGCTTGAAAATGCGTACATAACATGTTTAAATTAAAAATAACTAAATATAATGTTTATATCACAGCAATTAGTTTTGATCACAATTATCATAGTTAGTTCAATATGAGTTGGATTACGTTCACAGGTTTGTTTCTACAAAAATCATTTTTTTTTTTTATGACATAGGTGGCAAACGGGCCTGAAGGTCACCTGATGGTAAGTGATCACTTCAGCCCATAGACACCGCAACACCAGGGGAGTCACAGGTGCGTTGCCGGCCCTTGAGAAATCTGTAGGCACGCTTCTTGAAGGTCCCAAGGTCGTATCCATTCGGGAAAATTGCAGCCGGAAGCTGATTCCAAAGAGCAGCTGCACGAGGCAGAAAATTGCGCGCAAAACGCACTGTGGAAGACTTCCATCTGTCAAGATGGTAAGGATGAAATCTTGAATTGGTGCGAGATGTGCGATGATGAAAAATGGCAGCTGGTACCAGGTCAAACAATTCTTCCGAACACTCGCCGTGATAAATTCGGTAAAAAACGCACAAAGACGCAACATCCCTGCGTAGAGATAGAGGGTCTAGCTTGTCTATAAGTTCTCGGTCGTCAACGATTCGAGCCGCTCTTCGCTGGATACGGTCAAAAGGAAGGAGTTGGTACTGAGGTGCCCCGGCCCACAGATGAGAACAATATTCCATGTGAGGTCGCACTGTGCCTTGTACAGTTGAAGACGGTGGGCTGGTGTGAAATATTGTCTCGCTCTGCCAAGAATACCCAGTTTCTTGGAGGCCAGCTTAGCCTTTCCCTCCAGATGACCCCCAAACTGAACGTTGCTCGAAATATCAACGCCGAGAATATATACAGTGCTGGTAGGAAGGGTGCTTTTTAAAGTCGCAAATTCAATAAACGAATCAGACACCAACAATCCAAGCAGTAGTTTTCGCGTGAGGCGCGATCAAACATACAGATAAAAATTTCTCCCGTTTCCCCAACACTTCCCGCCATTGCTCTGCTCCTATTAATTGTAGCGTGATGAAAGTATACTATAACCTGCCCAGGAATATGAAGAATAATCGTACCAAGTTTCGTTAAAATCCGTCTAGTAGTTTTTTTTCTATAACGAACATACAGACAGACAGACAACAATTTTACTGATTGCATTTTTGGCATCAATATCGATCACTAATGACTCCCTTATAGTTATTTTGAAAATATATTTAATGTACAGAATTGACTTCTCTACATATTTATTATAAGTATGGATAGAAGATAACTTGTTATAAAATGTTTACTCAGTTACGAAACATTTTCTAACATGAAATAATTTTTAACACAATGACATGTGATTAAATGTCTGCTAACGTTGCTAAACATTTTCTAACGGCGCGGCAGTGTGGGAGCACCATTAGTGTCTTCCCACAATCATCGTCGCGGACATTTCATTGACTTGAGTATTTTGCTTGACAGTCACGCCATCTAGTAAGTGTTGTGGAACTAGCTCTAACCATTTTAAAAACGCATTGCTGTGACATTAACATTAAAGGTAAATGTGAAATATATGTAAAGATCAATAATTAAAGCTCATAGTTATTCTTTTTGCTGGGTGGGAACAGGTCGGTAATTGTGTATTATATGTACTGATTTCAGATTTAAACAAGTTTTGTACTAATATGCAAACTTTATATTATAATAAATAAAAATAGCTACATAAAAATGTTTGTTTTTTTTTTGTTTAATCATAACAGCTGCCATGGAAAATACCTAATTGAACGAAATATTATATTTTAAGCAGAACATTTCACAATAATATCAAATGAAGTAAAACATTTTGTATACAACTGTACCTCCAAAATTGTAGGGAAAATTATAACTTTTTATTTTCTAATTAAATCAGTTCAAATTTATTTCCGTTGGAGACGACTATTTCACGACTATTTTTTGGCAAAAACTCAAATCGAAAATCGTAGCCGTTTCGGAGATATTTGAAGTTTTCAAATGTTCAAGCTAGAATCCTCACCAACCTACCCTTATATCTCTGGAATCTCTTAACGACTAATTCTGAAATTTGGTATGCCGTTGCGACTATTTCATGACTATTTTTTGGAACATAAACCAATTCGATAGACTTTGCCGTTTGCTTGTATCAGAGGTGAGGATTACAGCTTGAACGTCAAGCTAGAATCCTCACCAACCTATAGCTATAACTCCGAAACTATAATGCGACTATTTTTTTTACTTGGCGACTATTTATGACTATTTCATGACTATTTTTTGGCATAGTCAAAATTCGTTTTCATGCAGGTTTCAGAGATGAGGATTCCAGCTTGAAGCACACACCGTAGTCGACTACCTGTTGGGTTGGGTGGTCAAGGCGAGAGTGAACCGGTTTTTGCTGGCTGAGAGCGTTCTATAGTAGACTACGATATCGCTTACCATCACGTGAATCGCAGTCAAGCGAAAAATCGTTTTGAAAATAAAAAAAAAGAGCATGCTCAGAATGTTTGTACTCTAATAGGCCTGTTGCCGCTATTTCGCGGGTCCTTTATGATCATGATTCGTTACACTCATATGACAATGAATGGGGCGGTGTTATCTGACCTCTGCAACCCGATAGGGATGGGTACCAAGTCGATTAGATTGGATTAAAAAACTGAACCGACTTTATATCGTACGTACAATGTACTTACATGTATGTTGTATCTAATAACTAAGTAGGCATTCCTGTTTATAGGTTACGCTGTTTCTAATTTACTAGCGACCCAAGCCCTCAGACTGGCTGACAAAAAAATCTCATCATCACTCATACATTATGTTAAACGGTTCATTCGTTTATTTGACATTTTTAAAGTGGTGCGAGTATAGAATATCTACTTTCGTAATTATGTACGTAGTTACGAAGTGCCGGTCTTTTTTTTTTTATATTGGCTCGACATAATGGCTTCCCTACGCCTGATGGAAAGCGAGAGAGAAGCCCAAGTTGCTGTGACAACGGGCAAGTAATTGTTTAGTTACCTGTCAGTTGCCACCGCCATGTCGGCCCAACCCCAACCCCCCACGAGCTCCGGAAACCCTACTCACCGACAGGAACATGACGCGGAGGTCATTTGGCTGCGGTATTCTATAGGGTGGAGGTCCTTCCCCGGACGGGCAGCTCAATTCGAGCGAAGATTCGCCATGCCCTACCTCTTCTTACGCTAAACTTTGTGGTCTTATGTCATTGAACTTCTGTAGGTACCAACGAGCATTATAGCGTTACATAATTTCAATTTATTATTATCTTAAAGTGTAGAGGCAAGTGTAAACAGTGGTGTAACTGTATTTGATAAGTGCCTGTAGGTACACAGGTAGTAGTAGGTACCTGTAGGTAGGTACGCAGGTAGCAGTGGGTACCTACCTACCTACGTGAATGGTAGCCTCAAATTTATTTATAATTATCTTTTTTTTTATAGTGACTCGACATAATGGCTTCCCTACGCCTGATGGAAAGCGAAAGAGAAGCCCAAGCCGCTGTGACAACTAGCAAGTAACTGGTCAGTTACCTGTCAGTTGCCACCGCCATGCCGGCCCAACCTTAACCCCCCCCCCCCCCCCCATGAGCTCCGGAAACCCTACTCACCGGCAGAAACACGATCCAGAGGTCATTTGGCTGCGGTGTTCTATAGGGTGGAGGTCCTTCCCCGGACGGGCGGCTCAATTTGAGCGAAGATTCGCTATGCCCTACCTCTCTTATCTCAAATTCTCCTAAGAAAGGACCATAGGAACAGTTGTATTTACCGGACATTTGTGTTTGTTCTGTGTCCGTTTATACACAGCTATGTGTCTACTCAAGTATTTTTATACTCGTAGGTTCATACGTTTGGAAACAGTTAACAGAATAATGTTTGTCAGGTAGAGTCGCATAATTATTAGACAGAGCAGTTTAATATCTTAAAAAGTATATAAGATAGGTAATACCATCTACTTTATAATGCCATACAAATTAACTAGATAGGTACCTAGTTGTGAAAAGCAAAGCAGTTAGTGCAATCATAATTGGTTACACGCTTCTAAATAATCTCTTGCTAATCAAGATTACACTCCTATCAATAATGAAAATAACACGCGAAACTTAAGCACGACAATACAAAAACATACTTATCTAAACCAATACATTATATAGGTACAATTGTACACAATTTAAGATCACGGACGTGTAAGTATATTATTTAGGTATCTAGATGCAATGTCTCATAAAATCCGTAGAAAACAAAATAATTTTAGAAATAACGAATACAGTCATCGTCTAACGTCGTTGATTTTCTATTTTAAGCCACTTAACTGTCGAAACACCAGACACAATAGGAAAGCATTCGTGTGACTGGTAACCTCACGCACGAATTCGAAGTGTTAAGCGTGATAATTGTAAAACGGAGCGACCGAGTCCCGGGTTTATCTTTAGATATTTATTACAAAAAAAAAACAAAACACGACCAGATGGCGAGGCGGAACGCCGGATCACTTAAAAACTACACAACGTTACACATTGCATCTAGATGTTACACAATTAAAGTACACAACAGAACCTCTTTGAACACAAACGTACACAAATATTGGTGTTAATAAATCAACCAACTCGCCTATTTCACTTTGGTCAAGTTGTAACAGACCGCGGGGACGACCGAGCGCCCGCGCACGCGTGACTAAACTGACTTATCAATGAACCCGGCCGGCTTCAATTATGATCGCCTAAAACGCCGAAATTATTATCAGCAAGGCCGTGAAATGAGCTGAAGTAATTAACGACACAATTTTAATTAACCACGCGGTGAATTAGCACTCTTGAAGCGACTTCTATCGCGTTTAGGAATCAGTCGGTGTAATATGGCCATAGTTAATACGATTTTTATGGCCTTATACACCGATTACAAGCCGGCATGGCGGTGGCAACTGAATTTTCAAATGTTTCGTTGTATGAGTGTAGTGTGGTCGTCAGGTAGGTGGGTAAACCCTACCACCGGCAGAGAAGCTGAAATCCCAAGAGGTCTTATAATAGACTCTTACGACTTTACGACACCCAGGGGAAGAAATGACGGTGATTTGTATTCTTTAAAGACACTGTACGAAAAAAAAATAAAAAAATGTTCATCTCTCAAATAAAAGGGTGCAAAGGATTAAGCTTAGTAACTTCATCAATGACTGGATCGTATTATAGTTCAGAGATAGATATATTTAGATTCATAGATTCCATGAATGTAAGTAACTCTACCAAATTCATTAATTGATAATCTCAATCTAGGCAACTAAGAATTTACTAGTTGCGTAATTTGAGCTTGCATTTATCATGTGTCTTACTACACTTACTTAATTGTTACTTAGTGCTAACATGACGTTATTGTAGTTGCCTAGGTGAGATCATAACGGATTGCACGCGGTCTAATTTGTAATCAAGCTAGTAAATACTCCTATTACACGTAGGTAGATTTTAAGCGATCAATATCTCCATCTACATTAAGAAGAAGGTAGGTGCACATTTAGTAACTTAATTAGGTACACACATAGGTAGGTAGTAGGTATAGCACACGCTTTTTCATTGTTCTGTACAGTAATTTTATTATGATGTGAAACTCTCTTCCAGCACACGTGATCCCTTCTTCTTATAGTCTTGGGTCTTTTAAACGGAGCCCGAAGCTGAGATAGGCCTTCATAGTATGATCGATCCATGTTACACTACGGGGCAGTGCAGACGACAGACTATCCGTGACGCACTTTTTAGTCTGTGATGCAATTATATGCAGTAACGCACCCGACGCGCAAAAATCTGTCGCGGATATTTCACAGACTCAACGCACATCTTCGATCATTCTGTCGGCAGAGCTGTAGGGACATAAATGCTCTTTTAAAATGTCTCAGACGCAGACTCCATCGCACAAAAAGTCTGTCGTCTGTGCAGCCCCTAACTGTGCGTGTCGTGGATCACTACATTCAGACTTCCTCGTCTGCTTAACATCAGACAGACAGACCGAAGTTATTTTGACGTGCTAATATAATAAAAGGGACATAAAATTGACCGTACTGGGAATCGAAGCTGGGACCATGCAGTATCTACAACCTTGTAGACACGTTATCAGCAGCGTAAATTAAAACGACTAGCCAAAGTAGGTATGCTAATCTTCATAGATTCTTTATTAGCGGCTGAGTATTCGCCGTTATGTGCGGACTGTAGGCTGTATGTCACACTTGACCTCGCTCGGTGTCATTGGCATACTGGCGCCGAAGATGATCTCATCGCCATTCAATCGAAGCTGGATGTAGATCAACATAAGTTATGTACTATAGTACCTAAGTATGGTTATTACGTCATTAACCCATTATTCACAATTAATTTTTTAAGACTCTTTTTATTTCATGAATCATGTTGTACTACACCGAACATTTCTTTTGCTTATGTACTAAAAAATTGTTACTGAGAGACTACAAAACGGCCGGGCCACGGTAACCGTAATTAGTTTTGAAAAGTTATTTGACCGCGATTTGGTTAAGTGACTTTTCAAAGGGACTCGCGCAATGAGTTTAAGCATGGTTTATTGATTTGATTTTTGTTTCAAATTATGTTTATTGTGAAGTAAAATAGTGTAGTACCTACTAACCTGAAAATATCGATGTCTGATGCACACAAAATGTTTAGGCACGTGGGTGACATTGACATGGGGGCGTTAGCGTTATACATAAATGCCATTATGTATGTCTAAAATTACATTTTGTAAGAGGGGCCGTGTTAGTTCAAGATTCAGCCACGTGCCAAAACATCCTTTGTCGGGGTCATGTTTGTTGTTCCGCTAATGGTAGAATTTTGGTGAATGCTGCAGAACACTAAACATGGAGGATACATTTTCATATCTGGCAACATTGCACATCGAAATGTCATTTTTCTGTTGTCAACGAAACAACCCAAGCATCGTCCATAAAATTTCAAAAATAAACTAAAATACAGTCGAATGGCCGATAAACCGCCAGAGGAAGGCTACATATCCGTGGTGGACGAAGAGCCGGAGATATTCGAACTCTTGAAATGGGACAACTCCCACACACAAAAGCAGCAAGAGCCTCAACCAGTGGAGAAAGCTAAGATTCACGAAAAAAAGTCTTACAAAGTCCGCGAGGATGTGGACCCCTTTGACCTGCCGGACTCGACCTTCATCGACACCTACAGACTGTCCAAGGACCTGGTGCACAACCTGTGCGAGGAGGTAGCGCCTGTGATGCCGGAATCAACGAAATCCATCGAGTTTTCTGTTGAGAGCAAAGTGAGTTTGTTGTTTGTTTAGGTTCGCGACTCGAGTATAGATAGAAAAGAATGATCAAACATAAATTAACCGATTTACCTTTATAACTCCTGAGGTAAGACGGGTTGTTAAAAGTTGATGTGTTTGTCTATCCATGACATGTGTGTGTGTCTGTCTGTGGCTTCGTAATTCTCGAATGGTTGTTGATTAACTTTTTTCTTTGAATGGTGATTTAATCGAGAGTGTCCATAGCTACCTACCTATGTTTGATCAACATTGGTTCAGCTGTTTATAATATGTAGGGGATGATTGGGTCCCCAAAACCCCCTCTTTTTAAAATCTATTATAACATTGTAAATTAATTAGAAGTATAAACCTTTTATGTATTCATAAAATTACACATCCTCTACCTAAAGGTTGTCTGGAAAAGATCGTTTACTAGCATATTACCTTTTCTGCATTTATTTTGTATTTTGTGCAGTAAAGAATATCTATCTATATTAATAACATTTTAATAAATTAGATAGTCCACACCTGTTTTATGTACAAACAAATCATTACCATTGGTTATCCTAATAAATAAATATCAATGTTTGAACTCTACTGTTGATTCTTTTGCAGGTATTGGCAGCATTATCATTTTATGCAACTGGAAAGTTCCAAAAGTCAATAGGGGGCAAGAGTGACCCCAGTTTGTCTCAATACTTTGTCTCAACGGCGGTGCAGCAGGTGACGGAAGCTATGAACCACCCCTTGATTGTAAAAAAGTATATTCACTTCCCACATTTACGCGCCGAAAGGGATATTATAAAAGCAAGGTAAGTAAATAATAACCCAAGACACCATGCTGGGCAGCATATAATCTCAAATTATGAGTATTAGACTACTAAATAAGTACATATTATGCATAGCAAACACTTAGAACAAAACAAACTCTAGATAACTCACCAACAACTAAAACTTTCCCTTGAAATGATGACTGTCAGCTTTTGAGTACCTGTGTGTTCGTGCGACACATAGTAATGTTTGTGACTTGACTCGGTGGCTCAATTGGTAGTGACCCCTGCCTTCTGAACCAAGGGTCGTGGGTTCGATTCCCACCCGGGACAAACATTCGTGTGATGAACACTTGTGTTTGTTCAGTGTCTGGGTGTTTATATTTGTATTTAAGTATTTATTTGTGGTACCTTCGTTGTTCTGACACCCATAACACAAGTGCTTAAGCTACTTACTTTGGGATCGGAGCAATGTATGTGATGTTGTCTGATGTTGTTGTTGTTGTTGAATACGCTCGGCCATAAGTAAATCTCCCAGACAGACATGATGAAGCAAAAGTTGTGTGCCAAGATCGTACCACATGGAAGGATGTGGTCTTTGCCTACCCTATGAGAGAAGGGTGTGACATTATATATGTAAGCCTCATATTCTAAGTCTCATTCTGCAGGGTCCTGCCTACTACTAATGTCTTAACTTATTATTGTAGAGTTTTTGGCTGTGCAACTTTTTAATTTCATATTCAGTGTTATTACTTTGATATTTTCACAAAAAGTAATTAAGATCCAAAGTCATATTTATTTTAAAATTTGTAAAATATTGCTTAAAACATAATATAGCTGTTGCGAAAGTATAATATGGTGAATTTCATTCAATTACACAAATGTGATTAAAAATTCTGGAGAATGTGTTTTATTAACCTAGACCGCACACATTGCGGCCGTACGAAATATATGATTTGTCATAACGGCACACCATATTCCGGTTGGTTCTATCATGGTCTGATGCAATCGTCAGTCCTTGAAGAAATGTTGTACATGCCGCATCGTGGGCAGCCGCTATAGCATTCTTTATCTTGATTGTATTTACATGACTCCTGATGTCACTCCTTAGGTTTTACATGAAGTACGGCATCCCCAACGTGGTGGGCTGCATCGACTGCACGCACGTGCCCATCGCGCCGCCCGACGACGACCGCAAGACGCACTTCAACAAGTCCTATCACTCCAAGAAAGTGCAAGTTGTGAGTATGAGCAAGTTATTATTGTAGTTCGAGAATCATTTGATGGGTTAAGTTTTTCATAAGCGGAACGACACTGTTTCGTTATATGGTTCTTCAACCAGACAACTGAAGGTGCATTGCTTAAACAATAATTAAAAGCTCAGCTGTGCGCACGTCCGAACAGCGGCAGCTACATAAGCAGACTAATAGGCCAAGTGGACTAATGATGTTGGTGTAACGATGTCGGCATCTAGTAGGAACCAGTGCACAGACGCTTAGATTTTCTCCTCTTTGCATTTGCTCGGTGGGTATAGAGTAATGTTGCCAATCGAACCTATTGATATTCTAGCAATAGTTGTATCAATGTATGTCATATCAATAGTCTATCTATAGCTCAGAACGAAGCAATACGACTTATTATAAGTATAGATAGTATCATCATCATCAGCCTATTACAGTCCACTGCTGGACATAGGCCTCTCCAGTTGTTCGCCACTTAGAGCAAACATCTGGAGGATATACCCATAATCGCCAAGCTGGGCAGGCGGGTTGGCGATCGCAGGGCGTAGCTTCTTGCTCCGCTGACGCTGCTGCCCGTCACCGGTTATTAGTATTTAGCTACACCTTCAATTGGTTATACCGCCACCAGTCGGTTGCCAGCGCCTCGTTTGTTGTTCGGCAGGATGCACCACGGGCAGGTGAGGTTGGCTTGGAGCGAAAAGATGATAGGCCGCTCCCTTACATCCCTACATCTCCTCCCTACATAGATAGTATAGGACTTTCTTATTTAGATGAAAACTATGGATGACTAAACTATCAATAGTTTGGCAACATTTGTTCGACACTTGCTAAGTTTGAGTCTCCCGTTCCCCATCAGATCTGCAACAGCGACCTGAACATCATCAGCGTGGAGGCGTCGGCGGGCGGCTCGTACTCGTACGACGCGGTGCTCAACCGGCACGCGGTCAAGGTGGACCTCGAGAGCCTCAACAACAGCGGCGAGCAGTGCTGGCTCATAGGTGAGTGACTGGATCGAAAGAATAGGGAATATGCATGAAAAATAGTTTCATGTATTTACTAATTAATCGTAAAAAAGATAAAAACATACTACAAACAGTGAAAACAAAATCAAAATTGGCTGAAAAATGGGCGAGATACAGTCGTTGAAAGTAAATGTATCCGTCTCTCTTACACAAAACAGATTTTTCTATGGAGTTTGTATGGCGCGCACGGTTCGTGACGTCATCCGCCACGTCGGATCTCTCTGTCTAAGCAATAACTTTAACACTTTATAACTCGCTTAATAGAAAAGTGACTTTAAAAATTCTTCGATATTTATGTATCTAGAAGATAAAAGATCTCAATAAATCCATAAAAAAAACCGATAATAGGGAATATGCATTATTCCCTATTATCGGTTTTTTATTTTTCTTTAGTTCTCTGCTTCATGGCAATCTGTTGCTTCCTTGTGTTTGTTACCTTGTGACGAATATTTATTATTTACATAACAAGCGTAGCCTAGTGCAGAAATCACACCCTTGTATTAGACGTTTCTGGACCCAACTTTACAAACAAAAGTAGCCAAGTTCTAGCCAGCAATATCATTGGTCCAACATCTAGTTAGTCTAACTAACTATAGACTGCTTTCTGCAACTCGACATCTATTTTGCGTTTGTGGGATTGTTTGTGGGAGGATTAAAATGGATAGCCATAGCATAAGAGATTTTAATAGCCATAGCATAAGGGATTTTAATCCTCCCACAAACAATCCCACAAATAATAACTATATAAGAGAGGTAGGGCATAGCGAATCTTCGCTCGTATTGAGCTGCCCGTCCGGGGAAGGACCTCCACCCTATAGAATACCGCAGCCAAATGACCTCCGGGTCGTGTTTCTGCTGGTGAGTAGGGTCTCCGGAGCTCGTGGGGGGTTAGGGTTCGGCCGGCATGGCAGTGGCAACTGACAGGTAACTAACCAGCTACTTGCCAGTTGTCACAGCGACTTGGGCTTCTCTTTAGCTTTCCATCAGGCGTAGGGAAGCCATTATGTCGAGCTACTATAAAAAAAAAAAAAAAAAAAAAAAAAAAACTATTTATTTTTGCCAACCCAATCCTCCAGGAAAATCCAGCAAACCTTTCAATCAGCTGAAGACTTTGAACGTCAGGACCACTTACCATCAGGGGGAGTGAGGTCATCCTAAATGCTCTATTTATCAAAATAAAGACCTCTGGGTGTGTGTCTGACTGGTCCAACACCTATAGAACTAATATGATTTCTTTTTCCAGGCGGTCCATTCTACACACAGACGCCATACATAATGACACCCATACCGAAGATCACAAAGAAATCCCCGGTGTCCCCAGAGAAGTACTACACCAGCCTGCACAGCCAGACGCTTTCCGCCGCCACGGAGACCATCAAGCAGCTGAAGAGCCGGTGGAAGTGCCTGCAGGTGGGGTTTAGTTGTATTATATGGACACTTGTTTGGGTTTAGTTGTCTTATATGGACACTTGTTTGGGTTTAGTTGTACTATATGGACACTTGTTTGGGTTTAGTTGTACTATATGGACATTTGTTTGGGGTTTAGTCGTACTATATGGACACTTGTTTGGGGTTTAGTTGTACTATATGGACACTTGTTTGGGGTTTAGTTGTACTATATGGACACTTGTTTGGGGTTTAGTTGTACTATATGGACACTTGTTTGGGGTTTAGTTGTACTATATGGACACTAGTTTGGGGTTTAGTTGTCCTATATGGACACTTGGCGCTGGCAACCGACTAGTGGCGGTATAACCATCACAATTGAAGGCGTAGCTAAATACCACAGACCGATGACGGGCGGCAGCGTCACCGGAGCGAGAAGCTATGCCCTGCGATCGCCAACCCGCCCGCCCAGGGTGGCGATTATGGGTATATCTTCCAGATGTTTGCCCTAAGTGGCGAACAACTGAAGAGGCCTACGTCCAGCTATGGACCCAAGACATGCCACGCTGGGCCACACAGCGCCACCTAGCCCCAAACTAAGCCGAAGCTTGTACTATGGGTACTAGAAAACTGATAAACTTACTTATATACTTTTTTTTTTACATATTATACATAGAAAACACCCAGGCCAATACAAACAGACATGTTCATGCACACAAATGTTTGTACTGTGCGGGGATCGAACCCACAACCCTTGGCTCAGAAGGCACTACCAAATGAGCCACCGAGCCTGTCGTATTAATAGGCTGATGATGATGATTCGTCGCAGGCGACGTGTAACAAGCAGCTGGACCCGCCGTCGGTGGCGATGATCGTGGTGGCGTGCTGCGTGCTGCACAACGTGTGCAACCTGCGCGGGCTGCCCGTGCCGCCCATGACGCAGACGGAGGAGCGGCTGGAGGCCATGAAGCAGAAGGTGGCCAACGGGCCTGTCCCGCGCAAGCAGGCGGACCACCCCGGCGGCGCACAGGCCAGGGCCGGTCTGGCAGAGAGGTGAGTGGCTGTTTGGTCATTTGTGTTAGGCCCCGTCCGCACCGCGATTATTCACCGCGCGATTTTATTTTTCGCAATTCTGTAACTCTTGCAACACTATAGAAGTAGCCGCACTGGCGTTTTAAAATTCGCGCGGAAAAAAAATCGCGAGCAAAATGACCGCGATTTCTTTCCGCGCGAATGTTTTGTGCAATATAAAGTGGTACGGGCCTATCCGCACTGTGAAAATCGCGCGATATTAATAAATAAATGATATTTTACTCATTCTGTAATATCCGAAGAACTTTTTACTGTATTTTCGTAGCTCTTGATATTTTAAGAAGAAAAATCCTTTCATAGGTCTCAGTGCCGTAAAGGGATAAATCCAGTATTCTTGGCATCTTTTGATAGCTCTATTTCGTCGCCGCCGCCGTAGTATCAAGTAAATTAAAATTTTTCTTCTGTCCATTGTACACGTCCTTTTCAGCCGGGAACTCCATCGAAACGACAAAATACGCACGGAATTTTATTCGCAGTGCGTATAAAATGTGTTTCCGGTCACGGAAAGAGAATCGTGAGAATTAAAATCGCGCGGTGAATAATCGCAGTGCGGACAGGCCCTTACAGTTCCGTATCCAAAGGAGTTCCTAAGACTTCGATACCGCGCAAGCAGGCGGAACACCCCGGCGGCGCACAGGCCAGGGCCGCTCTGGCCGAGAGGTGAGTGGCTGTTTGGTCATTTGTGTTACAGTTCCGTGTCCAGAGGAGTTACTGAGACTTCGCTGTCCGTCCGTGAGGCTGTATCTCAAGAACTGCGATAGTTAGACAGGTGAACCAAATTTTCGAACACGGTGGTAAATTTTATTATTGTTTGTACCTACATAATTTGAAGATTCATAAGTGCTTGTCATAAGTCTAATGACATTTTGAATTTTCATTCATTCATATACTACCTAAATTGTTCAACAAATGTCTACTATGTACCTAGTTCTAAAGTAAATTGTATGGTGTGCAATAATAATAAATAAAGAATAAATAAATTACCTTGATCGTAGGTTATGGAACGAGCGTCGCGTGATGCCCGAGTGCGCCGCGCCCAAGAAACGCGCCGCCAAGCGCGACCGCACGCTCGACCAGCGACACCACCAGCCGCAGCCGCCGCCGCCGTCCCTGCAAGTACCGCCCCACACACACGCCCCGCCCCACACGCACGCGCCGCCCACGCACATGACACACCACGACGACAGTAAGCGCCCCCGCATCATCAGCATGCACACGACCAATTACAACTTAGGCGTGCCCGGCTGGGGGCATTACCCTCAGCAGTGAATATCTAAGCCCCGCCTCTTTGTACGCCCCTCCCACTAATATCCTGCAGCTGTGGGTTCGAACAGTAATTATCACGATAAATATATATGCCCCGCCCCGCCCCGCACGCACGCCCCGCCCACGCACATGAACCACCACGACGACAGTAAGCGCCCCCGCATCATCAGCATGCACACGACCAATTATAACTTAGGCGTGCCCGGCTGGGGGCATTACCCTCAGCAGTGAATATCTAAGCCCCGCCCCTTTGTACGCCCCTCCCACTAATATCCTGCAGCAGTGGGTTCGAACAGTAATTATCACGGTAAATATGTACGCCTCGCCGCTCCACGCCCTTCCCCATACACACGCCCCGCCCACGCACATGACCCATCACGACGACAGTAAGCGCCCCCGCATCATCAGCATGCACACAATTATAACTTAGGCGTGCCCGGCTGGGGGCATTACCCTCAGCAGTGAATATCTAAGCCCCGCCTCTTTGTACGCCCCTCCCTCTAATATCCTACAGCAGTGGTATCGAACAGTAATTATCCCGGTAAATATCTACGCCCCGCCCCGCCACGACGATAATAAACGCCCGCGCATCATCAGCATGCACACGACAAATTCGGCGAGCCCGGTTAGTGGCATCCTCAGCAGTAAATCTGAGTGGTAATTATCACGGTCAGTATGTAAACCCCGCCTATTTGCAACACCCCTCCCACTGATATCTTACAACCGCCAGTAAACATATATGTACCAATCTTCGCCCCGCCCACTGACATCCCACACGATCATAATTAACTATCGTGCATCATAGCATGCACACGACCAGTTATACTCGTAATCTCGGCCCTTAAAAGTAGGTCCAAGCGGTAGTTACGACATTAAATAAAGTAAAATATCTATCCATTGATGTACGCCCCTCCCCTCTCTTACGCCCCGCCCACTGACATCTCGCACGATGATAGTAGACGCTCTACAGAGATGGTGGATTATTGCCAGGCTTAAGAATCTCTACTGAAGACGAGCAATTATTAATCAAAGAAATATCTTTCCTTATCAATTAAAACATGCCTATGCTACTACTCCATCCTTCTAGTCTCTTCTAGCCTTCTTTCTACGCATCTACCTAAGTTTATTCGCAAATTTGAAATGTTGTGGGGGTATTTTCAAATATTTTTAAGAATATTCAAATACCCTAAATGGAAATATTTGCAGCTTAACCTGAATATTTGATTATTAGTACATATTTTATTTGTATATTTTCTACTTAATTTATCGTGATAATTATTGCGTTAGATGGACTAATTACTTATCCAGTACCTATAGTGATGATGTGTATCATCGGTCCGTTTGTGGCGGCTGTGTTACAACAGCCAATCGTTTATGTAGTGAGTATACTTAAGCAAAGAAAGGTAGTAAAACCGAGGTTTTATTTCTGAAAAGAAGTGAAAAAATAATATTGCTGACTAAATAAGAACTAGTATTACTAGATTAGATGTATTTTGTTAATGGAACATGCAAATTGTAATAATTTGGAATTTCACTCTTTTTTATAAAACGATATTTTATATATCTATGATCATATTTTATAATATTAACATTTGAAAAACATTATTGTATTTTTATTATTACTAGGAATAGGTATACTTAATATAAATAATAAATTCGGAGATAACAACAAAATTGTCACGATTTCCATGAAAAAAGCTGTTTTACTACCTTTTTGTATAGAAATGTAGAATGTAATGTAATGCCTATACTGTATAAGTAATAAATAACTTAATGGTGTGATCACACCAGAACAGGACAGGAGTGTTATTTTATTACAAAACCGTTTGGTGCTTTGTAAATATGTAAAAGCAGATGTAATGCAGTCATTGTGGAGACTATAGTTGTGTGTAATGGTCAGCGTGGTAGCTAGAGGTGAGCGTAGAGTTTTGTGTGCGCCCCATCGACTTAGAGAAATAAGTATGTAGATATACACTCAGAGGCACAATTATCCGCCCACTTATGTTTTTCGTTGTAACTTTAAAATTTTATTTTAGAATTAATTAATATCTTTAGCTATATTAAAGATTACATCATTACAGATGAAAAACACTAAAATATGTTGGTGTTGTTTACATTGACGACAAAAATCATCAAGCCCTTAGTTATTATAACCAAAGGTATGCCACAATAAAGAATTGGGCGGTTAATTGTGCCTCTGAGTGTATTTGACATACACCATCCCTCTACAAAGTCAAGTGTCAAAAAGTAAGCGTAATCGCATAGTTTGCGGTCTGCACACAATATGGAAAGCTGCGTCAGCTACGCAAGCTAAGCTAAACTATCATAGCTTAGCTCTCAGTCTGCAACCGGTTTAAGTGCAAACCTTCAGAACCAATGTGGGAACCAATAACATACGTACATGTCCTCTGCTCGGCCTCTAGCTATTTTATATTGATTCACAAATAATACTCTGTGAGCGTTTATCAGTGATTTTTGCCTCAGCTGTAGTTATATAAAAATTTACTATACCGATGTACATTCCAAAATTAAAATGGAAAATTCCATTTTAATATTTTGAATTCCATTTTAATTTTGGAATGTACAACTGATAGTAAATTATGCGACAGTACATACCTATAACTCCAGTTGTGTTCTTTCTTCCGTAGTAAAAATAAGCAATATTGTATTGATATGTTGGTATGCGTTATACCTACTGTTGGATATTTTTATAAAATTACTGATCAATAGCCACAGACCATAGCTTGTCCTGCAAGTGCCTAGAGATACGAGAATAGATTCAGTCCGTGACAGACAATAGTGAGAGTCACGTCGATGTAAATCAAGATATAAGTTTAATAAAAATATATCGGGAATTATGTTTAGTTTTCTTTATGATGCCCTGTTAGACAAACGAATCTTAGTTTGTATGTACATATATTATCCCTTTCAATTAATTATGTTTAATTACTGAGATAATGACAAAAAACGGAGTTAGTGACTTTTTCACTCATGTTTGGATCATATCGAGACAATTTTTCTATCAATCGAGTAGTCGACTTAGTTAGTTTTCGCTATCATGTTTTGTACCGAATCAGTAATTCTAAAAGAAGTTAATATCTATCACACATGGTCTATGAAGCATTTTGAATAGAAAGAACATTAGGAACTCACCTGGCGTGTTCGTAGCGTAGACATATAGATTAGCCTGAACACGCGAGGCGTGGCAGTGAATACATTTTTTGTCAGAGTGATGCCTGTAGTTTGGACGAAGAAATTGAAGATGCAGTAACACAAACTTATATTTACTAGAACGTAGAATCTCTGTACACAATGAAATCCGCAATTAAAATACTAAAGGAGTGTGCGCGATGAAATATTTTTTCTAAGCTTAAAATAACTTGTATGAATTTTCCTAACAAGTTTGTTCTTACTAAAACAATCATAAATGAATAATAATATTTAATGTATATTATCTGAGATTTAACAAATATATCTTAATTAGTTCATAATGATAAATAATGAGACATTTAATTTGTAGTTACAGATAGACAGTCTTGAGTGCTATTTGTTATATTGATGATGAGAACAAGAGGCCTGTTTTCTACGTCCTTCAATACAGCACCTCCGCCACACTGGCGCATTTTGTTCGGCGTTCGATCGCGAACTAAAAAGCGCCAGAGTAGCTACTAAAAAGTGCTAATCTGCCCGGACTCAAGTTTTTTTTTTATAGTAACACGGCATAATGGCTATTCTACGCCTGATGGAAAGCGAGAAAGAAATCCAAGTCGCTGCGACAACGGGCAGGTAACCAAACCAGTCACCAGTCAGTTGCCACCGCCATGCCGGCCCATAAGATGCTTCTTCACGCCCCGTTTAAAAGATCCAATATCGAAGGTCTATACTTCATAAATTTGTGTCATTTATTGACCTGATAATGTATAATACTGATGTGAATCTTCGGAAACTTCGGATGCATTGAATTTAATTTCGTAGAGAAAGGCTTCATGTTCAGGTAGACTTACGAAAACCATTTTGTTTGTACAATTCATAATATCCACAGAAATATATAAGATAAATGTCATTATTTATAATGACTGTCGTTAAGTACGTTCATTTAGTTTTTCGTAAGTCAATCGTGTAATTATGATTTCTTATAAGTACATCATCTATATGTATATCTGAAGAAACGACAGTGCCTGAGAATTATTATGACTTTGGACTAGATCGAAGTATGAGTCAAGAATTAGGAGTTGACATAAATACCTAGTATGAATTCTAGTGACCTTTTTTATGAGACGGAACGTTATCAGATTTTTATCAAGTTTGTGTGTAAGCAAATTATATCTGTCCCTTGTATGTACACAAAACCGACTTTTCTATAAAATTTTTACATATGACGCTTGAGTAGTATGACGTCATATTATTAATCGGACCTTTAAACCTTATATGACACTAAAGTAGAAAAGGTATTTTCAAATTTCTCCTGATATATTGTGCATCTTTCATAAGAGATTACAATAAATTCAAAAGTCTCTTAAATCCTTATTGCACTAGCTGTGTTGGTGTTATATCAAAACAAATATTATAGCAGTTTGACTGGTAATTAGATAATTACATCAACAAAGAAAATACATTTATCATAGCAGAGTATGTAAAGGGATCTAATAAAATACAATTGTTTATTATTTGCCTAACTATTAAATGCTAATATGGGATACATTTCTTACTATCTACAAAATTGACGGCCTTACATTGGTTGAGAAGGGAAAATTTGTCTCGATTTATAGGTTACCTTGGTCAAATTGGCTAAGGGGACACTTTGCATAAACAAGGGGATGTTAGCTGTTATTCTAAAGAATTCATTGGATTTACCAGGATAAATTGTGATATTTCTTTGTTAAAAATAATTGTTTATGATCTATTGTTACAGCTATATAAAAACACCATGGAAAATAGTATTTTGGTCTCCGAAAATGGATTACGTACATCAGGGGAAATACATCAAATTTTCGTATGAATGAAATTTTTTTGTCAACTTAGAAATACCTAGAAACCACATCATAACGATATTAATGTATGGTTGGTATGAAGAGTCCAGAGTGTTGCAACATTTAATTTTGTGAACTTTCGCGTGGTACGCATCAACATGCCAAAGTGCTCTGTCATAAACTGCAAAAATAATCTTTAATTGTAGTACTTATTGTGCTATGATGTGGTTTTAATTTACTGTAAAAAGTGTAAATCCATAATTAATTTAAAAAAACGCACTGTTTTTAATTTCGGAAGCATATTACTATGTAATTTGTAGTATTAAGTCATTTATTATAAGTGTTATTTTTGTGAAAATGTAAATAAAATTTATTTTCATTTCATTTATGACTGGGCTCTTTTGACAATCTGGTTAGTAGGTGATGCTGTATCTAGGTATTTCCAAGCCTATGTTTCTTACGGTTATTTTGCCAAGTTGTTCCATGAAAAACATACATATGTATAGCCAATAGGCTTGCTGCCGTAAAAAATGTAATTAGTCCGTCTTTTGGATTGTTCAAAAATAAAAGACACGTATTTTTCATTTGTAAATTAGACCAAAAAATGATAAAGATATAGCCTGTTTAAATTACGCGTGACGTCAAAGACTCCCACTCCTAAATTTTGATGCCTTGTATCTTTGTTATTTTTTGTTTAAATGAAAAAAGGAAAAATACTTGTCCAATATATTTTTATAATCTAAAATACGGACTAAATATAATGTAATTGTTTTGACCCTGGAAACATCCCTATTAGCGCTTCAGACCATCTTACTAGCACCCGAGTGGCTGGGTCCTGTCCCGCGGCGCTCGTTCCCTGGTAATGCCTGTGCATTCACTCGGCTCAGGTCCTCGCGAACGCCTGCGCCACTTCGTTGGCGAGCAGCGAGGCAATGGCCATGTTGCCGCAGTTAGCCGTCACACGGGTGCCCTCCGCCTCTATCTTCACTGATAGTAACACTAGTTCTTGTGAAGACATCATTCGGCCGGCGAATCTGTAAACAGTAGAAGAAAATCATCATCGTCATCGCAAACTCTACTGCTAGATAAAGGCCTTTCAGAATGACAATTTTGGACTGGTAGGAATAGATAGAATTTAATTTTATTAGCACAAAAAATTAACATTTACAGACATATTGGCGATCCTCCACTGTACGCTTCATGAGGAACTTCTTGCCTCGCGCATCGGTTTTGTGGAACCAACTCTCTGCGTCAGTCTTTCCGAACAGCTACGACTTGGGAGCCTTCAAGAAACGAGCGTACTCCTATGTAAAGGGCCGGCAGCGACCCCCGAACTCGATTTGAGTTGTGTCTATGGGCAGTGTCGACTGCTTACCATCAGGCATCACATTTGCTCGCCTGCCGCCTCTTGCATAAAAAAATTGAAGTAGACATTTTCAAAACTTAAATGACGCGCGCCACCACTTAATTATTTTATTTAGATTCACGCGTGCAAATGTTAACACCGGCACTTCATCTTTGTGAAAGCGCCGATTATTTGGTGAACTATGATTTGTACGTACACATGACGGCCGACTGGTCGGGTGATGAATCCGACAACGCTCGCTCGATAGCGATTCGAAGTCACATTGTATGAAACAAGACGACTTCTCTCACAATCAACTAATTAGTTGGACAACAAATCCGTGAATTGCATTGTTCCTACGTTTGAATGTAACCGTTAACTGAACGACCAGTTATAACTGCATATTTATATTATGTATTGAGTTTATTCTTGAAACTTGTGTGCGTAAAAGTGGTGATGGGGCGCGTTATTTTAGATCAGACGATCTCTACAATGAAGGCAGTCTTATCGCTGGCCGTGATCTCTTCTAGACAACCTTCTTAAATGTTACAATAACGATTTTATTTTCTGTTTTTTGTTCAATTTGTATTCTTAGTGCCAACTCACACTGGCGCAGAGTCGAAGCGACGCGGCGCGTCGACGGCCGAATGCGCGCGTCAACGCGTTTCGACGCGCGTTGCCATATTTACATAGCACAAATTTGTACTTAAATAGTAGAACTATAAAGATGAATATGCTTTAGGCGGAAAAATATGACCCGTCGCTTCGACTCTGCGCCAGTGTGTGTTGGGCCTTAGGGTACGGTCTCACTGAGGCGGAGCTTAGCAGAGAGAGAGATTCACCAATCACATGATTTGAAATTTAAGAGATGTGGCTTGGATTTCAAGCAAAGCTTAATCTCCAATGCAACCATAGTAGTACATGATTAAGTTTAAGTTATATGTACGTACCTCAAGAAATCGCCAGTGGAAGTGATAGCAGCTAGGTTGGCCGTCTCAAACACCCGCTGGCAGGTAGCTTGTTCGTTTTCTAACTTAACCGCTTTCTTGTCACACTGAAAATGAATAAAATTAACACTTGTATGCACAGACATTTTTCAAGGATAGAACGGCATTGTCATTTTTTATACCAGACTTTTCTTACAAAATTTGGGCTGGCCAGCCACATCCGGTCTCACCAACGAAATTCCGGCCTCCAAGTCGCCAGGTTTTGGGCGGGTTCCGTTTGAGGTGAAGTACCATTGACTCGAGAAGAAGAAGAACGAAATTCCATATAAATTTGCAAGGTTCGCCGTCGACGGAGACGTCGTGCAGGCCACCCTCACCACATGTGGAGCCTGTGTGTCTCACCTCGGTCAGGCCGCGCAGCCGCCGCTGCTCGCCGTCCCAGCGACGCGCAGACATGCTGACGGCGCGCATGAGCTCGCCCACCGGCGGAGTGATCGACACAGACACCTCGCCTGGCAGGACACATACACACATATATCAGTATAGTTACTGTAGTAGACACTAATCCACATATGAAATAACTATGAACAATAAAATAATGAACAATGTGTTTAGTTTATATATCGGCTCGCTATCTTTACACGAACACGTCTTTACTCGGCGGCGGTGGGACGCAGACTGACTGGCCCTTCCACCCCGCATCTTGCGTGGAGTGTAGGAACGAGACGACAGATGTCAGTGTCAGATGTCACTGTCAGATGTTTGACAGTATGTGTAGTTGTGTGTGTCTGTTTGTATGTACGTGTATGCTACATCTCGTATGTTCGTGTATGCTACAGTTACTCGCTCGCTAAATCGCTGTGACAACGGGCAAGTAAGTGATCACTTATTTGTTGTTGTTGCCACCGCCATGCCGGCCCAACCCTAACCCCCCACGAGCTCCGGAAACCCAACCCAGCAGAAACGCGATCCGAAGGTCATTTGGCTGCGGTATTTTATAGGGTGGAGGTCCTTCCCCGGACGGGCGGCTCAATTCGAGCGAGGATTCGCTTTGCCCTACCTCTCTTTAATAAAACCCAATTATAATACAAAATAGCTGTGTCCGCGGCTTCGCCCGCTTTGCCCCCGTTTCAGGGAAGTGGGGGGTTAGAAAGGGGCAAAAAGTAGCCTATGTTACTCTCCATCCCTTCAACTAACTCCATTTAAAAAATCACGTCCATTCGTCGCTCCGTTTTCTGCAAGAGGCGGCAGACAAGCAAATGTGATGCCTGATGGTAAGCAGTCGACACCGCCCATAGAAGTATAAATGCGAAATGATAATATTGTAAACACTATGTTGAAAAGAGCAACAACACGAATTTCTTGCCGGTGTCTTCTCGGTAGAATGCTGCTTTCCGAACCGGTGGTAGCTTCTCGCTTTGACGATTTGTAAGTGTTTTTTTTAAACCTATACGAATAAAGATTCGAGTTTGACTTTGAGTACTGACCGACGGAGCTGATGATGGTGAACTCTATGGGTTGTATGGTGTCCGCGAAGTCCACGCCCAGCGTCGCGGACGCGCGTGCGCCGGGCGGCAGGGCCGGGACGGGGGCGAAGTCGTGGATGGCGCGCGACCCAGTCAGCGTCTGCGCATGACATAAACCACCCATACTTATTTGACTATTCTATATTAGATTGCCACCTATATTGACTTGTCTGAAACAATTTAACTATACTTTCTTGCGAAATGAGATGGCAACGGTCCTGCAAAGTTAACCGGGAAAGTCCATTTCGAATACCTATTTAAATTAATTTAAAAAACATTACATATATGCTTTATTTATATGATGACATAATATGTCATAAAAACAATTACATTAAAGTAATATTTAACGTAACTCAAATAAACGGCGACATGCACGTGACGTCACAAGCATGCAATCATGTCTTATGCTTATGAAGTCACGTGCATGTCTCCTTTTTGTAATTCTTTGTATGAAACGTTTTTGGACTCGCCACTATTAGTGATTTTGAAATTGTGATAATAACTGTGAGACAATTAATGCCACGTCCTGCTGTCTCACGTGCGGAGAGACCTGCTCACTGGCTGAGCTTATGTCCGTGACCGGGGGGTGCGGTTGGCGTGGCGGAGCACTGGGCACACCTTTGATTTCGGTTTGCCATCGAAACGCAAAGAAGAAGAAGAATGCCAACGAACTAATTTTTTCACCAATTTGTGTCTCAATGAAATAAGAGTAGTTTATTGATGAACAAAAATAGTCAAATAGTTTATTATTCTGTCAACACTTTACAAAAGAAGCAATCTATCAATAGAATTTAAATAAGTAAAGCACAGTAAATCTTACTTTTGTCGTACAATTAGGCTGTGGAACTCTCTTCCAGCACACGTGTTCCCTTCCTCTTATAGTCTTGGGTCTTTTAAACGGGGCGTGAAGCGGCACTTATGCAGGCCGTCATAGTGTGATCGATCCGCATTGCACTAACCATGTGTGATGAGGATCGCTTACACTTTTTGGACTTCGTCGTTTGCTTAACATCAGGCAGGACGCAGTCATTTTGACGTGCTATTATAAAAAAAAAAAAAAAAAAGAAATCATATTCGGCAAGGACGGTACCTTCTTATTGATCCTGATGTTGGTGACCTCCTGCGCAGCCTCGTTGCTGAAGGTGAGCTCCAGCGCGCACATGCGCTGCGAGTACAGGTGAGGCGCGCGCGGCCAGCGACGCGACACCGAGACGCCGCCCCACGACACGCGCGAGACCACCTCGGCGGCGACGCCCGGGACGGCCGACGGGCCTACGGACGTGATGCCGTCCGCTGCTGAACGGACCAATAAAGGTTTAATAACTTACTCTTTACGATTAATTAAATCCATACTCACTTACTATTATTAATATTATAAAATAAATATTATTTAAGAGAGGTAGGGCATAGCAAATCTTCGCTCGTATTGAGCTGCCCGTCCGGGGAAGACCTCCACCCTATAGAATACCGCAGCCAAATGACCTCCGGGTCGTGTTTCTGCTGGTGAGTAGGGTCTCCGGAGCTCGTGGGGGATTAAGGTTGGGCCGGCATGGCAGTGGCAACTGACAGGTAACTAACCAGCTACTTGCCAGTTGTCACAGCGACTTGGGCTTCTCTTTAGCTTTCCATCAGGCGTAGGGAAGCCATTATGTCGAGCTACTATAAAAAAAAAATGGGAAAGTGTGTCTGTCTGTCTGTATGTTTGTCTTTCTTTCACGGCAAAACGGAGCGACGAATTGGCGCGATTTTTTAAGTGGAGATAGTTGATGGGATGGAGAGTAACATGGGCTGCTTTTTACCCATTTCTAACCCTCCACTTCCCTAAACTGGTGGGTGGAAGTTTGTATGAAGCATTCACCCCGAATTTAACGCGAGCGAAGCCGCGGGTAAAAGCTATAAATAATAAAAAAATCAAGACATCACATGCATTGCTCCGATCTCAAAAGTAATTAGCTTAAGCACTTGTGTTATGGGTATGAGAACAACGAAGGTACCACAAATAAATACTTATAAACACCCTTAGAGGAGGATTTCCCTATAATCGTCAAGTTGGGTTGGCGATCGTAGGGCGTAGCTTCTCGCCCCGGTGACGCTGCTGCCCGTCATCGGCCTGTGGTATTTAGCTATGCCTTCCATCGTGATGGTTATGCCACCATCAGTCCGTAGTCGTCTGTTATTCAGCAGGATGCACCACAGGCAGGTGGGGGTGGCTTGCGAGCGAAAAGATGATGGCTTGCTCCCTTCCATGTCTCAATACTAAATATAACTCGTATAACAATAACAAATATTTCTTTGTAACGTTTTTAAAATGCTTTTATTTTAGCGTATCTGTTTTTGTTACCGATTTAAATTAATCCATAAAAAGCCTTTCATGTTTCCTATTAGACATTTTGCTATTAAGCGGACTTACCATCCCCTATGCCCGGGGGAGCGGCGGTGGGGGGCGACAGCAGTCCGCCCAGCGTGGGCGTCATGGTGGGCAGGCTACTGGCCGCCTCGTCCAGCTCCAATAGAAGCTCCAGGTTCGACTTCTCACTGCTCTTCTGTTCAGCCTTCGGCGGCGTTTGTGCTTTTGGCTCTGATGCCTGAAGGAAGAATAATCAAGTGATAAAGAAATTAAAAAATAATAAAGGGCTACGCTCGGCGTCTCTCTGCGAGATCGGATCCGAAATGAGGTGATCCGGCAGAGAGCCAAAGTTACCGACATAGCTCACCGGATCAGTAAGCTGAAGTGACAGCCGCAGAACCGATAACCGTTGGGACAAACGAGTTCTGGGGTGGAGACCGCGTCTCGGCAAACGTAGTGTAGGACGCGCTCAGGCCAGGTGGAGTGACGATTCGCGCAGGACGGCTGGCAAGTGCTGGATGCGAGAAGCCCAGGATCGATCAAAGTAGCGAACATTGGGAGAGGCCTATGTCCACCAGTGGACTGATAAAAGAAATAAAGTATCAGAGGATTTTTGCCTGAGTAAATTGACCGATGATCTCTTGATCTCCACCCGAGGCAAACATTTGTGTTTGTTCCGTGTCTGGCTATTTTCATTATTCTGATGCCAATAACACTAGTGCAGGTATGTGATGTCCGATATTTATAGTGATTGATGTTAATAACTTTGGCATTGTGTTACGGAAGGTGTTCTAAGAGAGGTAGGGCATAGCGATTCTCCGCTCGAATTGAGCTGCCCGTCAGAGGAAGGTCCTCCAACCTATAGAATACCGTAGCTAAATGACCGGGTCGTGTTTCTGCCGGTGAGTAGGGTCTCCGGAGCTCGCGAGGTGCTGCATCAGCAGCCGGGGTTAGGGTTGGGCCGGCATGGCAGTGGCAACTGACAGGTAACTGGCCAGTTACTTGCTCGTTGTAACAGTGACTTGGGTTGCTCTTTCGCTTCCCAGCAGGCGGAGGGTAGCCATCATGTCGTACTAGTATAAAAAAGGTGAGCCCCAAGTTCGATTGCCAGCCTGGCCGAATATATTGTTGTCTTTTTACACCACCTACTTTTTACCAAATATTCTCAAATCTAATAGGTGGATCCTTAGGAATTATCGTCACTAAATTTCCGTGACCTATTTGATCCCTACCCTTCCTGGTCAGTTTTGTGGGACTCCTTTATTTCTTGCGTGTCATACGTAGCTATTCGTGGACCCCTCTCCTTTATATGTGACGCAAAGAAACACGAACCTATGGGAGGTTCGTGTTTATAAGTTTGACAAAGGATATTATAGGAAGGTAAGAAAATAAATAAATACATACATATATTACATACAATCATATATTTCCATCAATAAACATATTAGCTACACACAGCTACTTCTATTCTATTCAAACTCCCGTAATAAATAAAATATAAAGCTACGAGTATAAAGAAGGGCATGCATACTCATTTATCAACTTATAATTGACTAACAAACATTTCTATATAATATTATCATTTGTACAACATTCACCGTTCACCGTGCTTAGTAAATTGAGCAGTTTTAGTGGTATTCAACTCTATTACAACAAAATAAGGTTTCAATTCCAGTTGACTTTCTCAGTAGGCATTAAATAACTACCTTGGAACGAAAATGGCCTCAGTAATTCTTATGAAAAATATGATATATTTAAATTCATTTCAAGCCAGCCTTTAGCCAACTCTACCTATACTTCATTTCTTAGCATTAGAAAATTGGTAAACAAAAAAGGGAATCTCTGTCTACAAAGGCGTTGAGACAACAAGGGACCAAAACAAAATTGCTTATTGTAGTAAGTATTTGAACACAGATATGCAGTTTTTTCTTCCTAACAAACTAGTCACTTACAGAGCAAATATTTCACAATGACTAGTTTATATGGATTAATTTAACGTGCATAAAAAAAGAATAATTTTCGTTCCAATGGTAAAAAAAAACAAGTATAGACCAAAGTAAACAAACTGTTGTACAATTCAAGCGGTTTTATGGCTTTGAGCGATCCGTTGCAGGCAACCTTTGGGTAGAGAGCAGCAAGATATATTATCAGTTGCCAAATCATCATCATCGTCATCAGCCTATCGCAGTCCACTGTTGGACATAGGCCTCCAGTTATTCACCGCTTTGGACACACTAGGAGGCTTTACCACAAAGAACCTTATTCAATTGTAATAGAGTCGAAAAGCAAAGTGCGTACATGCGACTTAGGTGGTATGAGGAACATCAAACCTTTTTATCGTTCTTCTGATTCCTCTTGGGCGGGTCTTGCGTGCTGCTGTCGTCGGAACTATCGGCCGACGCGCTGTCGTCCGACTCGGACGACGAGTCGCTGTCCGACTCGCTGTCGGAAGTGCCGGAGTTGGACGACCTGTAAAACAACACATATAGATAGATTATCATAATCATTCTATCTCAATCTACTGCTGAACTTAGGCCTCTCCAGTTGTTTGCCACTTAGAGCAAACATCTGGAGGATATACCCATAATCGCTACGCTGGGCAGGCGGGTTGGCGATCGCAAGGCGTAGCTTCTCGCTCCGGTGACGCCGCTGCTCGTCATCGGCCTGTGGTAGTTAGCTACGCGTTCAATCGTGATGGTTATACCGCCACCAGTCGGCTGCCAGCGCCTCGTCTGTTATTCAGCAGGATGCACCACGGGTAGGTGAGGTTGACTTGGAGCGAAAGGATGATTGGGTCGCTCCTTCGCATCCCCTTCTAACATACGTACCTGTAATTGTTTATCTGTTTCGGTTTCTCTGGTTTCTTTTCTTCATTGGTGCTCTCTTCCCTGAAAAAAAAAAAGATTTTAGCTTTTGGGGTCCCGCCAAAACGACCTAAAACTTTCCGTTACACTCACAGCCATGCTGATAAATTGTACATATGTATCTTACGCCCTTGTCACCATGCTCTTAGCAGTCTACTGCTGGATATAGGCATCTCCAATAGGCTATTATGGCTAAAAATTGTAATTAATCCGTCTTTTAGCTTATTCGAAAATAAAAGACATGTATTTCTTTATTTGTAAATTAGACTAATAATTACAAAGTTATAGCCCGTTGAATTTACGCGTGACGTCACGCGGAGTGGCATTTTTACGGGACGGAGTGACGTCAAAGACTCCCACTCCTAACTTTTGATGCCTTGTATCTTTGCTATATGAATGAATAAAGGAAATATATGTGTCCAATACATTTTTATGATCTAAAATACGGACTAAATATAATGTAATTATTTTGACCCCCAAAACATCCCTATTGTTCGCCACTTTCATAGATCATGGGCTTCTCGAATCTAGCGCTTGCCAGTCATCATGAACAGATCGTCACTCAACCTGATCTGAGAGCGTCCCACACTACGTTTGCCGAGAAGCGGTATCCACTCCAAAACTCGTTATGTAGAACGGACTAATTTCCGCAACTCTACGACTAGCGCCTATTTTGCGCGAACCCGTTCATGATGGTGATGACGATATACTAAAAATAATTAAAACAGCATTTTTTTTTCAGAAAAAAAGAAAAACACCCAATCGGATTAACTAGGAAGTATACCCTTTCGAACAAAAAAAGAATTTTCCAAATCGGTTCATAATTCTCGGAGATACGTGGTAACAAACATACGAAAAGATACATAATATATTCCGTCGAATTGAGAACCTCCTTTTTCTGAAGTCGGTTAATAAGGCAAAGTACTCACTCTTCGGAGGACTCTTCAGAGCTGTCGGAGCTCGTGGACTCTGATGAAGACCCGGAGCTGCTCTCGGGCTCCGAATAAAAGCTCTTGTTTTTCTGCGGAAACATTACATTGTAATATTAACAATGATTAAATTATAGGTAATATCACAACCGTAATGACGCTTTATAGAAGGACTAGCTGTGCCAGCGGCTTCGCCCGCGTTCACGTAGGTGTGTCACTCGTTTTCGGCTCGTGTAGGTTAGGCTACTTACCTTGTCGTCGTCCCGCTTGACGCTGGAGGGCTGGTCGTAGCCGTCGCGGTCGCTCTGGTCGCGCGCGGCGGCCGCCAGCGTGGCTCGTGTAGGTTACTACTTACCTTGTCGTCGTCCCGCTTGACGCTGGAGGGCTGGTCGTAGCCGTCGCGGTCGCTCTGGTCGCGCGCGGCGGCCGCCAGCGTGGCTCGTGTAGGTTACTACTTACCTTGTCGTCGTCCCGCTTGACGCTGGAGGGCTGGTCGTAGCCGTCGCGGTCGCTCTGGTCGCGCGCGGCGGCCGCCAGCGTGGCTCGTGTAGGTTACTACTTACCTTGTCGTCGTCCCCGCTTGACGCTGGAGGGCTGGTCGTAGCCGTCGCGGTCGCTCTGGTCGCGCGCGGCGGCCGCCAGCGTGGCTCGTGTAGGTTACTACTTACCTTGTCGTCGTCCCGCTTGACGCTGGAGGGCTGGTCGTAGCCGTCGCGGTCCGCTCTGGGTCGCGCGCGGCGGCCCGCCAGCGTGGCTCGTGTAGGTTACTACTTACCTGTCGTCGTCCCGCTTGACGCTGGAGGGCTGTCGTAGCCGTCGCGGTCGCTCTGGTCGCGCGCGGCGGCCGCCAGCGTGGCTCGTGTAGGTTACTACTTACCTTGTCGTCGTCCCGCTTGACGCTGGAGGGCTGGTCGTAGCCCGTCGCGGTCGCTCTGGTCGCGCGCGGCGGCCGCCAGCGTGGCTCGTGTAGGTTACTACTTACCCTTGTCGTCCGTCCCGCTTGACGCTGGAGGGCTGGTCGTAGCCGTCGCGGTTCGCTCTGGTCGCGCGCGGCGGCCGCCAGCGTGGCTCGTGTAGGTTACTACTTACCCTTGTCGTCGTCCCGCTTGACGCTGGAGGGCTGGTCGTAGCCGTCGCGGGTCGCTCTGGTCGCGCGCGGCGGCCGCCTGGCTCGTGTAGGTTACTACTTACCTTGTCGTCGTCCCCGCTTGACGCTGGAGGGCTGGTCGTAGCCGTCGCGGTCGCTCTGGTCCGCGCGCGGCGGCCGCCAGCGTGGCTCGTGTAGGTTACTACATACCCTTGTCGTCGTCCCGCTTGACGCTGGAGGGTCGGTCGTAGCCGTCGCGGTCGCTCTGGTCGGCGCGGCGGCCGCCAGCGTGGCTCGTGTAGGTTCTACTTACCTTGTCGTCGTCCCGCTTGACGCTGGAGGGCTGGTCGTAGCCGTCGCGGTCGCTCTGGTCGCGCGCGGCGGACCGCCAGCGTGGCTCGTGTAGGTTACTACTTACCTTGTCGTCGTCCCGCTTGACGCTGGAGGGCTGGTCGTAGCCGTCGCGGTCGCTCTGGTCGCGCGCGGCGGCCGCCAGCGTGGCTCGTGTAGGTTACCTTTACCTTGTCGTCGTCCCCGTTGACGCTGGAGGGCTGGTCGTAGCCGTCGCGGTCGCTCTGGTCGCGCGCGGCGGCCGCCAGCGTGGCTCGTGTAGGTGTACTACTTACCTTGTCGTCGTCCCGCTTGACGCTGGAGGGCTGGTCGTAGCCGTCCGCGGTCGCTCTGGTCGGCGCGGCGGCCGGGCCAGCGTGGCTCGTGTAGGTTACTACTTACCTTGTCGTCGTCCCGCTTGACGCTGGAGGGCTGGTCGTAGCCGTCGCGGTCGCTCTGGTCGCGCGCGGCGGCCGCCAGCGTGGCTCGTGTAGGTTACTACTTACCTTGTCGTCGTCCCGCTTGACGCTGGAGGCTGGTCGTAGCCGTCGCGGTCGCTCTGGTCGCGCGCGGCGGCCGCCAGCGTGGCTCGTGTAGGTTACTACTTACCTTGTCGTCGTCCCGCTTGACGCTGGAGGGCTGGTCGTAGCCGTCGCGGTCGCTCTGGTCGCGCGCGGCGGCCGCCAGCGTGGCTCGTGTAGGTTACTACTTACCTTGTCGTCGTCCCGCTTGACGCTGGAGGGCTGGTCGTAGCCGTCGCGGTCGCTCTGGGTCGCGCGGCGGCGGCCGCCAGCGAGGCTCGTGTAGGTTACTACTTACCTTGTCGTCGTCCCGCTTGACGCTGGAGGGCTGGTCGTAGCCGTCGCGGTCGCTCTGGTCGCGCGCGGCGGCCGCCAGCGTGGCGGCGGGCGACGCCGGCAGCGGCCGGTAGCCGCTCGCCCGCGCAGCCGATGTACTGCGACAACGTGCCCACCGTGAACTGCGAACGGTCTGCGGACAAACAATAGATTAACCCAAATTTTCGATGCGTATTCTAGAGAAACAATAGATATTCTTTTTTTTGTAGTGGCTCGGCATAATGGCTCCCCTACGCCTGATGGAAAGCGAAAGAGAAGCCAAGTCGCTGTGATAACGGGCAAGTAAACTGGTCAGTTACTTGTCAGTTGCCACCGCCATGCCGGCCCAACCCTAACCCCCCCACGAGCTCCGGGAAACCCTACTCACCGGCAGAAACACGACCTCATTTGACTGCGTATTCTATAGGGTGGAAGTCCTTCCCCGGACGGGCGGCTCAATTCGAGCGAAGATTCGCTATGCCCTACCTTTCTTGAATACGCATCGAAAATTTGGGATGTAAGGTAAGGGCATATAGAAAGAAAGAAAGAAAAATGTTATAATGTCAAAGCTTTAGTGACTAAAGTCTTATCGTCACAGATTGTAGGGTCCTCAAGGGAAAATAGGGCACAGCTAGGCCTCTAGGTGGGGTCACGATGAGCTGTTGACGAAATATCACGAGGTTAGAAGCGTACCTTTGAAGCTGCTTTGTATCTGCGGCTTCGGTTTGTCCGGCCGGAATATCTCTGCGGCGAACTGTGATAGCTGTTTATTTGCGTCTGGTTCTGTAACAAATAACAGGATTTGGTCAATACAAAATGTACCCTTCACTTTGTAAATTTGTCAAATGTTTGTGCGTGTATGCTGTGAATGAGTTTGAGTCAGAGTGGATGTGTAATCATGTGCGTGCGTGCGTGTGCGCGTGTGTGTGTACCTATGATGTGTGCGTGTATGTGTGTGTGTGTGTGTGTGTACCTATGAATCAGCGCAGCATGCGCGCGCGGTCTCGCACGTCGTAGCTGGCGTCGTAGCGCGCCAGCTACTCTATGTAGCGACAGACGTGGTGTGTGCGTGTAAGTGTACCTATGTTGTGTGAGAGTGTGTATGTGTGTGTGTGTGTGTGTGTGTGTGTGTGTGTGCGAGTGTGTGTACCTAAGAACCGGCGCAGCATGCGCGCGCGGTCTCGCACGTCGTAGCTGGCGTCGTAGCGCGCCAGCTACTCTATGTAGCGACAGACGTGGTGTGTGTGTGTAAGTGTACCTATGTTGTATGAGAGTGTGTATGTGTGTGTGTGTGTGTGTGTGTGCGAGTGTGTGTACCTATGAACCGGCGCAGCATGCGCGCGCGGTCTCGCACGTCGTAGCTGGCGTCGTAGCGCGCCAGCTACTCTATGTAGCGACAGACGTGGTGTGTGCGTGTAAGTGTACCTATGTTGTATGAGAGTGTGTATGTGTGTGTGTGTGTGTGTGTGTGTGCGAGTGTGTGTACCTATGAACCGGCGCAGCATGCGCGCGCGGTCTCGCACGTCGTAGCTGGCGTCGTAGCGCGCCAGCTACTCTATGTAGCGACAGACGTGGTGTGTGTGTGTAAGTGTACCTATGTTGTATGAGAGTGTGTATGTGTGTGTGTGTGTGTGTGTGTGCGAGTGTGTGTACCTATGAACCGGCGCAGCATGCGCGCGCGGTCTCGCACGTCGTAGCTGGCGTCGTAGCGCGCCAGCTACTCTATGTAGCGACAGACGTGGTGTGTGCGTGTAAGTGTACCTATGTTGTATGAGAGTGTGTATGTGTGTGTGTGTGTGCGAGTGTGTGTACCTATGAACCGGCGCAGCATGCGCGCGCGGTCTCGCACGTCGTAGCTGGCGTCGTAGCGCGCCAGCGACACTATGTAGCGGCAGACGGCGGCGGTGGCCGGCTGCGTAATGGACAGCTTCACTGCCAGAGACAGGAGTTGGAGCTTCACTAGTTCGTCCTGAGAAAAAAAAACAAATGAATCTAACCACAAACTCATCCTTGTTAATGTGTGTAAATAAATATAGTCAAAACTGTGTTAGATCCACGAAGCAAGTACAAAGAGAAGCTGTAACCAATATTTTCTTTGTGTTCTGTTGTTTAAAATCATAACTATTACATTCGTATTCATAAGCGTAATGCCTCATTTGCATTCAGCTGTAGTAAGCAGGAAATTGGGCAGGATTGAATTCGGGTTAATAGTCTGTTCTTGTTCAGTAATTAAGGATACGTTAAAGAAATGTACTCAGAATCAGTAGTGTAAAAAGTATCTATCAGCGTGGACAAACCCGTCGTGATGCTTCTTCTCGGATTGCAATAAACACTCTGACCACCAACTCAATCTGTTACGTACTATCCTCCGGGCACTCCGAACCCTCTCAGACAGAGTGCTCGTAGCAGACCACCGTCGGGTTTAGCGGGTATCCGACCCCCCTCAGACAGAGTGCTCGTAGCGGACCACCGTCGGGTTTAGCGGGTATTCCGACCCCCCTCAGACAGAGTGCTCGTAGCAGACCACCGTCGGGTTTAGCGGGTATTCCGACCCCCCTTAGACAGAGTGCTCGTAGCAGACCACCGTCGGGTTTAGCGGGTATTCCGACCCCCCTCAGACAGAGTGCTCGTAGCAGACCACCGTCGGGTTTAGCGGGTATTCCGACCCCCCTCAGACAGAGTGCTCGTAGCAGACCACTGTCGGGTTTAGCGGGTATTCCGACCCCCCTCAGACAGAGTGCTCGTAGCGGACCACCGTCGGGTTTAGCGGGTACTCCGACCCCCCTCAGACAGAGTGCTCGTAGCGGACCACCGTCGGGTTTAGCGGGTACTCCGACCCCCCTCAGACAGAGTGCTCGTAGCGGACCACCGTCGGGTTTAGCGGGTATTCTCCCCTAGATAGGAGTGAGCCCATATAACCCAGGCGTCCCGTACCCAAGGCCCTGATGCGACTGACCTGGTCGGCGAAGGCGGCGGCCATGTGCGCCAGTACAGCCGCGGCACGCGCGTGCGCAGCTCCGTGCTCCGCCACCAGCCACACCGCGGCTGCGCGCGCGCTGCCCGCCAGCCTGCATACATATACAACAAAACGTAACACTCGCCGAAGCGCACGAGAATAATTGTCTTCACAGGAAAATGAGTCTTAATAGTTTAGTAAAGCGTTCAAAACTGTTTCACCATAATTGGATATATATTTTTTTTATACGTTTATGTAGTTTAAAAAATAATATTAAAATGGTAATTTAAATATAAAGATGAAGGAATATTTTGTAATCTTTAACTTTTGAATTGGTGGTTCAGCGCACGAGCGCACTTATGGTACAGCCGCCACTGAAAAAGAGTAACTGTCGAGTTTCTTGCCGGTTCTTCTTGATAGAAGCTGTATTCCGAATCCGGTGGTAGTTTACTTCCTTTTAATTTACATACTTTATTCAATATTGACGATTTATAAGTGCTTGTAAAAGCCTATATGAATAAAGAAATTTTGATTTGATTTGACAACGGCCAAGTAACCGATAAGTTGCCAGCGCCAGTTGCCCTAATCCCCGGCTACCGATACAGCACTCACCCCACGAGCTCCGGAAACCCTACTCACCGGCAGATACATGACCCGGAGGCCATTTAGCCGCGGTATTCTATAGGGTGGAGGGTCCTTCCCCGGACGGGCGGCTCAATTCGAGCGAAGATTCGCAATGCCCTACCTCTCTTGGTAATCGTCGTAGTTATACTCATAATCGGCAGGCAGGTTGGGTATCGCAGGGCGTAGCTCCTCGCTCCTGCCCGCCATCGGCCTGTAGTATTTAGTCGGTTGCCTGAGTCTCGTTTGTTATGCGGCAGAATACATCACGGCCAAGCGAAGGTGCAGGTTTGAAGATATTGAGCGAACTAAAGCAATATCAGGAAACGGGCAGCAGTGTTTACCTGGGTACAAATAAAACCTACTGCGGTCACCAACCCAGGCGGTTTAAACGTGGTGATTAAGCTAATTCCCAAATTGACGATTGCCATGGATGGAGAGGCCTGTATCCAGCATTCGTCTGCAGCTTGATGATTGCATATTATAACTACGATGACACTGCAATTAGCCTGATAATGTAGTGTTTTTAACGTCAGAGGGTGTTTAGACTTGCAAGATAGGAACCTCATTTTTGTTACGACACATTTTTGTAGAAAAAGAAATTTAGCATTGACAGCTAATGTCGTCTAGAGAAAGAATGGTATTAAATATTGTAAAATATATTTTGATCCACAATAAATGTTCCAAAAAATAAGCATAAAATTAATACAATGTATACGAAAAGGAGATTGTACAGAGGGGGCAAACGGGCCTGAAGGTCGCTTGATAGTGATCACTTCAGACCGTAAGCACCGCGACACCAGAAGAGGTTACAGACAAGGCATCATATCTGACCTGTCCTGCCGCAGCAGCTTGGCAGCTCGCGCCACGGCCGCACGCGCTCCTGCCGCGCCGCCGCCCACCACGCGCTTCACCACCACCACCGCCTCGCACACCACCCACTCTGCAACACGACACCACGCGTCACTACCCAACATTAGCGGCAACACCAGACACCACTCACAAACATTACCACCAAACCAGCCCTCTTGGCCACGAACGTAACAAAATAACACGAGTTATCACACATCAGTAGTGTATGTAAGTAGCAGCAGCTCACCATGCATCAGTGGTGTATGTAAGTGTAAGTAGCAGCTTACCGTCAGCACCAGTGGTGTATGTAAGTGTAAGTAGCAGCTTACCGTCAGCACCAGTGGTGTATGTAAGTGTAAGTAGCAGCTTACCGTCAGCACCAGTGGTGTATGTAAGTGTAAGTAGCAGCTCACCGTCAGCATCAGTGGTGTATGTAAGTAGCAGCTCACCGTCAGCACCAGTGGTGTATGTAAGTAGCAGCTCACCGTCAGCATCAGTGGTGTATGTAAGTAGCAACTCACCGTCAGCACCAGTGGTGTATGTAAGTAGCAGCTCACCGTCAGCATCAGTGGTGTATGTAAGTAGCAGCTCACCGTCAGCACCAGTGGTGTATGTAAGTAGCAGCTCACCGTCAGCACCAGTGGTGTATGTATACCGATTTGATAGAAATATATTCAGTGGTGTATGTAAGTAGCAGCTCACCGTCAGCACCAGTGGTGTATGTAAGTAGCAGCTCACCGTCAGCACCAGTGGTGTATGTAAGTAGCAGCTCACCGTCAGCACCAGTGGTGTATGTAAGTAGCAGCTCACTGTCAGCATCAGTGGTGTATGTAAGTGTAAGTAGCAGCTCACCGTCAGCATAAGTGGTGTATGTAAGTGTAAGTAGCAGCTCACCGTCAGCATCAGTGGTGTATGTAAGTAGCAGCAGCTCACCGTCAGCATCAGTGGTGTATGTAAGTGTATGTAGCAGTTCACCGTCAGCATCAGTGGTGTATGTAAGTGTCAGTAGCAGCTCACCGTCAGCACCAGTGGTGTATGTAAGTGTAAGTAGCAGCTCACCGTCAGCATCAGTGGTGTATGTAAGTGTAAGTAGCAGCTCACCGTCAGCACCAGTGGTGTATGTAAGTGTAAGTAGCAGCTCACCGTCAGCATCAGTGGTGTATGTAAGTGTCAGTAGCAGCTCACCGTCAGCACCAGTGGTGTATGTAAGTGTAAGCAGCAGCTCACCATCCTTGCTGACAGCAGTCGCAGCAGCCCGTTGAGGCAGATGTCGGTCAGTGTATGGCGACTGTATGTAAGTAGCAGATCACCGTCAGCACCAGTGGTGTATGTAAGTGTAAGTAGCAGCTCACCGTCCTTGCTGGACAGCAGTCGCAGCAGCCCGTTGAGGCAGGTGTCGGTCTCGGAGTGTATGGCGACGGCCAGCCGACCGATGGCTTGTATGGTGGCGCCGGCGAAGGCCTTGTCGCTGGAGGTGACGTATGTCTGGCACTCCCGGAGGACCACGGGCGCGCTGGACTCTGTGGCGAGGTTCGTCAGTATCTCCAGCTTGAGGAGCTTGATGTGGGTGGGGTCGGAGTTGCGCACGAAGAACGATTTTAGGAACGGTTCGAAGAGCGACTGGAAAAAATAAAAGTACTAAATAATAATGAGTTTAAGAGGCAAATCTACAAGTTCATCGCCTGCCTATCGCAATCCTCTGCTAAACATAGGCCTCTCTAGTTGCTCGTCACTTTTGGTCAAACATCTGGAAGCTCTACCCATAATCGCCACGTGGGTATCGCAGGGCGTAGCTCCTCGCTCCGGTGACGCTGCTGCCAGTCATTGCCAGTCCAGGAGTCCAGGAGTTGAGAGGAGTATGAGACAAACTAATAGCAAGGCAAAAGTACCAGAAGCGCATGACCACGTGGGAAGTTAAACTTTGGCGTATTCACTGGGTAATCACCTCCTGATAGAAATATATTTAATGTACAGACTTGACCCCTCAACAGATTTATTATAAGTATAGGTTACTCGACTTACAGGCTTGGTGACCGTCAAGGAGGCGATGGAGTTGAGCACCACGCTCTGCACCTCGGCGGGCGCGCGCAGCAGACGGACCATCGCCTTGGCCACCGGGGGCAGCTCTTGCACTGAAAGGAGAAGACAGGTAACTTACCAGCGTCTTTGTTTTTCTTTTTATTTGCTACTAGCTGTGCCAGCGGCGTCGCACGCGTGGTTATCGGGATTCAAAAATAACGGTCTTCCATAAAATGGTGTCTATAAATTTTAAGTAGACCAATATGCAATACATTGGTGAAAACCGCATTCAATTCCGTGCAGTTGTTTTTGCGTGATGCGCGTTCAAACATACGCGTAAAAATTTCTCCCATTTTCCCAACACTTCCCTTCACTGCTCTGCTCCTATTAATCGTAGCGTGATGAAAAGTATACTATAACCTGCCCAGGAGTATGAAGAATATTTGTACCAAGTTTCGTTAAAATCCGTTCAGTAGTTTTTGTTTCTATAACGAACATACAGACAGGCAGACAGACAGACAGACAAAAATTTTACTGACTGCATTTTTGGCATCAGTATCGATGACTAATCACCCCCTGATAGTTATTTTTTTAAAATATTCAATGTACAGAATTGACCTCTCTACAGATTTATTATAAGTATAGATTGGTGGCAGAGGAGCAAACGGCCTGTCGATGTTAAACAATTAAAACCTACTGAGGTCACCAACGCTCACCTACGCGGCTGCATGGTGTGGTGACGAGTCCCCCAAATGACAATCAGGAATATGCACGACTTTTTTAATTAATTTATTCATGCATTCGTCCATACGTTCATTCATGCATTCGTCTATACATTCATTCATGCATTCGTCCATACGTTCATTAATGCATTCGTCTATACATTCATTCATGCATTCGTCTATACATTCATTCATGCATTCGTCCACAAATTCAATTATGCATTCGTTCATACATTCATTCATGCTTTCGTCCATACATTCCTTCATGCAATCGTTCATACATTCATTCATGCATTCGTCCATACATTCATTCACGCATTTGTTCATACATTCATTCGTGCATTCGTTCATACTCCATTCTACATTCGATCATACTCCATTCATACGTTCGTTCAAATGTCGTTCATGCCAGTTGGCGACTGGTTATGTGTATTTGGCAGCTAGGGCAACAAACCTGGGCCGCAGTGGTGCAGCAGCTGCGCAGTAGCCATGACCACGCCAGAGTTCCTGCTCTGCAGCAGCGGCTTGGCGGCGCGCAGCAGCAGCCGGTGGTCGGCGTCGAGGCTGGGCGACTGCGACGAGTGCCGCTTGGGCGACGTGGGAGAATCGCTGTCGGAGTCGTAGAACGGCTTGTCGCTGTCGCTCGAGTATTGCTGAAAGAAAAATTGTTTTTTTTTTTACAAAACCGACTTCAGTATGTGTCATCATCATGTGTCACATCTGGAGGATATACCCATAAATGCCACGCTGCGCAGGCGGATTGGCGATCGCAGGGCGTAGCTTCTCACTCCGGTGACGCAGCTGCCCGTCATCGGCCTGTGATGTTTAGCTATACCTTCAATTATGATGGTTATACCGCCGCCACCGCCTTATTTGTTATTCGGCAGGATGCACCACGGGCAGGTGAGGTTGGCTTGGAGGGAAATAATGATAGGTCGCTCCCTTACATCCTTACTACATCAGTATGTGTGACAATGTCAAACAAAAAAGAATTATCCGAATCAGTTCAAAACAAAAAACAATAGAATTGAAAAAATCTTCCTTTCTTTGAAGTCTGTTAAAACTGTCGTAAAATAAGGGTCAATGAGGGTTTTCTGTAACAAGAAATCCACTAGATAGCACTACATAAAAGGCAGGTCCAGCTATCATGTGACTGGTCAGTTGCTATGTAAATGTCAGTGCCAAGTCAAAAAAAAAATTATACATACAGACGAATTGAGAACCTCCTTTTTCGAAGTCGGTTAATGAACCAATCACATAACAGTTGGACCAGCCCCTTATGTGGTGCTATCAAGTGGATTCTTGTTCGCATCGCGCATCGAAGAGTCTATCCAAAACTGAACATAACGTTAAACCTTAACTCTACAGAGTAACCGCACACATTATTACTTCACGCACAAAGAATAGGCCTGTTGCCGTAAAAAATGTAATTACTTAGTCAGTCTTTTAGATTATTCAAAAATAAAAGACACATAAATTTTTTCATTGGTAAATTAGACCAAAAATTACAAAGATATAGCCCGTTAAAATTACGCGTGACGTCAAAGAGTGAGAGCTTTTTCGCCACTGAGTGACGTCAAAGATCCCCACTCCACCCATATTTTGATGCTTTGTATCTTTGTTTAAATGAAAAAAGGAAAATACGTGTCCAATATATTTTTATAATCTAAAATACTAACTAAATAAAATGTAATTATTTTGACCCTGGAAACATCCCTATTGCGAATTGGTCCTTTTTAATTTGGCGTGCGTTACGCTGTGGAGTTAAGGTTGAATTTAATTGTACTATGTAGGTACCTCACTGTTAGGATCCGGGAAGCAAGTCTTTGCGTACACCGTAAGTACGTTGAGCAATGCCAACTGACCCCATTCGTCCACGTCAGCCAGCAATGAACACAACTTTCTGAAAGTATAATATCAACGGATTAGAAACATTGATTTAGAATTACACCTAGACATACAATGAATGGTTTAAGTGTCCTGGGAGTTTTTTTATAGTAGCTAGACATAATGGCTTCCCTATCCCTATGCCTGATGGAAAGTGAAAAGAGGCCAAAGTCGCTGTGACAATGGGCAAGGGTCAGGCAAGTAACTGGTAACTGACCAGTTACTTGCCAGTCAGTTGCTACCGCATTGCCGGCCCAACTCTCACCGGCAGAAACACGACCGGAGGTCATTTGGCCGCAGTATTCCATAAGATATATCTGGAAGTCCTTCCTCGGACGGGCGGCTCAATTTGAGTGAAGATTCGCTATGCTCTACCTCCCTTCATATTCATATTCATTTATTTGCAACCATATTCATACATAATTAAACAACTTATAACTAGTACTAGCTGCTGCTCGCGGCTCTGCCCGCGTGAATGTTCTTATAAAACATAGCCTATATGTTAATCTGATGTACAAACTATATTCCTGTAAAGTTTCATTAAAATCCGTTCAGTAGTTTTTGCGTGAAAGTGGAACAAACATCCATCCATCTATCCAAACAAACTTTCGCGTTTATAATATTAGTAGGATAGAATATAGACCCTGTTAGGGTATGGCAAAACATTTGATACAAACCTTCCTTAAGATCTTGCATGCGACCCAATGGACTATAGCAGTACTACTAATGCATAGCATTCATATTGAGGTAGTTGATAACAATATAGCCAATCTGACCTGTAACTCTTGTCGATGAGGCTCATCCGCTCCGGGCAGACCTCTGAGAAGGCCATCGCGGCAGAGCCCACCACGAGCGGCGCCTTGTCAGACAACAGCTTATCTATGATCGACACCAGCTCTTCCTTCTGCTCTGGGTCGATGCTAAGAAGACATGAGTAATATATAGAGGACAATCATATACATAGTGGTCAAATTCAAAACATCCCTTTTTTTGAAGTTGTAAGGGTCTTCCCCGTGATCACTGCCGAAACGTCGAGTTTAAAAAAAAGTATATGCGAGTGAAATTCAGAACATTTCATATCTTATTATGGAATGTGAAAGTTTAAAAGTTAAAGTATTAAGTAGTTAAAAAAAAAATTATAGACATAAGTGGGCGAGATTATTTTTTTCATGAATTTACTGAATTCTTTTATCACTTAAATACATAAAGAATTTAAAAAAAATCTTTTCTAATAAAAAATAAGAGTTTAAAAGCCTTGTCGTTCGTCGTCGTCTTGTTACATTGGCACCCTACAACTTCATAGATCAAGTTTCTGAACTGTACTTTTGTCTAAAGTCTATATGACTAAAAATATTTTTGACATTTGGAACAGTTATCTAAACTTACCTGTAAAGCTTGGGAATGGCATGGGCAGCGGTCTTCCGGACGTAGGGGCTCATGTCGCTAGCAGAGTCCCGGATGGCTAGCATCACGATGGGCACAATCATGGTCACTCTGATGGAGGACAGGACCCTCAGTGCACTGGCTCGGATTAGCTGGTTCGGATCCTAGACAAAAAAATCTTTGTTGTAATCTGCTACATAAGTCTTAGGCCTGTGATGGTATAATTAAAACACTTTCGTTCAAGAAACCGGCAGCTATTTAATACTTTTCACACTTTTTCACTAGACACAAGTTAACAGTACGACAACTGTCGAGCGACTGACTACGTCAACTACGTTTTGCCACTATAGGCCTTTGAAGCAATGATGTAATGGTGCAAACCAACACTTGTGGCTTGCACAAGAAAAAGCTCAAGTAGGGGTCAGTGCTATTTTTCAACATATCCTATGGTCAAAAAAAACAAACCTTAAGAGCCCTCTGGAAGGTGCTAATGGAGAGCAAGGCCAGGTCTTGCTGTTCTTCCGCGTACCTCACTAAGTAAACATAGACAAGCTTTTTCACTTCTATGTTCTTTGATACCACATTCTTCACCACTGCTGGAAATCTAATGAAAGAAACAATACATAGGATTCAATGCCTGATAGATATTATTATAATTTATATAAGACTAGCTGTGACCGCGGCTTCACCCGTATTCAGGTAGGTTTGTCACAGAAGTGTTTCTTCATCCTTTTTTTTCGCAATAAAAGGTAGCCTGTGTCCTTCCTCAGGGTCTAAAGATTGTCTGTGCCAAATTTCATCAAAATCTGTTGAGGGGTTTCAACGGGAAAGTGTAACAGACACAGTTACTTTACACCTATTTCTCTCCGGTTGTGTGTCTGTCCCTTCATAATTAATCATATGTGAGTGCACCTATCACACAAGTCACTTTAATATCTCCTGTACACTTGCCTAAAATATTATACAGTAGAGCATCAATTATCTGAACTAATTGGAGTTCGGCGGTGTTCGGTGGGCCTGGTAAGTAGTTCGGATAAGCGGTTGTTTGGTTAATCGACATTTGGATAATCAACTGTATATATTTATACTATAAATCACATATCAGGTTGGCCTCGGAGACTGGCTATTAAGAATTAAATTCAGACGGGAGAATATTAAATGGAACACAACACAATGCAAATGGATTAATGTAATACTTACAGGTCTGATGCATCTCTGCCTTTGGCAATCATGCCAATGATTCTTTTCATAGCCTCCAGTTTAAGTGAATCTTTAGACCCATCCAACATAAGTTTCAAGTCACCATTTCTACAAGAAATATAATAAGTAAGTTATGAGAGAAGGTTTGTTTCAGTTGAATATGAAGTTTTTGAGAACATTTATAAGTGATTTATTTTTTGTAGGAATATAATAAAAGCACATGTAACTAATAGGAGTTTAAGAGATGATTAAAGGTTATTAGCATTATAAATTAGATATTGCTTTGTGGAATTTGAAATAGACAAGTTACAAGGCATTGTAAAGATTGATATTTTTGTGATCCTCCTGAAATCCTATGTATTTATCCCTTAAGCCAATGAGGTCCTGAGTTTATCAGTGACAAAATATCATGTAGGTAATATGATGATGGAAATTAAATAACCACCTCCTATAGATCTACAGAAAAAATACTTTTCACTGAATATGTTTGAAGGGAAGAATGTTTTTAATAGACTTATCACATTGAGCCACTAATAGAGGTACATACTTAAACGTAAAATACCATTTTTTTACTTAGATGGAAGGGAAAATTAATAAAATTTCACTTGATGACTTACTTCTTGAAGTCTGGTTGGAAGAACGCACCAGACGCCGGATCACTGGCCGGATACTCCACCTCCCCTGTGACAACTTTGTCGTTGTTGTAAGACGAAATGCTCGTCATTTTGCCAGCTACAATTCAACACTTCAATTCACTGTTTTCTCTCATTTAATTCCTACAAAAATAAAAGATCTAAATCGCTTGTTGACGTTGGAGAAATCAGTCAGACAGTTCTCTAAAATTTGACATTGACATAAGAAATTATATCGGAAATTTTGTACCAATTACAATTTATACTGATAACGATTGCCGGCTTCCGATTGGCTCATAGTGTTTCTACATAGTTCGTGCAGACAGTGGCATTTAATGTTGAATGCGTTTTGTTGTTTCACAGCTGCTTGTCGGTAATAAATAAAGTTCAAACATAAAATAAAAAAAATAAAATAGGTATGTAACGATTTTATAGTTTCATATTTTATTAGAGATAATTTTAATTGATTCCAATTTTATCGGAAAGAATGAGGCAGGAGAGCTTATACAAACAGCTACTCATGTTTAGACATGAGTAGCTGCTGTTTGTATAAGCTCTCCTGCACACAGCTATGATGAGGTAACATTTAAAACGTTTTTAAATACTTAAGGTACCGAAATAAATTGACAGTGTTCCAGTGTTTTTGAAATTATGACGAGAGTACCTTCGCACCAAACATTGCTGCCTTGTGATATACTAAATAAATAAATATCAGACAACATCACATACATTGCTCCGATCCCAAAGTAAGTAGCTTATGCACTTGTGTTATGGGTATCAGAACAACGAAGGTACCACAAATAAATACTTAAATACAAATATAAACACCCAGACACGGAACAAACACAAGTGTTCATTACACGAATGTTTGTCCCGGGTGGGAATCGAACCCACGACCCTTGGTTCAGAAGGCAGGGGTCACTACCAATTGAGCCACCGAGCCAGTCATACTACTTACTTATAGATCATAACATCACTATATGGGTTTCCTTATGGCACTCAAATTGATTGCTTGGAGTCTTCAAGTTGAACAGAAGTGCAAGTCACTCGTAATTTATATTCCCTTCATTTCGCACCTTTTGGTTAACTTGTTATGAATCCCCATGCCCCAAATATTAAAGAACTTGCCATTTTCTAAAGTAAGACATTTTTTAAAATTAGACTAAAGCCGACATTTAGGTAAGCTGGACATTAGCTTTTTTTTTTTTTTTTTTTTTTTTTTTTTTTTTTTTTTTTTTTTTTTTTAAAGACATTAGCTTTACCTACTAATAAATATACCTAAGTACTTAATTGAAATTGTTTTGTTGCGTGGGTAGAAAGCAGAAGGCGCAAAAAGCAAAATCTTGCCAAATAGGTACCTGCCTGTATTCATCAAGGCTGGCCGTAGTGTTGCGTAGCACATAGGTACCAGATAGGATTGGTACATTTGTCCCGTAGTTGGGGGCCATCGATAGGTGAGAGCCTACCGCTCCCTCAACAACTCGGTGATGATATCAAGGCCGACTTGGCTATCTTAGAAAAAAAAATGCCACCAATGTATTACTTAGGAAGAAAGGAGGAGGGAGGGACCCATAAAGGGTGGCCGAGAGGTCAAAAATTCATGAAATTCATATGACGTAATTTGTGGATGGCCTCTTACCCACAAGGATGTTTTAGCCCCAAGTTAGCCAAAATGACACTTTTAATGTTGTTGACATTTTTCTTTCAAGCTAATGCCCTCATACACGGCACTGTCACACAGGGAGAGGAGAGAGGTATTCTACGAACGTTATTGTATTGTAGATTGGCATGTAGGTGGGTATCCTACTAGCCACCTACGCAGTTATGTATGTTTTGAAAAAAAAAATGTTTCGGCAGCGAGAAATGAAACGCAGGGCCGTCTTTAACCCATTGGAGGCCCTGGACATATTAGGATAATGGAGCCCCTATTGTCTTTGAAAGAACACTATTTCGTCGGCAGGAACTAGGCACTTTGTATTTGACAAAGTACGTAGTACTTAATACTTCCATGGTATTTGAGCTGAGGGGCCCCATCGATCGCGGGGCCCTGGGCACTTGCCCATAGTGCCCACTGGGAAAGAGGGGTCTGATGAAACGCATGCAACGCATGGAAGTAATGTAGGTAGTACACAATGCTTCCTTGAACGCACGTTAATCAAATATCATTAGACTAGTTTATGGTAGGCTCGGTAGACTGCTGACTATCGTACCGGCGTAGTATGACATTGTACCGTTTCAGTACAAAAAGAGGCAATTTAAGTAGACTCTTCCCAGCACTGTCTCGTCGCACGCTCGTGAAATATTGGCGCCATTTGTATTAGGGACGCGTTCCGCATTCCCGTTCATTATGAGTAGGATGTTTGGTGCCTGCCTGAGCTCTCACCTATAACCTTTCGGTACAGGTGGCATTTCCTTATTTTGCTCCAATTAGAACGAATGTCCGGATGGGAATCGAACCCACGGCTCTTGGTTCAGAGAATGAAAGAGACTAACTAGGTATAGGGACATCAGAAGTATGATAGGTATGTACCTATATTTTTTAAAAATAAAAACCAACCTGGTGAGTTTTTTGCTGCAATTCTTCTCATCAGGCCTCATCCTTATCACGTCGAAGTGCTAGTAGAGAAAAAAATGTTTGACGTGCAAAAGTATTCGTGAATCTATTTGCAGAAATAAATTATTTTATTTATGACATGGCACTGTGTGACCTAATACGCATACCTTGGGTTATTTTACTCAAGACATGCCATGCCACGCTGGGTCCCAAAACTAAGCTGAAGCGTTTACTAGGAGTACCTACTTAGAAGACAACCGATAAATTCTCTTAGATATTTATAGTAAGTAAATAAATTTATACATAGCATGCCTACAACCAGACCAATTCAAACAGACATATTATTCATGCACACGATTGCTTGTACCATGCGGGGATCGAACCCGCTACAGTGGCAGTGTTCACTACCACTGAACCGACTAGTTCAGCAAAGCATGGCTCCCAACCAGGACTCCCAGGCCAGATAATAGTTTTTTTTTTATCTTATCTTAACTATATAATATTATAAAGCTGAAGAGTTTGTTTGTTTGTTTGTTTGTTTGTTTGTTTGAACGCGCTAATCTCAGGAACTACTGGTCCGAATTGAAAAATTATTTTTGTGTTGAATAGACCATTTATCGAGGAAGGCTTTAGGCTATATAACATCACGCTGCAGCTATTAGAAGCGAAGAAATAATGGAAAATGTAAAAAAAAAACGGGGGAAAAATAACTATTCCACGCGGACGAAGTCGCGAGCACAGCTAGTAAACAATAATAACCAAGACATGCCACGCTGGGCCACACATCATCATCTAGCCCCATTGCGGATAAAAACTTACTTAAATATTTTTTTTTGTTAATAAATCCTACATTTGTACATAGCAAACACCTAGCCAGGGTTTCTTAACCTTTTTGCAATCACGGACCACTTTCACAATTTAAACTAGGTATTTCACGGACCCCAGCCATAAATATTTTTGGAAATAAAAAAAGTCTTAAATAAAAATGTTTAGACTGACTGATCTACTGCGGACCCCTGACACACATGCTACGGACCCCTAAGGGGTCCATGGACCCCACGTTAAGAAACCCTGACCTAGACCAATACAAACAGGCATGTTCATGCACAAAAATGTTTGTTCTGTGCGGGGATCGGACCCGACCCTTGGAAGACAAAGGTTACGAAATGAGCCATCGATCCAGTCAAACCTAAGACATACCACGGTCCGCCATAATATAGTCTCAAACTAAACCGAAGCTTGAGTCCTATGGGTACTTGTCTAGTAGGTACCTGACAAACTTGCCTAATATACTTTTGTGTTTTGGTGGGTATAGCTAATTCCGTTGCTTTGTTTCACCTACCTATTGATTGAAGAACCACCTCCTATCATTCAGATGAGATGAAGGTATATAAGAATATTTTATACTAGCTGTGCTCGCGACTTCGTGTGCGTGGAATAGTTATTTTTTCCCCGTTTTTTTTTTACATTTTCCATTATTTCTTCGCTCCTAATAGTTGCAGCGTGATGTTATAATAGCCTAAAGCCTTCCTCGATAAATGGTCTATTCTATTCAACACAAAAAGAATTTTTCAATTCGGACCAGTAGTTCCTGAGATTAACGCGTTCAAACAAACAAACAAACTCTTCAGCTTTATAATATTAGTTAAGATAGGTTTTCTAGGATGTTAAATATAAAAAAATACATAAACGAAACAATATAAATAGCAAAAATTTATTTAGCACCTTTTCTCAACATTGTTTCTGTCGAGTACAAGTCGCAAGTAGGTGGTATTTTGCGTAGTTACGATCATGTACTCATGAATAAGATATTTTACAATTTTTTTAGGTACGTTGGACCTATAGTAACTTTGGCTTCTTAGAACCTTACAAAATAGTTAAGGAATAATCTATACTTATAATAAATCTGTAGAGAGGTCAATTCTGTACATTGAATTTATTTTCAAAATACCTATCAGGGGATGATTAGTAACCGATACTGATGCCAAAAATGCAATCAGTAAAATTTTTGTCTGTCTGTCTGTCTGTCTGTCTGTCTGTCTGTCTGTCTGTCTGTCTGTATGTTCCTTATAGAAACAAAAACTACTCGACGGATTTTAACGAAACTTGGTACAATTATTCTTCATACTTCAGGGCAGGTTATAGTATACTTTTCATTACGCTACGATCAATAGGAGCAGAGTAGTGAAGGGAAATGTTGGGAAAACGGGAGAAGTTACTCCATTTTTTAAGCTTCCGTCGCGTGTGCAGCCTTAATGGTTAAAGTTACATAGAAATTATGTATGACAGAAATATTTTACATAAAATTGACTAAAAAATATCCCGCAACAGCATATGTCTATCTTTTATGGTTGACTCACAATAACACGTGTAACTCCTGATAGCTTAGCAGTTCGGAGCATTCTGATTATATTTGTTTACTCTTACGTTTATAATACTCTCATTCATCCCTAATTTAAAAAAGTTATCATTATTACCTATTCAATAAAAAAAGAATCATAGAAATCGGTATAGAAACACCAAACTTATACATGAAATAAGCCATCGCGCCGTCGCACGTGAATACTGAATCATGCTATAAGGATTATTTTTGTGTAACGGTTGCCGCGCTCGACACGGGTCGCGGCGGCGGTAGGGTATAAAAAGGCGGGAGGTCCGAGAGCTAGCTTCATCGTCCCTCCCGAAGCCCCCCATGGTAGGAAACGTCGCCCCCGTCACGTCCTCCTGGACGATGACGATCCTATTACCCTCGCCATGCTGGCCGCCGCCGAACAGCTCGCGACACAATCAAACACGTCACGCCCGTCGTTCCGACCCCGCCGGCGGGGTCCTGCGCCGCGTCGTCCCTTAGCTTCCGCGTCCCGCCCGCGAAACCGGCCCGCAACCGGTCGCCCCTCTCCTCAAAATATCGTCCGTAGGGACCCTCCCAGCAGCGCCCTAAGCCGAGGCCCGAGCCCCACTAGGGGGCGCCCTTAGCTGTGCTGTTTAGCTTACCTAGGGGTGAGAGCCTTCCGCTCCCCCAACAGTCCGGTGATGATGACAAGGCCGTCCTGGCCATCATCGTAGTCATTTAGAATAAAAAAATAAAAAATAAAAAGAGCTAGCTTCATTCAATATTTGGCTGTTGATGCGTTCAGAGCGATCGACCTTATTGACAGACAATAATTGATATTGAGAAACCGTGCTTATCAGCGCGACTTTTAGTGTTTAAATAGTTTATTTGAATTTCTTTTGTTGTTATATTGTAAAATATTCGTTCAAATTAAAAATTATTAAGCGTAGGTACTTTTCTTCTTCTTCTATCTTCTATCTATACTTATAATAAATCTGTAGAGAGGTCAATTCTGTACATTGAATTTATTTTAAAAATACCTATCAGGGGATGATTAGTAACCGATACTGATGCCAAAAATGCAATCAGTAAAATTTTTGTCTGTCTGTCTGTCCGTCTGTCTGTCTGTCTGTATGTTCGTTATAGAAACAAAAACTATTTAACGGATTTTAACGAAACTTGGTACAATTATTCTTCATACTCCTGGGCAGGTTATAGTATACTTTTCATCATGCTACAATCAATAGGAGGCGAGCAGTAACGGGAAGTGTTGGGAAAACGGGAGAAATTTTTACCTGTATGTTTGAACGCGCATCACGCGAAAACTTCTGCATGGAATTTAATGCGGTTTTCACCAATGTATTGCTAGAGGTCTAACTTAAAACTTAGGCACTAGGTATAGGTAGGTAATTTATGGAAGTCCCTTATTTTTGAAACCCGATATCCACGCGTGCGACGCCGCTGGCACAGCTAGTTAATTAATAAAACAATTAACAGTTACATAAGCAAGAATTGTAGACCTTTACAAAGAACAATTATTATATGTATTTTATTCACATGATGAAACATTTAGATGTTTATCAACCGTTTTTGACTCTACGATAAAGCGACAAACGACATAATATGTATGTACTCACCTTTGTATTAGAAAATATAAATTAAATTAGAGTGTAGAATATAATAAAATATTGTCTTTTCTACTTTTAGGTACACTTAAATTAACGTGCGTCCGATTTTAAGTTAAGTACCTATTATTACACCTATTATATATATAAACTATGTTAAAGTGATTTTGATTTCAAATTACTCTTAATAGTTATTTATTACAGTTATGTACATAAGATTAAGTAGATTAAAATATAAACTTTAGGAACATGTTCTTTGGTAGGTAGGTACAGCGCCCTGCCCAAAATTTAATAGTTTAGATAAAATAGACACTCGGCTTAGGTCCTAAGGCCATTTTCACCATCAATCAGATACAGATAAAAGAAGCAAAGAAAGCAATTCGCAAATACTTGCGATGCGTGTCGTAGGAGCTCAATAATGTTTATGATGCGAAGTCACTTCGGTTTTTTTTCTAAATGACTACATTGATGGCCAAGGCGGCCTTGTCATCATCACCGGACTGTTGGGGGAGCGGAAGGCTCTCACCCCTAGAAGTCACATCGGCGCGTGGGCACAGATTAATAAATATAGTTCATTCGCGTTAAGAAAATAGTGACTGACAGGTCACTGACAGGCCACTAGCCAATCAAAACGCTAGAAATTAAATTTCTAGCGTCAGTGATCTGTCAGTCACTATTTTCTTAACGCGAATGAACTATAGTTACTCTTGGTTTAAGACCAGGCGCACACTACGAGCTTTTCGCCGCGCGGCAGAAAAGAGCAGGTACAGTATTAGGTGCAGCGCAGACGGCACACTTTTTGTGCGATAGAGTCTGCGTCTGAGACATTTAAAAAGAGCGTCTAGGTCTGCCGACAGAATAATCGAAGATGTTCGTCGTGTGCGTTGAGTCTGTGAAATATCCGCGACAGATTTTAGCGCGTCGTGTGCGTTACTGCATATAATTGCAAAAAAGTGCATCACGGATAGTCTGTCGTCTGCGCTGCCCCTTACAGTGCGACATTATGCTGTTGCTTTTTTCTACCGCGCGGCGAAAAACTCGTATTTAGTCCACGATGGTTTATTTGTAGTGTAGGAGCTCGGTGGCGCCGCGGTCTTGTTCGCTTAACAATGATCGCAACGTTGTGCAACCATTGGCGCGGTCAATCCAAAAAATGATGGGTGACCAAAATTTGACACCGATTTCCTCCGTGCTTCGGAAGGCACGTTAAGCTGTTGGTCCCGGGTGCTATCTTTACCAACTTAGATAGCAGTCGTTACATCATATTAGAGATGATGATAACTCTGACGCCTAAACTGGGAATGGGTATAGCTTACCCTAAGTGTTGTGGAGGTCTGATGGCAGTCGCTCTGTGTAAAAGCTTAGCCCTCGTCAAATCTCTCAGTTTGGGAAACCGACCCAGAGACAATCGGGAAAAAGGCTAGGATGATGATGATGGTTTAGCTGTAGTGCGGCCTATGCCTCAAACGTGGTTGATTTTTATCACCTACCTACCTATCTTTTTTCACTTTTGAAATGTTACAACTAAATTGGACAAATTAAATATTGGCTGATAGTGGTGTGACAATCATACAGCCAACAAAGATAAGATTTTCGTGGTCTGTTCCGGTTGATAAGATCAGCGGACACATGCATTTAGGGTACCATGAACTTCATGTTCTGTACGTAGATACCGACTATTTTCTACATTCAATGTGGTCATGGACGTATGTGTCATGTCGTAGTGTTTTCATTGAATAATCATCATCATCATCAGTCTATTGCAGTCCACTGCTGGACATAGGCCTCTCCAGTTGTTCGCCACTTAGGACAAATATCTGGATGTTATACCTATAATCACCACGCTGGGCAGGCGGGTTGGCGATTGCAGGGCGTAGCTTTTCGCTCGGGTAATGCTGCTGCCCGTCATCGGCCTGCGGTATTTAGGTACCTTCAATTGTGATCGTTATACCGCCGCCCGTCGGTTGCCAGCGCCTCGTTTGTTATTCGGCAGGACGCACCACGGGTAGGTGAGGTTGGCTTGGAGCGAAATGATGACAGGTCACTCCCTTACATCCCATTTACTTAATACGGTACAATAAATTATTATTTTATAAAAATAGTAGGTAGCTACTATAAAAAATAAACATACGAAATACATTATCTATCACATTCCTGTTTTGTGATAGGTACAACTTCGTGAATATGTATGCCATTATTGTATGTAGGTATGTGTTTAGGCTAAGAATAAACATATTTTCATTTCATTTTACGTACTTCAATTTTACTTATTAGAAAAGTTGTAGGTAGTTAGATAAGCTTAGATAAGCCTTTTAAAATCCAAAACAGGTGTTCCTCTACAGATAATTATGTAAACATAGCATCTGACAAAAGGAGGGTAGGTTGATGTGTGGCAGTCTGTACATCATACTCGTAGGTATAGCTTTACAGTATTACCCACAGCCATTATTGAATCCTACTAATATTATAAACGCGAAAGTTTGTTTGGATAGATGGATGGATGTTTGTTCCACTTTCACGCAAAAACTACTGAACGGATTTTAATGAAACTTTACAGGAATATAGTTTGTACATCAGATTAACACATAGGCTATGTTTTATACGAATATTCACGCGGGCAGAGCCGCGAGCAGCAGCTAGTGGTTAAATAAATAACATTATATAACAAACACTCCACGTTTAATAATCTCGATGTTGATTTGTGTTCATGAACATATCTGTTTGTATTGGTCTGGGTGTTTTCTATGTATAATATGTATTTATTTACAAAAAAAATGTATCTAAGTAAGTTTATCAGTTGTCTAGTACCCATAGTACAAGCTTCGGCTTAGTTTGGGGCTAGGTGGCGCTGTGTGGCCCAGCGTGGCATGTCTTGGGTTATTTATTATTTATATTATTATTTTCACCTAAATTTAAACGAGTGGATCAAATCACTCAAGATGTAAATATCTGATATCTTACTTGAGGGCTTATTATAATATAATTGACATACATTCGTAACAGCAAATGGTAGAGAACCTACTTAATTGGTACATATCGAAATGAACTTAGTTAAAAATTACAGCCTTTAACCAACTTTAAAAAAACACAAAAAGGGGAAGGTTCCTGATTCGGCTGACTTTTTAACTTAGGTAGCGCTAGCTAATCGTAATAAAAAACTAACAGACCGACTAGGAAGTGTTCGTACGTGGCCGAAACTGGAACCCTCATACATAACGTCGCATTTGATGTTGTTTCACAGTAATGTCCATCCATGGAATTTGTACGTAGTACCTACCTAATTATTACATCCATGTGTCTATCATAATACGAGTATATTAACTTAACATCCTTGTCGATTTTTACAGACTAGAGAGAACTATGTACTTAAAAAGCTGTCAAATTGACTTCCTCCACGAGACCCAAGAAACGAGCTTGCAAATTTCCCAACGGCAACGCACCTGCGACTTCTTTGGTATTGCAGTGTCTATGAGCTGAACCTCCAGCCCCAGAGAATTAAATGTAGAGAGCGATGGGTAAGGTCTAAATCAGCGCTAAGTATTTTATTTGCTCTATCACTGCCAAGCATCTATAATATGTATATCGCTAATCCATCACGCGTCCCTTCGAAATCTCGCGCCCGGCTAGTTTGCCTTACAGATAATAGGTATACATCTACATTCAAGCTCGTTTGCCTTATCTGTCATTAAAAAGTCCAGCACAGCACATATCACCTAAAATTGAGGAAACTTTAGTGCTGTCAATCCACGTCAGCAATTCTGGTCACTCCCGTCCCATTGTTCGTCGTTCCACCACTTCCTAAAGTCTTTGTACACAGTAGTCTTCTTGACGGCATCCTCGTCGTTCAGAGCCGCGCATAAGTTGCAGATGTCAGACTCTATGGTATCCTTGTACCGATAGTGGTTCTGCCATCGAAAGAAGTCGTAGTAGGCGGTTTTGTTCTTGTAGATAGCGTCCATGGTCTCGGCTAGTTTAACCACACCGAGTTCTCGGGCGTTGAGGTAACTGCCAGGTGGTAGGAACCTGAAATGAAGGAAAACGGAGTGTTATTTTCTGTTTGCAAGCAATCTACTGAGCGAATTTCAGATGAAATTGTTAGCCATGTATGATGAAGATTTTAACAATCTCTCTTAACCTATTTAATCCATCTGTATTTTCGTAGAAGATGCTGTTCTTCCTAGATCTTCGGTCACAGGCAACAACTATGCACCTATTTTAATGCTAAACACATGCATGCCGTTCCTCCACTTATTAAAGGTAATCCTATGGGACGATAGTTAGAGAGAATAGATAAGTAACCGTCCTTTAAATTTTCTGGGTTTTTTGAGATATTCCCTCCATCATAATATAGCAATCCTTACATTGAGAACAGGTGTGAATTTATAATGAGTATAATCTATAATGAATAATGAGGTTTGGCTTTATAAATACCTATCATCAAATAATAAGTAATCATTTTATGCCACGGTAATTTCACATGAAAATGAATGGAAATAATCAATTGTACTTTTTAAATCCATGTGTGAAGTCTGGGCTTTAAATTCTTTTATTGCTTTAGAGTAGAATTGGGAAGGTTATAGCCTGTTATGCTCGGCCTACATTAGCAGGTGGCTCGACGATTATTCGTGTTAATGCTCACCCGGGCTATGTAGGTAGGAGGTACTCGTATGATCGGGGCATTATCACTTTTAGCACGCCAACGGTAAAAAGTAGTACCCTGAGCATAGCCCCGAAAAATAGGTACCTACTAATACATATGAGAAAGAAGAAGAAGTATGTTAGATATCGAGTTTTAATTTTTTTTTAAATAAAGAGCGTTAGAAGGTGCCACAAATACTCGTATAATTAAATACAAACATAAACACCGAGACACGGAACAAACACAAACGTTCATCAGCTGAATTTTTATATATTTTTTTTTTTAATTTTTTTTTGAGGCCGAATTAGCGAGCATTGAGAGAGGCCTATGTCCAGCAGTGGACTGATGTGGGCTGGTGATGATGATGATATCCCTACGTTTTGTATCTCCCGTGTTCGTATATTCGAACTAAATTCATGAAGATCGACTTTGTCGGATCCGCAAGAAATGGTTTTTTTATTTATTTATTTAATCTTTATTGCTCAATCAAGCTGTGTAAGTACAAAAGGCGGACCTAATGCCACATAGGCTTATTTTTTTATGACAAACCACGCGATCCATCAATAGAACGATCGTTTTTTGTTCATTCGATTGTTAAAGGATCAAGGACACTAAGTATTATCGTTTCGATTATTATAGTAGGGCCCCCGCAGCCTCGTCTATTAGAGCAAAATAATAATAAACTTCATCGATTGATATTTAATAACGAAGACAGCTCTAAGCCGTCTCAGTAACGAAAACAACAGGTTATCTACCTCCAAAATTTCTGACGAAGTTTACAAATTGGCGAATGCATACATTAAACGCAAACATGTAGACCGCCTCCAAAATAGTTCCCAATTAATATCCTTGTACCTACAGTTAATATTAATTAAAGTGAGTTGAACAAGTGTTTCTGTAAGGCTAAGGTTATCTACAATGCCTGAATTCGGAAACTTTGAAATTAAATTGACGTTGGTTGTACCAGACTTGTACTATGTGTTGGGATGTAAGGGAGCGACACAATATCTTTGCGCTCCAAGCCATCCTCACCTGCCCGTGGTTCATCCTGCTAAATAACAGACGTGGCTCTGGCAACCGACTGGTGGCGGTATAACCATGACAATTAAGAGCATACCTAAATACGACAGGCCGATGACGGGCAGCAGCGTCACCGGAGCGAGAAGCTGCACCCTGCGATCGCTAACCCACCTGCCCAGGGTGGCGATTATGGGTAGGTAAATCCTCCAAATCTTGCCCTAAATGGCGAGCTACTGGAGAGGCCTATGTCCTGCAGTGAACTGCAATAGGCTGATAATGGGTAGCTCTTGAACCCAAATCACCTAACATTAAGGGACGCTTACGAGGGAGCGCGCTCATCCAACAAAACCAATTCCCTTTTTCCTCGAAAATCTGATGATATATCTATCGGGGAACAGAAGGATATATCTATCGAGGATCGGACTTTGACAAACAGAATGCCCACTCCGATTTACGATTCGAACTAACAACCTTCGCATACTCGTAAGAAGTCAAGGTTCGAATTCGGGTGAAAAGAGCCCCGAGCAGCAACAATTTTAAAATTTAGTAAACACAGTAAATTGTTATCAACTTTTTTGTAGTAAATGACGCGCATATGGGCTAATTACTTACATACGGGTTGATTTTTGTTTAGAATTATGGTCGCTCTACACCTGGTTAATCTAGGTAGATTACTATTGCCCCGTGGGGGCGCCGCACCACTCAGGCCATTGGCCCCATCTTGGAAGAGTGCTGGCCGCTTATCATCTGCGGCTGGCCAGGGCAGGCAGGGATATGGCCGTATGCTTCGGCGCTACCCGTGTCCCTGCAACTTGCTGCCCACTGGCGACACAGGGGGGTTTAGTGGGTATGCCCTCCCTTTTGGGAGGTGTGAGTCCCACACACCATGCCGCCTCCCCCGGAGACGGCATGAAGGTGCCTAATGCATTCTCCTCTTTAAAAAAAAAGGTAGATTACTATTGCGTATAACCCACGGTATAACCTATACTACTCGTAATTATTATTGCGACACGCCACCATAGTACAAATAGAGAAGTAGGGAAACTCGTAGCCCGAGCGAATGATTAAACGCACGTAGGGTTGTCGGCAGAAATTCTCGTCACATGCAATTAAGTTTATTTCCCTGTCTATCTATCTTCAATAAGGTTTAAAGGTTTTTACAAGGTCTACATTGCGTCAATGGCGTAACGAAAGGGCGCCATGGCACGAGCTCTGTAAGGGGCCTTCGGTCAGAGGAGAATCCAATCTCCCAACATTAATTGTTACACAATGGGGATGTTTCCAGGGTCAAAATAATTACATTATATTTAGTCCGTATTTTAGATTATAAAAATATATTAGACACGTATCTTTCCTTTTTTCATTTAAATAAAAAAAAAACAAGGATACAAGGTATCAAAATTTAGGAGTGGGGGTCTTTGACGTTACTTAGTGGCGAAAAAACTCCCACTCTGTGACGTCACGCGTAATTTTAACGGGCTATATCTTTGTCATTTTTGGTCTAATTTACAAATGAAAAAATACGTGTCTTTTATTTTTGAACAATCTAAAAGACGGACTAATTACATTTTTTACGGAAACAGGCCTATTAGTAAACATCCGTGAATTGGCCACGGGGCTTGAATGGTTTAGTCACGTCACCGGCGATACCCATTGAGATGCAAGCTGCCATTAGTTACGATTGGCGAATAGAAGCACTTTGACTGGCCCGGCGGTTCATTAATTGGTAGTGACCTCCGCCTTCTGAGCCAAGGGTTGTAGGTTCGATCCCCGCACAGTACAAACATTAGTGTTTACAACCTGTTTGTATTGATCTGAGTGTTTCATCATCATCAACAGCCTATTGCAGTCCACTGCTGGACATAGGCCTCTCCAGTTGTTCGCCACTTTGGGCAAACATCTGGATGCCGAAGAAATAATTTACTCATAAAAAAGCAGTGTCTATGTAAGTTTATCAGATGTCTAGTACCCAAAGTAGGTATAGCTTCGTCTTAGTTTGGGGCTAGACGGTGAGTGTGGCCTACCGTGGCATGTCTTGGGTCATTTAATTTATTTATTTAACTGTACGTGCGAAATAGGTTGCCAGGAGGAAGTCAATTTGTTTTCTTAGCCAGTTTTGTCCAGAATGTTATCTGCTGGTTTTAATTCTCTTTCCTTATTAGTCATCAATCGCCTGATATTACGAATATCTATCAGAATACTATCTATTTTTATGCGATTACTTTTTCGATAAACATTAATCAGCCACATGACTAAAGTCTCATAGATTAAGTACGAAACAAATTGTATCTAAATTAGAATTTTGGTCAGCGATAGGTTGGAAATAGTATGATAGATAAGAACATTCTTCAGTGTTGATAAATTATTGAAATTACTCCTGGTAATTAGATGTCTGTGATGATAATGATGCCTTCTGTGCCACTACACAGACAGGAAGATTCTTCGTTCTTCAGAGCTATCTCCCTTGAAGTGGGTTCTATACTTTGTGTTTATTATTATTATACGCATTTCTAATAAGCTCTGTGTGTTGTAGATGATGTCCTTGATTAAAGTTGTCATTCTTGATTTAAATAAATATCAGAATATCTTAATCTTAACTAATATTATAAAGCTGAAGAGTTTGTTTGTTTGTTTGTTTGAACGCGCTAATCTCAGGAACTACTGGTCCGAATTGAAAAATTCTTTTTGTGTTGAATAGACCATTTATCGAGGAAGGCTTTAGGCTATATAACATCACGCTGCAACTATAAGGAGCGAATAAATAATGGAAAATGTAAAAAAAAACGGGGAAAAAAATAACTATTCCACGCGGACGAAGTCGCGAGCACAGCTAGTCTATTATAAAGAAAGTTTGAAATAAAGAATATCTATCTATCTATTTTTCAGACAACATCAAAATAATCACTACCCTAAAACATAGGCCCCATTTCTCTCTATCCCGGGCTTCCCCCTTCCAGTTCATCGTAGACAGACATTTATCATAAATCTAAGTACCTATTTGGATTTTAACATTGTATGTAGTTATGTATTACTCGTGTAATTGCGATAAACCTTTATTTTTCTCATTTCCAGTGCTTGATTTCTAAGTAGGTAGGTAATGTGGGATCGGATCAAATTATTTTAAGTTGTCTGATATTTGTTTGCTTACAAGTGCTTATAAGCTACTTAGTACGAGTATGTTGAAGTAGGATTACTTGTAATATTCTAACTCTGCAATGTTTTCTGATATTTATTTGGTTTTAGATTTGAGTATAGGTATTATATTATTGGAATTCATGAAAGTTATGGTTATTATGAACTCCATTCAATGGTACGATTATTTATTGTAAAAAATAGTAAGTACCTACATTCTATGCATATTGAGAATACCTACAATAAAATATTACATAGAATGAAAAGTGAAAAATTATGGTGTGATTAAATAAAGATAAGAATAGTAAGGTAAATTAAAGATAAATATAGGTAGGTATACTTATTCCATAAAAATGTATCGAAGTATCGGTCTGAGTAAGCCTGGTATCGGTTCGATAGGAATTCAGGCTCAGAGGGCATACGATGCCCATTCTAATGCCCTACCTCAAAACTATATGGTAGACGATTGCTAAACCTATGTTTATACATCTCCCCTCACGGTTCACCGGCCAAGTGCGAGCTGGCCGGCTTCACACAGGCTTAGATTTTTCCACACATGTGCCAGTTCGCAAAGTTTTTCGAAAGGACGTGATGCAAAAAGTACTTACGAGTTTTGAAAACACATTGTAGGTACTTGGTGGAATTTCATTTCATCACTCGCTTCACAGGTCCGATGGGTAATTTGGTAGTGACCTCTGCCTTATGAACCAAGGGTCGTGGGTTCGATCCCCACATAGTACAAACATTTGTGTGCATTAACATGTCTGTTTGTATTGATTTGGGTGTTTTCTATTCAAATTAAGTAGGTATTTATTTACAAAAAAAAAGTATTTAGATAGATCATTACCTAAAGTTTATTAGTTAATGTTTAGTACCCATAGCACAAGCTTCGGCTTAGTTTGGGGCTAGGTGGTACTGTGTGACCCAGCGTGGCATGTCTTGGGTTATTTATTATAAATATAATTATTTATTAGGTAGGTAGGTATATTGACTCCGAAATGCCGGTACGTAAAGTAGCTCTTGAACACATACCTCGAGTAGTCAGCGCCACCGAACACGACCGGCACAGCGTTATTGTTCAGCGCAGTCAGCAGCTTCTCAGTCACGTAGTCCTCAGCGAACGAATTCTCAAAGGAGAAATAGAAATAGTAGTCCCTTTTGAGGATATCGTTACACTCATTCGCGCGGGATCGCGGGCACACGTGCGAACCGCAGGGCCCATACACATCCACTGTCCAATTGTAGTGTTTCGAAACCAACTCACTCTGCAGATCTCTCACAAACTTTTCCCTCTTACTCAATGTGTTACAGTGAGACACGAACCAAGCGGCCACCTTGGTTTTGCTCCGCAATGCCTCCTTAGAAGCTTCACTGGGAGGATCTAGCTGCGGCCACGTCATGGTCGTCTTTGGCCCGACTGCTCGCCCCTCCAAGTCGTAAATCATGATATACCCCCAACGAACATCAGAGTCTATCCTGTAAGTCCACGTCCAATTGAAGTACCCGTCGAACATCTTACTACAGATCCTGTAATTGTGCGCTGACTCCGGCGCAGCGAAAATGTATTTCTGCTCAACTGATCTTCTCTTCGGCAGCTGCGTTTTACGACTTATGTGCTTCCCGCTGAAGGCTATCGCGTCGAACTTCGTCAGATCAGACAGGAAATTCTTTTTATCCGTCACGTAGCAGTTTTGGTATTCGCATTTGAATTCAAGGAATCTGCTTTGGCCTGTCCCCATTAAGTTGAATGGGGTAGACGTTACTTCCCACTGAAGTATGTACTTGGTTCTGTTTGTCACCGTCTTTGGAGTCGGTGATGGCGGTGGCGTTGTCGGTGGTACCGTGGTGCTGAGCGGCTGAACCATTTGAACCCCTCTGCTCCATAGCGTCAAGTTATCCAGCCTGTATAACAGTGCTACGAAACAGAACAGCGCAGCGCCAACACACGCCGAATAAAACACTATCTTCCGTTTGAGCGACGAGCCACCCTGATTTGCGTACATGATAATCAAGCACTAACACATCGGTATAGCGTATCGAGCACAACTGTTGGAAAATGGAGAGACCGTTCCATAATATGCTTGTGGATAAGATTATATCTTATCTGAAAAATACGTTGAGCGTTCAACTGTTAGGTTCTCGTAAATTAGTATTTTTTATATGTGCGTTAATTTATGGGACGACCAAATACTTTTGTGTCACGTCCGTCTATGACGATTGCTGTGCAAATTAGGTATAATTAATTTCAATATGACGATACCCATTAATTGCGTGAACAGTTTACCGACTATATTTGCAAGTATGTAGATAAAGTTATGTAGATAATTTTTATTGACTGGCTCGATGGCTCATTTGGTAGTGACTCACCTCTGCCTTCTGAGCCAAGGGCCGTGGGTTCGATCCCCGCACAGTACAAACTTTTGTGTTCATGAACATGTTTGTTTGTATTGGTCTGGGTGTTTTCTAGAATGATATGCATTTATTTACAAAAACAAAGTATCTAAGTAAGTTTCAGTTGTCTTGTACCCATGGTGCAAGCTTCGGCTTAGATTGGGGCTAGATGGCGTTGTGTGGCCCAGCGTGGCATGTGTTGGGTTATTATTACAAAGTCATATGTAGGTACGTTTATTCGACGCTGTTACTTTGAAGATATCGTCGTGGGGAAACCTGCACACACGTGAAGGGATTCTAAGGTTGTGTGAAGTTTATTGACCTGGGTGCGCGTAAACTGCATTTCTCCCCAGTGAAACAAAAAAAGGTCATATCGCTCACGGAGGCGTCCATGCCGCGATGTTGTGGTGTAACATCGCAGGCGCCCTGTAGTATGGGGCTTTGAATACTACCAAGGTATCCATGCCTATCGTAAGAGGATACTAAAAGGACTTTTGAAAGGGCGAGGAAGACGACCACGTGCCTTCGGGTTCAGTAGTCTGTAGCGTCGTGCACCGTCACCACACCTCAACGTCCGAGCGAGGTGTGTTTGAGGGAGGTCGGTATCTCACCGGGACTCGACACGACCTCTTCTCAGCTCAGTAAATGTAGCGCTACGCGCCTAGAGAGTAGGTGGTACCTATGTTGCAGTCATTTGGTTGAATCTCCTATTCAATTGAATGTCTACCGCGTTCGTTGAATGACAACATTTAATCGAATGACTAGACCGAACGTTGACAAAACACGCGTCACTTAACGTCCATCTAGGTAGCGGATTGAAACATAGCCCTTTGAACAGAGTGGACGTAAAAGCAGTCAAGTGATTGTAATTTAGTTGATATTTTTTTGATTAGATTTACTTTAAACTGACTTATTCGTAATAAAATAGTGTTACAGTATGGATTTATCTATTAATACGCCGCCGCCGGATACTTTTAAAGAAAAATTTTAAACTAAACATTACACAGTCGGCTTTTACCCATTCAACGACTATGCTGAAATCACGTTCAGTCAAGACATTGAACGTCTTCATTAAATAATTGACGAGTTGTCTTTTAGGCATTCAATTAAATGTCGTCATTCGATGAACGCGCTAGTCATTCAATTGAATAGGAGATTCAACCAGATGACGGCGACACCTAACACTACGTGTAAAATATCACGAACCACGTGTGTCTGTGGACACGTGTCGTCGTCGAGCTGTTCAACGATTAACTGAAATTAAGTATTGTAAGAGCAATAAAGTTTAAATTACCAATTAGTTCCTTAGGTTTAGTACTTAGTTTTGTAGAAGGTAAGTTGTTTAGTATTTGTGGATAGTATTTCACGCTCATAATTTTAATATTATAAAGCCGTGAATCTTTATTTTTCGTTAAATACAATTTCTAAGGTATTTAACTATAAATAAATAAATAATAATAAATAAATATATAAATCTCCTATTATCACATACATTGCTCCGATTCCAAAGTAAGTAGCGTAAGCACTTGTGTTATGGGTATCAGAACAACGAAGGTACCACAAATAAATACGAATATCAACACCCAGACACGGAACAAACACAAGTGTTCATCACACGAATGTTTGTCCCGGGTGGAAATCGAACCCACGACCCTCGGTTCAGAAAGCAGGGGTCACTACCAATTGAGCCACCGAGCCAGTCATGAACCAATGAAGTTATCACCATTGACACTGGACACACTGAATGCATAATATACCGAAAAGTATCTAATGTCAGAAAATTTGAATAAGTCAATCAATTTTTATCTTAAACAGCACGGCACAATGGCTCCCCTAGTCCTAATGGAAAGCGAAATAGAAACCCAAGTCACTACGACAACGGACAAGTAACCGGCCAGTCACCTGACAGTTGCCACCGCCATGCTCGTAAGCTTCTTCACGACTTTGTCTTGACTGACTTCATCATCATCATCATCGTTATCATCAGCCCACATCAGTCCACACACAGACTCGTTTATACGATCCCATATCAAAGGAAACACATGCAATGGAATCATTTCCAGTGCATGTGTTTTGAGTGGAACTCGTGTTCCACATTTTAACAACAAAGATAAGAATTGCCGAAACTCAACTCTTTTCAAGTCTATGATTACACTAGCTGTGCTCGCTATATAGCCTAAAGCCTTCCTCGATAAATGGTCTATTCAACACAAAATGAATTTTTGAATTCGGCCCAGTTCTTCCTGAGATTAGCGCGTTCAAACAAACAAACTCTTCAGCTTTATAATATTACTAGCTGTGCTCGCGACTTCGTCCGCGTGGAATAGTTATTTTTTCCTCGTTTTTTTTTACATTTTCCATTATTTCTTCGCTCCTAATAGTTGCAGCGTGATGTTATATAGCCTAAAGCCTTCCTCGATAAATGATCTATTCAAGACAAAAATATTTTTTTAATTCGGACCAGTAGTTCCTGAGATTAGCGCGTTCAAACAAACAAACTCTTCAGCTTTATAATGTTAGTTTAGATGTAGTAATATAGTATAGATTGACTAGCGTGTCTTTGTTTACGTACAACATACAAATTCAGTTTTTTTTTTATATTGGCTCGACATAATGGCTTCCCTACGCCTGATGGAAAGCGAAAGAGAAGCCCAAGTCGCTGTGACAACGGGCAAGAGACTGGTCAGTTACCTGTCAGTGGCCACCGCCATACCGGCCCAACCCTAACCCCCACGAGCTCCGGAAACCCTACTCACCGGCAGAATCACGACCTAGAGGTCATTTGACTGCGGTATTTTATAGGGTGGAGGTCCTTCCCCGGACGGGCGGCTCAATTTGAGCGAAGATTCGGTATGCCTTACCTCTCTAAAATCAGTTTGTTAAAATGTTTTAACCTAATAATAACAAATGGATTGTAATGACAAGGTAGGTAAAAAATTTATTTATAAGTATTTACACAGACAAACTCGCGGGCAAAAGCTTTTTAAGCGGTTCAAATCGAGCATCAAAATGTAACAACATCAGAATCTGGATAAACCTGCCTATAGTCTATATCAGTTTTTTTAGCATTAGGAAATATGTAAACAGAGAAGTATGGGTAAAACATACCAACTGTCAAATTAGTGCAAAAAGAATTTGCATGATCTAAAGGTTGACTGTTAGAGAATGCTCCTAGCGTTAAGCATTTTGTACCATTTTGTGCAATCAAGCTTTAATAAATAATAAAAAGAAATATTTGTACATGTAGTACTTCCGTCCTAGTTAAGATGTAGCCTAAACTTAAGAGAGGTAGGGCATAGCGAATCTCCGCTCGAATTGAGCTGCTCGTCCGGGGAAGGACCTCTACCCTATAGAATACCGCAGCCAAATGACCTCCGGGTCGTGTTTCTGCCGGTGACTAGGGTTTCCGGAGCTCGTGGGGGGTTAGGGTTGAGCCGGCATGGCAGTGGCAACTGACAGGTAACTGACCAGTTACTTGCCAGTTGACACAGCGACTTGGGCTTCTCTTTCGCTTTCCATCAGGCGTAGGGAAGCCATTATGTCGTGCTACTATAAAAACAAAAAAAAAACCTAAAAATTTGAGAAAATTGAAATCTGAAACCGACGAATCCAAATTATTTACTAACCTGGAATAGTTAGCACTTCCATAGACCACAGGCACAGCATTATTGTGCAGCGCCGTCAACAGCTTCTCAGTCACATAGTCTTCAGCGAACGAGTTCTCGAACGAAAAATAGAAATAATAGTCCCTCTTCAATATTTTGTCACATTCCCTTTGCTGATTTCTCGGACAACTGAAGTCACCACATCGTCCGAAAACGTCGATCGTCCAATTATACTTCTTTCGTTTTAATTCACGTTGCATTTCCGCAACAAACTGCTCTCTCTTGCTATAAGTTTCGCAGTTCGAAACGAACCACGCGGCCATTTTCTTTTTAGTGCTCAATGACTGTTTCAAACTTTCACTAATTGGTTTCAACTGTGACCACAACATTTCCTTTTTAGGTCCAACCACGTTGCCTGACAGGTCTTCAATTGCAAAGTACCCCCAACGCGCATCGGAGTCCAATCTATAAGTCCAAGTCCAATTGAAATATCCGTCGTAAACGCTATCGCATACTCGATAATTATGAGCGGATTCTGTTCCAACAAATATATACTTCTGAGTAAGCGATCTTTCGTACGGCAAGTTGGTCCGTGGAGGCAAAATATTGCCGCTGAAGATTACAGCGTCGAAAGATGTCAGGCTTCGTAAGAACCACTTCTTGTTTGTCACATAACAGTTGTCAAACTTGCACTTGTGCTCAATAAATTTTGATTGGCCCACCCCCATGATGTAAAAGGGAGAGTTATCTGGACCAGAACCCCACTGCAGGATATATTTAAAATTATTTTTAGTGTCATTGGACTTCCTCAGGAATAAAAAACAAAGGAACGCACCGACAAAGACAAGCAAAAGTCTGTTTACACGATGCTTATTACTAAACATTGTTGAAGGGATGGGTCTAGTATCTATGGCTTCAAAAAACATACTGACCGAGAAACATTGCTCATATCCTCACATTATATTGCTGATAAGTGATATCTTATCTCTTTATACGCTAACGATTTTCGTGCTTTTTTGATGTTCAGTATTGTTAATAATAAATTTATTGAGACTTTGATATTAACTGCACATATCATAATAAGTAAAATTAAGACGATGGTACATACCTACTTAGATTAGAATATAATTGAGAAACGCTTATTTTCATATAAATATGTCATGATTGCACTACGTGATAGAGCCGAGACGCCTTGGTAAGAAACCTCGACCATGGCCTTCCGACACCAAGAGATCGCCTGGGCGCAGCGACACATGCATACAAGTTACTCACACCGTTTTACTATGATTAATAAATGTTACACTTTATTTACGTTATATGCCAGTACGTCATACAGTAAACGTAATAAAATAAACATGAAATACATATATTAAATTAGATAACATAAGCATGACGTATATTTCCGGCAAATCAAAATTATATTAGCCAACAAACTCTGTTAGTTCACCAACAAATTATTTTATACAATAGTCACATTTATATGTGTAATGAACATTTATGTTTGACCCGTGTCTGTGATTGTACTTATCTAAGTATAAATTTATGGTATTGGTACCTTTGTTGTTTTGATACCCATAACACAAAATGCCCAAGTTACTTACTTTAGGATGAGGTTGTATGATATTTATTCCTAAGCTTTTCGGGATTTTGATTGCCCTGTAGTACATTTTGTACGTTTATTAAACAAATAGCTTACCTCGAATAGTCAGCACCTCCAAAAACAACAGGAATAGCATTATTGTTCAGCGCAGTCAGCAGCTTCTCAGTCACGTAGTCGTCAGCGAAAGAGTTCTCGAACGAGAAGTAAAAGTAATAGTCCCTCTTTAAAATATCGAAGCAATCACTTTCACGGCTCCTTGGGCAACTATAAGACCCGCAAGGCCCATATACATCCACCGTCCAATCATATTCCTTCATTTCTAATTCTTGCTGCAGATCTTCCACGAAATCTTCTCTTCCATTCACCGTGTAGCAGTTAGACACGAACCAAGCAGCAACACTCTTCTTCGTACTCAAAGCCGTTTTCAACTCCTCACTAATTGGATCCAACTTAGGCCACTGCATATCAGGCTTGGGCCCTACCACGTACCCTTCCAAATCATAAATCGTAATGTATCCCCATCGAAAATCAGAATCCAGTCTGTATGTCCACGTCCAGTTGAAGAACCCGTCGTAAACACTGTCACAGATCCTGTAATTGTGAGCGGACTCCGTAGCACCGAAAATATATTTCTGTTCCTTTGATCTTACATGTGGTAGATCTGATATAGGCGGCATGTGTTTCCCACTGAAAACCACCGCGTCGAACTGCGTTAAGTCCGATAAAAAGTCTCTTCTGTCCGTCACTAAGCAGTTGTAGAACTCGCAGCCTTGCCGAATGAACTCTGAGCGATCTTCACCCATCAAGTCGAAAGGGGAAATCCTCGGTCCCCATTGCAGGATGTACTTATACGAACCTTTAGAGCGGCTCACCTCTTGACTCCTTACATGACTGTATTCCTCTGGATATCTTTTGAAAGGGTATAATCTAAATGTGGCTAGGAGACCTAGGCACGCTATCCAAGTCACGATGTAAAAATATATCCTCGCGAATCTGTTGTATTTGTACCTAACGCGATACATGATTATGTTTCGTAGCTTTTTAAGGTTCACTGTATTGTATGTATTTAGGTTGACTATAAAAATCAAACTGAACGTGAAACCTGTCCACACACAATATTCCTGATAAGCAATAATCTTATCTCTCTATAGGTACCTACAGGTAGCGGCTTTCGTGTATTTTTGTTGATCATAATAATGATCAATTATTCATAATGATTTTATTTATTTAGTAATTGTATTAGGTACCTAATTTAAAAAAAAGTACAGGTGCAACGCCACAGTCCTGCACTCGCCGGGTATTATCTACTACATATTGAGTGTGTTACATCTTGAGGCATTTAGAAGTAATGCTCGGCTGGTGTATCTCATTCCTGAAGGAGTATATTTTATTTTTATTATTATGTAGTGTTCATATTAATCGATTAAAATTAGGTAATACAAAGTACCTAAATCTAAGTAAGCTTTATAATGCAAGTACTTAGGTAATGTTCTTTAATTTTTCGTTCACGAGATAGGTAATTGTCGTTCAGGAGGTCATAAAATTTTTCATGCGAATTTGTTTTTTGTATTGGTATTTTAACCTAAGAGAGGTAGGGCATAGCGAATCTTCGCTCGAATTGAGCAGCCCGTCCGGGGAAAGACCTCCGCCCTACAGAATACCGCAGCCAAATGACCTCCGGGTCGTGTTTCTGCCGGTGAGTAGGGTTTCCGGAGCTCGTGGGGGGTTAGGGTTGGGCCGGCATGGCGGTGGCAACTGACAGGTAACTGACCAGTTGCTTTCCAGTTGTCACAGCGACTTGAACTTCTCTTTCGCTTTCCATCAGGCGTAGGGAAGCCATTATGTCGAGCTACTATAAAAAAAAAAACTTACTCATTCCTACTGTTCGTACATTAATAGTTCAATCTGTGCTCTGTAATCTGTGAACGCGTTAAATAATAACAATAATTGTTCACGCAGTGTCCATCTGCTTGGTAATCAGTAAACTGTTGTAATACGTATTTGGAGTAAGTATTTGAAGCCAACACTTTGCAAATGTGTGTTGCTTTGTAACTGTGTTTATCTCAAAAATAAATCAACAATACAATTAAAATAATGCATAATGGGAACATTAATAATAACCAAGTGTATTAATTGATCATAATTATTAGCTATTGAATATTAATGAAAATCAGATCATAGATTTTAATCATAGGTACTTGATTAAAATTAAATACCTACTTATGCAAAGACAAAAACTGTGTCAAGTGTGTGATTACGCTATGGTTTTGGTGATGAGTACTTTGAATAATATTTGTCATTAAATTTTAATTGTGAAGTGATCCTACCCAATGTTAAAATTTTTGGGGTATGTATAAAGTTCTACTAAGTAGGTAATAACCTTCTTTTGTCGGAAATGCTTTTTAAGCATTTTTTAACAAAAACCTACCTATCAACTGTACTTATACTCGTATTTACTTGATATAAGATTCTCAATGGAATTAGTCGGTTCATTTATTATAGTTCGGTTCTTTTTAGCGGTGACATGAAGTTGTACGAAGTTCAATAATCATTCATTATAGCCTTTTTCCCGATTGTCTCAGGGTCGGCTTCCCAAACTGAGAGATTTGGCGAGGGCTAAGCTTTTACATAGAGCGACTGCCATCAGACCTCCGCAACACTTAGGGTAAGCTATAGCTTACCCTAAGTGTTATATACCCATTTCCAGTTTAGTTATAGGTATATATAGTGTGTATACCCATTTCCAGTTTAGGTGTCAGAGTTATCATCATCTCTGATATGATGTAACGTAACGACTGCTATCTGAGTTGGTAAAGATAGCACCCGGGATCAACAGCTTAACGTGCCTTCCGAAGCACGGAGGAAATCGGTGTCAAATTTTGGTCACCCATCATCGGATTGACCGCGCCAATGGTTGCACAACGTTGCGATCATTGTTAAGCGAACAAGGCCGCGGCGCCACCGACCTCCTCCGAACGAAGTTCAATAAAATTATAAAAAAAATTTCGAAGTTTGTACGCTCTACTTCAAAGCCGCGATCGATATTCGATCATTTCTAAGCCCAGACTTATGTACCTAAAGGTAATCTTCACATACTTACGAGTACATAGGTAATCTGTAATTGCAGTCACTTTCATTCGCATCAAAGATCCATGATTTGTGTCGTGTTGACATCAAACAACCTGTGCAACAATGGATTTCGTAAATCAATAAGCACTTGATGTTGATAGCGAATACGCCTGTGGCATTATAAGTGTGCATTTATGAAAACATTGCGAGTATTTACAAGCTTTTGAAAAGCAAGCCTTTAGAGATATCTAATCTTTGAAGTAGAGATACGAACACAGATATGTATGTAGGTTCTACTCTTGATATTTTTTTATAGCAGCACACCATACTGGCTTTCCGTCGCCTAATTAAAAGCGATCATCATCATCATCAGCCTATCGCAGTCCACTGCTGGACATAGGCCTCTCCAGGTGTTCGCCACTTTGGGCAAACACCTGGAGGTTATACATAATCACCACGCTGGGCAGGCGGGTTGGCGATCGCTGGGCGTAGCTTTTTGCTCCGGTGACGCTGCTACCCGTCATCGGCCTGTTCGGATTTCAAACAAAAAGAAAATTAGCTAATTTAGACAAGTCTCTTTAAAATATACATGTACTTGTTTTCGGCACCTAATTGGGAACAACATGCTACAGAGTCTAGCTAGATTGTCACCAAAATAATCTAAGTTCACTGCAGGACAAAAGTTTAGACAATGCCTATTCATTTAAGAGACATTATTTAAATAAAAGTTCGATTCAAATGCCAATGAAATAAAGTCCACTTTTGGATACAACTGAAGACCTATGCCATTGACCGAAGCGAGTTTTCCTCAAAATAACTTTCGGTATAGAAACATTTTACCGGTTGGTGAAGTTCAAGTAGGTATTAATTTGGTGGAAATAATAATGCGAAAACGACAAACTTTAAAGGAATTTATAGAGGCGTGTGGAGAGTTTCTGTGTAAGGTCCTGCGCACACGTAAGAACTATAATTTCAATATTATTCCTTTTTCATTTTCAAAATAATTACATTTTACACGCACAAATAATTACACGAACTTTCCTATTTTCATTTAAACAAAAAATAACAAGATAAAAGGCATCAAAATGTAGGTCTTTGACGTCACTCAGTGGCGAAAAGCCCTCACTCTTTGACGTCACGCGTAATTTTAACGGTCTATATTTTTGTCATTTTTGGTCTAATTTACAAATAAAAAATACGAGTTTTTTATTTTTGAACAATCTAAAAGACGGAGTAATAATTTTTTTTATGGCAACATGCCTATTTAATTGTGATGGTTATACCGCCACCAATCGGTTGCCAGCGCCTCGTTTGTTGTTCGGCAAAATGCACACGGGCAGGTGAGGTTGACTTGAAGCGAAAATATGATAGGCCGCTCCCTTATATCCCATATTATTTACCCAAGATTAGTATATTAAGACTAGATTATTGGAAAGTGCGAAAAATGCATTGCGTTTGGTTGCTTGATTGCCGGAAGCTCATATACTTAGATAATAAATATGGGAAATTGAGCACACTGCGATATTTGTATAACATTGTATTCACCGTCATGCACTTTATATTTATTTATTATATTCATCCAATATGATTTATTTGTTCACTCGTATATATTTACTCCATTACGATATATATTTTGACATTTATGTACTTTTTTAATATAATTTATGTTATATTATGTATTATTTGCCAGTACTGTTTTATTTAAATGATGTTTGCTTGAGAAGCGTTGTTGCACGCGACCCCGAGCCTCTTGACTGGTGTTGGCTGAAAACCAGCGGTTCGCTCACCGAGCGAACATCTCGCTGAGCCAACACCTTTTTGCATTGCTGGAGCACACATGCCTAGGTTTTAGATTATTATGCAGTTTTGTTGTATTTTGTTTTTGTATGTGTGCCTGCTTTTGCGAATAAAATGTTTTATCTATCTATCTATCTATTATATTATAACTTAACTCTATCGAGATTTGGGACTCAAACAGCCGCTGTAAATATCCTTTTTTATTAACGAAGGGAATTCGTTCCGCGTTACATAGTCCAGAGAATGCGGGTCTGATCGGATCCGAGATTCCTTCATCTGCAAAAGGGCGAAGTAATGCGACTAAATCCTTTGATAGACCCGATTTCGAGGGTGGTGCCGTGTAACTTAAGGAAGATCCTAAAATAGCAGACTTTTTATTTTATAAATAAATATAAATGCCGGCACAAGAAAATACTGTCTAAGTTATTAGTTTTCAAACAGTTTATTGGAAAACATTACAATTATTGCTGTCCTCGTAACTTATCTTGTGAGTGATGGACTAGAAAGAGCATCTATGTTTGTGCATACTCTTGTGCACTATAATATGTTCTGTACCATGTTCTGTACCCATAGTGCAAGTTTGTGCGAGAAATAAACGCAACTATCGCGTTTTCGTAATTGCTAAATTTGTATGAGAACTGTATAAGCGCCTCTAGCGGCGAGTAGCACAAGTAAAAAACGCGGGAGATAATTATCTTCATACAAATTGAGCCAATACGTAAACGCGTTACTTTTTTTCTCGCACAAAACTTACAGTAGGGTTACTGCATCGGTTTGCCCCGTGGTTTGCTCGATTTGGTAAGAAAAGTTGTTGTGTACGTTGCCTAATACTTCTTGGGAGCACATAATGCGGTTTCTAGACACAACGTCTGAACTTATCTCTGAAAGTGAAATTGAGTGACTTAAACGGTGAATAGTTCGGGCTCATGGAAGTAATAAGTACTTTCATGTTCGGGCTAGACTGTCACTGGCTTAAGTCATAAGCCTTGTGATACCTGCGACTTTTGGCATAAAAATAATGTTGTAGAAAAATCACCCGCATGAGAATAGTTAATCTGTAAGACTTGTTTTTTATGTGAACTGATTCCGTCAGCTCCTTTCCATCTTTAGGACACAAAACTTAGCTTGGCTTCATCCTTACGTCGCCAACCCGCCTGCCCAGCGTGGCGCTTATGGGTCCTACAGGTGTTTGCTTAAAGTGGTGAACAAACGTTGGGGTCTGTATCTAGAAGTGGACTGCGATAGGCTGTTGATCATGATTGATGAGATAATATCTATAAAATACAGGCGTCGCATCTTACAGTAAGTATAAAAAAACACGCCCCTAAATTCCACACACGACTAGAGCAAGCCGAGTGACGAGGGAGGACGCCGCTGTCTCCACCATCCCGCCACAAATAAGCGCCGATAATTAATTCCTTTACGTCCCCTGACATCTTTGAATTGTCGCAGACGCAAGATGTGACGTCATATCAATCATTGGGATGCGAACTACGGACTGACTAGGATGTTTTGTCATGTGGACGAAATCGGAACTATTTAATGCTGTTTTTTGAATAAATAAACATTTTATTTTATTTTGACGTTTACGTAACGTCGATTTTATGATATTTTTGTTTATTTGTGGCATGATTTAAGGACTCAGTCTCGCATGTAGGATTAACGCGCTTATTTAATGCGAAACACGTCCAAATGTAAAGCTCAAATGGCCGATAAACCATTTGCAACCTTTGCAACCAGACCAAAAATATGATGCTGGGCGCTAGTGTAGCGTAAGGTCTTTAAAATGTCGACTACCAACACTAAAACAAATCATTACGATCTAAGAGGATTATTTTATGGAAGACACGACAACATTTTCACCTACACTAGACAGGAAAATGGTCGGAAAAGACACAAAGTCTTCATAAAAACCAACTGAATCCCGTGGGAAATACTTACAATAATTAAGTGGTTTAATTATGAACGCATAATTTCAAAATAATCCGCTGAAACATAATTGTTAATTTATTCTTACACAAAGACCACATTAATTTCACACAAGCCTTTATTTAATCTGTTCAGATTAGAACGTCTAAATCTTTAGTCCTTTGCCTAAAATGTGGAGCTGAATAATTAAAATTATTTGGACATCTAGATTACGACTAATGTAGTTGTCGCCATTCTCATAAAGATGGATTAATAAATAAATCCCTTGTCTTCAAAAAGTACCTAAGTTCTCAAACGTTTAGTACAAGAGTATTGACAAAACGACCTGATTAGCTAAATGAACATGTCGAGATTTATGCTAGGGAAAGCGCCGAAAGACAAAATATAAAATAAAAAAAATATATTTGCAAATACCTAGATTCACTAGTCGTCAAACATTTTTTCTTACTAGCACTTCGACGTGATGAACAACGACAAAAAAGCAATTAGCGAAATCTTGTACTAACCTGGCTCCGCCTCGCCGCTCTCAGACCAATATCAGAAAACCCTCATTCGGGCCTCAAGGAATTTAAGAGCTATGCCAGTACTTCCGGGAATAGATGGCGTTGTGTGGTCCGGTGTGAAAAAAGGGCTAAACTAAATGGCTAATTCAACAAATTGACTACCCATTGCATCCCTTAAACTAGCTCTGCCCGGACTTCGTCTGCGTGGAATAGAGTTTAATGCCTTTCTTAGCGCATACTTACGCCTACGTAACATCTACCTGCATGTACAGTTTCAGCCCGATCCGTCCAGTGGTTTGGGCTGTGCGTTGATAGATCACTATGTCAGTCACTCAGTCACCTTCTGACTTATTATTACCTGTAGCGCTGTCACTAGGGCGGTGCCAGCGGTGCCCAGGGCAGGACGCAGACCCTGGAGGGGCGCACAAATGACCAAACCACAGTTTAGAAACCTCGCACCGTGCGCATAAAAAACTAGTTACGGCATTGATTACCAGTGATTATCTCTTCAATTAAACAAACATAAATTTATTTGATACATTTTAATAAATAAATAACACAATCTGAAAATAGAGTAGGTACATTAAGTAAATACTATATTTTATTCATGGAATTGTCGATGCTTAACATGAAATTGAAATAAATATAATAATACCACGTATTTTTGGAATTAATACACGCGTTACGGAAGAAAGTAAACAAAAAGTTCAATTTAACACACATAAATAGAATCGGTAATAAAAAGTAAATATAAATTTACATGACCACAACAGTAATTTCTAACATTTATTTCGTTTTAATTAGATAACCATTGGTATTATTATACTCTTGTGTTATAGTACAAAACTTATTATAGCCATAGAATCAATGTTACATCTACTTAACATACAATCAAAGAGAATCAGTGGTCGACAAACATGATTATAGTCTTCACAATCCAAAGGAATCAGAGCGCGCTGATTCAATTTTTCGGAGGCTTAACCGAATCAAACAAATCAGATTTAGCTCCGCAGATTTTTTTAAAAACAGCGCTAAATTGTAATTTTATTAAATTTTTGTGTTTACTGGATCTTAAGCTGCACAAATATGGCTCAAAAAGTATTTGATTACGGAGTATTATCCCAAATAAGATTATTTCAAAACTTTCGCAAGTATACATTCTGAAAAGCGTTTGTTCAACACACAATCTAAAAAGAAATAATCTTTTTCAGAGTGAGACGTCAAAAGTAATAATCGGCGGGAAGTCGACTTAGCTGTCAACTCTCAGACAGCGCTACTCTATTATTATCTATGGAACACCGCCATATGGCGGTCTTCAGTTTTCAATTTCATCCTTTAGAGCGGCTTCTCACTACGCCTGATTCGAATCCGTGAAAATATAATCCGTAGTAACCGTATAACTATTTCAATGGTAATTTACGTATTACCTACTTACTATAAATTTAGGAATACTATTCTTATGGACTTAGTGCGAAACCGCTCTTACACTATAAATAGGTATATAATTCAATCCAAAACTTAATAAATAATTTCGTGGCATTAAAACGAATCGATTGACAAATCAATAATCGTACCTATGTTTTAATCAATACCTTAAAATGTATAGTTTCTGAGTACTTTCAATAAGATACCTATCTAACTTTCAAATAGTCTCTTGAACACTGTCTGAGCAACCTAAAATTGTCAGTATCATTCGCACATCACAGTATTTCACTTATCACATTAGTGGGGTTCCGATTGCCACGAGTGTTGCCGTTGATGAGATAGTTTCACCCATAAACGCAGCCAGGGAACATTTGCGGGGTACGGATAATATCGCCTAACGCATTTACACCCTACAGTACTGTTTCACATGCCAGAAGTCCTCAAACTTTCGATGCGTAGATAAACAAAATGGCGATTCTTATTTTGCACATACATTGCAAAGTGATAATCGTTGATCGTCACTGCGCTTAAAGACTTTAAGTTAAAGTGAACCTCATTATAAACTAGATATCAGACAACATCACATGCATTTGATACATTGCTTTCCATCCCAAAGTAAGTAGCTAAAGCACTTGTGTTATGAGTGACAGAACAACGAAGGTACCACAAATACCTATATAATTAAATACAAATATAAACACCCAGACACTGCAACAAACACTAATGTTCATCACACGAATTTTTGTCCCGGGTGGGAATTGAACCCACGACCCTTGGTTCAGAACTTTAGAAGGTAGGAGTCACTACCAATTGAGCCATCGAGTCAATCTGATTTTACCAATCACACACACGCTTATATTATCTTGTGAGCTTGTGTGTGAGTATACTGAGTATAGGTAAAATAACATTCTCTCTTGTGTTTTTAAAGTTGGAAAATATTGGTTCATCGACCTCGGTAGTACCGACTCCGGTTGTAAATGAGGGGGATAGCAAATAGCAAGTAACATCTACCTTCCTCTAAATTCTCTTAAGGGAACCTCTTAGAGTAGATAGAGGATGAACGTAAGATTCTTAATCTGATTAGCTGAAGATTTATACAAAATCGATATGCGTATGTAATTTAAGGGATCGACAAGGGAGTGCTAAGCTTGAATCATACAGCCGACGAGATAGGATTATTTGTGTAAGTTGCAGAATTCAATACGAGAAAATACTTACATTAATTATTATTAAGCTGCGTCGCGTTATCCCCGCAAGGTTGAATTAAGTCGGAATCGACCTCTGGGGATCAATTGAAGACACTTTGGGAACACGTCTCATACTAATTGAGGCTCATTTGGCGAAATATGATATATAGTTAGCAGTTACAAGGGTAGAGGATAAGTTACATCCCAGCGCTTTGCGGATTAATGAAACACAGAGTTTTAGAATTGCGCAAAATTGCTAAAGCCTTTGGAACATCACACAATGGAAATTTCAAATGAGATTTCAATGCGATTATAGTAAAAACGTTCTAAATGTAAAAATAAAGGATTTCAAGTAATAAGCTGACGAAAAGAAGCTTGAATTTGGGTTCCCATGAGTGATCATTACACCTTCATTACCGATTTTGTACTCTCATTTCGAGTATGTATTTTAATAATTGATTTACAAAAAAATGGAAAAGAATATAATATTTATAGTGGCACATCATAGTGGCCTTTGTCTGAATAAGAGCGAAGGAGAACCCTAAGTAGCAATTGACCAGCAACCAGAACAATCACATGTCAGTTGAACCGCCATTCCGCCCTTTATAATAAGCTCTAGCTCACGCCAGATCCCAAAACGCAACAGAAGTCATTTCACGCGTGTCTGGCAAGATGTATGGTGGTCACCAGCGAGGTGGGTAAGTCAAACAAGGGTAGGGTATATAGCGAATCTTGTCCACCCTATAGAATACCGCAGCCAAATGACCTCCGGGTCGTGTTTCTGCCGGTGAGTAGGATTTCAGGAGCTTGTGGGGGGTTAGGGTTGGGCCGGCATGGTGGTGGCAACTGACAGTTACTTGCCCGTTATCATAGCGACTTCGGCTTCTCTTTCGCTTTCCATCAGACGTAGGGAACCCATTATATCCAGCTACTATAAAAAAAACACGGCTAGAGTAGTTAGTAAAAAAATAAACTCGCTATATTTTTTTAAATAAAAATACTAGGAATTAGTGTTCCCGGGGCCTAGAGGCTTTTAGGCTTTGTTAAGGTTAGCCTATGAATTAAGGGGCCACAGCGGAATAAAAGGCTTTTAGGCCTCTTTCATAGCCTTAGCGGATAAATCACCCGAAGACTATAGGCTTTTAGTCTTTTTAACCGACTTCGAAAAAAGGAGGAGGTTCTCAATTCGTCTGTATGTATAATATTTTTTTTTATTTTTTTTTATGTTTGTTCACCGATATTTCCGCCAATTATGGATGGATTTCAAAAAATTTTTATTTTGTTCGACAGAGGACACTTCCGAGGTGGTCCCATTATCACCAAGTCAGGATCTGATGATGGGATCCTAGAGAAATTGAGGGCAACAACCGAAAATTGTATGCTCATATGGTGATTTTGTTACGTAATCATATTTTACTCAGGTATATGCTTCCGGGCGTCAACACCTGGTGCTGATGATGAAGCCACAGAACTCCTTAACGGTTAGGAGTTAGGGAACAGTACTGCCATTGGTTGATAGAAACTAGGTAGTAGTATGTACTTATGCAGGGCTAATAGGGCAGGTGATTTGGTAAATGATTTGCTTGATTCTAGATTGCAAAGTCTTCAGTTGACTTAAATCAATTTTTTTCATTCCTAAGTAAAACTCTTAAGGACATTAATTAGCCTTTATTCAAGTTCACAGCACATTAACGCAACTAAAAATCGAGAAATAAAATTATTTTTTAAAAAAAAATTAAACCGACTTCAAAAAAAACACAAACGACCAAAACTAAAAAGCGATAAATAACGTAAGTAATTCTATCCTTAATACATATTATGTGTATAACTATAATTATTTAAATATTACAATTATCACTTATTTTTGAAGTCGGTGCCAGCCAACAAATAATGTAAATGTATATTGTCGTGTGGATTTGCCGGCCGCGCGCGTCATACAACAACAGTCTACGTTAGGTACCTAGAGGCTGGCACCGACTCCAAAAATAAGTGATAATTGTAATATTTAAATAATTATAGTTATACACATAATATGTATTAAGGATAGAATTACTTACGTTATTTATCGCTTTTTAGTTTTGGTCGTTTGTGTTTTTTTTGAAGTCGGTTTTTGTAGGCTAGGCGCATAATTAAAAGGCTTGAAACAAAAAAGCAAATATTTTTACGGCTTTATTTACTAACGTTACTGTGGACTGTAGAATTAAAAGGGCTGGTTTAAAATAAAGGAGTATAATATTAAAACAAGAAGAAAAGGTAAAAAAGCACAAACGAAAATAAAATATTAAAACACAAAACCAAATCGTTGCAGAATTTTGACAGACAACAGTGCGTCACCATGGCAACGCGTCAACAAGAAAGAAAATATACTAAATGGCTTCTAACCAGCCTGTCGACAGTTACTATGCGTCGCGTCAAAAACGTATAGGATTTTGGGTACTGTGCGTCCACGCTTATCTTCGTAACGTTTGTGAATATGGCTGTTAGTCTTATAGGCTAGATTTAAAAACATGTAGGTCCCGGGAACACTACTAGGAATAGACTCTAGGCTTGTTCTAAGCTGCACATGTGAAACCACCTCCTCAACGGTCTAAAAGTTTGCAACACTGTATGCCTATCGTCTATATCAGCCACATAGCCTTCCTCCAGGTCACACGGACACTCGGGCTGCCTGAATCACCTCCAGGGTCCGCAGTGTCCTCGGCGTGAGGCGGCTCTCGCACTATATCGGCACTGGAGTTATCTTGTCCCTGTAGATAAAAAGATCAAAAAAAATGTCTTTATTATTAACTACAAATTGGTATAGATACAGTGCGTGGATCTCCTATTTTAAGTTTGTACAAACCTGTGCTATAGGAGACCCCTCTCATATAGAGCCAACATTATTATTAATTTGTAGTTATCAATAGAGAATACATAATATAGGTATGTAGCTATTACTTAATAACTTTTTTTTTTTAATTTATTGAATGCAAACGTACATACAAATAGGTTACAAGAAATATATCTGCCAAACTGCTGAGCAGTTTGTCGGCAGCAGTTCTCACTTCTGTTACATAAATAACCTACTTATGCTTTTAGCTACGCTATTTAAATTAGTTAAGAAAAAACATTTTTTGTGTACGCATGCATTTATCTTGATAACTGGGCACACAGCCGCGAGCATTGGTTTCTATTTATTAACTAGTCTATTTATTAACTAGAATAATTCAATAAGTCAATCGACACATTTATTAAACTAACTAATATTTAACTAACTTATTCTATGTTACTTTTGTACTATTTTTCTGTGTCTGTGTCTGCCTGTAATTTGTAGTACTATATAAAAGTGTGAATTGTTTGAATGATTTTATATGTGTGCTAATTTTATACATGTGTAACATGTAACTTTAAAAAAAGATAGATTAATTAATAATAAAGACATGCGTCCCTTTGGGTCCGTATCAGTCCTGAATTCAAGACACCCAATCTCATCGAGAGAGTGTAGCAGACGACTAAGGGAATATCTGAACACGGATAGCGCCGTTCACTTGGTACAAATAAAACCCACTGCGGTTGCCAACACAAAGGCAATATTGCAAATCTTCTCAAATGGAAATTGTTGTTGTGGGGAGCCTCCATCCAGCAGTGAACGAATGCACAGGAGAGTATACCTATAGTGTAGGATGTCTTCGGCTGGGTGGAGCGACAACCAATAATCAAGAACCCAAGACATGCCACACTGGGCCACACATCGCCATCTGGCCCCAAACTAAGCTGAAGCTTGTACTATGGGCGCTAGACAACAGATAAATTTACTTAGATACTTTTTTGCAAATAAATATTATAGGTACCTACTCGTACATAATACAAACATACATTTTCATGCACACAAATGTTTCTACTGTGCGGGGATTGAACCCACAACCCTGGGCTCAGAAAACAAAGGTCACTACCAAATGAGCCATCGGGCCAGTCTGCGCAAGATAGGTGGGGGGAGGTCCAAGATTGATCGAAATTTTGGAGAGGTCTATGCCCAGCAGGGATGTAAGGGAGCGACCTATCACTTTTACGCTCCAAGCCATCCTCACCTGCCCGTGGTGCATCCTGCCGAACAACAAACTAGCCTCTGGCAAACCGACTGGTGGCGGTAAAACCATCACGATAGAAGGCTTAGCTAAATATCACAGGCTAATGACGGGCAGCAACGTCACCGGATCAAGAAGCTACGCCCTGCGACCGCCAAACCGCCTGCCCAGCGTGGTGATTATGGGTATATCCTCCAGATGTTTGCCCTGTGGCGAACAACTAGAGAGGCCTATGTCCAGCAGTGAACTGTGATAGGCTGATGATAATAAATAAATAACCCAAGACATCCCACGCTGGGCCACACAGCGCCACCTAGCCCCAAACAAAGCCGAAGCTTGTACTATGGGTACTAGACAACTGATAAACTTACTTAGATACATTTTTTTTTAAAATAAATATGTAGATATTATACATAGAAAACACCCAGACCAATACAAACAGACATGTTCATGAACACAAATGTTTGTACTGTGCGGGAATCGAACCCACGACCCTTGGCTCAGAGGGCAGAGGTCACTACCAAATGAGCCGCCGAGACTGTCATTGATATCATGATGATGATACCTATAATACTCGTGCAGCACGCGGCACCGCTCGTGCTGGGCGCAGAGCAGCCGCGGCGGGGGCTGTCAAGCGGGGGCCCGCACGGCCCGCGGCGGCTCCACCCGCTCGGGCACCGTCGTCAGAGACGTCTCTGCGAAACGCACTCCCAGCCTGGTGCGCACTCGACCATTCTATGCACATACAATAACATAATTTGTACATACAATATTAATTTTATGAATATTATATTTTATGGGATGTAAGGGCCAAATGGCCGTGGGGCGCCCTGCCGCATAACAAACGAGGCGCTGGGAACGGACTGGTGGTGGTAAAATGAGGGCTACCGTTTTTGTAATCACCAGAGGGCGCCACTGTATAGTGAGGTCTTCGGGCATAATTAGCTGTTAAGGTTTGTTTTATGCATGTGATGACTGTTTGTTCGTTATAAGAAGGAGGACATAAGTTTCCGAAAGGCAAAACTGTTTGTTAACGGTTAATAAACAAACCAGTGAACTAGCTTTTCTTTCAGACCGCTAATTTATACACCTCATTTTCTCGGCTCCGCTTTAAAGCGCAGACAATCATTGAGCCGTGTCTCATATTTTCCAAAACCCACAGAACCCACGTAATTTGACATTTCGGATACCTCACGCTACGCTAGCACCTCTGGTGGCGAATTCACACGTGATAGCCCTCATTGAAGGCGATTACCGGAGTGAGAAGCTACGCCCTGCGATCGCCAACCCGACTGCCCAGCGTGCCGATTATGAGTATAATATACTCCAGATGTTTTCCCTAAGTGGTGAACAACTGGAGAGGTCTATGTTCAGCAGTGGACTACAATCGAAAAAACATGTTGATATTAATTTTGGTCACTAGAATAATTTACGAAACACAAGTTTACACTTTTATTAAAAGTTTGAACCTTGCGCTCTGGTTAGCGGCCCCGGAGCGAGGAGCTGTGCCCTGCGATCGCCAACTCGCCTGCCCAGCGTGGCGGTTATAAGTAAAGTCTACAGATGCTGGTCCAAAGATAGCAAACAACTGCTGAGTAAGTAATAAGTACTAATGTGACAATTGGAAACGTTTCAGAGAGTCCATAAAATATGTCAAGTATCGGACCGGACAAAGAAAGATCTCTCAGTTCAAAAGGCTCCTTCCTCATAAATAATAGCGTTTTAGTTCAGAGAGCTGTCCAAAGTATCTACTTCTACTGAAGTAGTTTCGTATTGAGTGTGCTGGACATAACATGTGGCGTGGTTCACGGCCTTCATAGTTTTCTTGCTTATTTACGTGAAGCGATAAATTCGCTTCACGTAAATAAGCAAATATTAAGTAAGTTCGACATTAACGACAATAATAATTCAAAATCAAAAATATCGTTATTCATATAGCTGTACATAAGTAGTAGGTACAATTAAAAAAATCACTATTTTCCCGTTTTACATTCATGATTTTTTTTGACAGAAACACATTTTAGGCCTAGTTTTCTTGGTATTTACGTGAAGCGAATTTAATATTAAGTAAGTTCGACATTAAGGACAATAATAATTCAAAATCAAAAATATCGTTATTCATATAGCAGCACATAAATAGTTCAATTAAAAAGAATCCCTATTTTCCATTTCTTGAATTCTGTAACACAATTTTAGGCCTGATCAGGAATTCGACTCCGGCAGCGATTAGTCTTTAGGCGACACTTGTTTACGCTGTTTGTTTACTTGTTACTAGGCTAACAAAACTAAACAACATGTATTCAATTACTTCTAGTTCCAAATTAAAGCTACAGAGTGATATTGAATTGAATCATACGAGCGATACGTCATATTTAGCTTAACTTTCCGTAGGTAGCCCGTAGGTATTTCCTATATGTAGCCCGGTGATACCTAACGGCAAGGCCTTTTTCTTCTCGAGGGGAATGCTTTATGTGATGTACTCACATCTCCCATACTGGGAGGGCATAGCCACCAAATCCTCCTGTGTCGCCGAAGCAATCTGCCGCATCTCTGCCTACCCTGGACCGCCGCAGATATGATAACAAGGGCTTGGCTAACATCGTAGTAATTTAAGAAAAAAAAACAATGTTTTTGCACATCCCTTGCACAGTATATCGTAAAGGGGAGCTTTATTAAACCCGCCGGCTTACCTTCAAAGGGGTGACTAGAGGCGTTTCGGGGTTCATATTCTTTTTGGTGGAGCTCGATCCGGAGTTGCCTGGAACCAATCGGTTTATTATTAATCTTCGTCCGTTTGTACCCTGCCTGCAATCGTTCTGCGATTGTTTTTATTTATATAGCGACTTCTGTCTTCATATTGCTAGACTAGCGCTCCGACTTCGCTTCGCTTCGGGTATATCAGATAAAAAAATGAAAATGAAATGAAATTATACTTTATTTCACAGAAAACAGAGTACAGCAGGTCTTGTTTAAGGTATGAGAAGCACTGTATTGCGTTTGGGCATGTGAAATTTACATAATTTACATAGTAATTAGGTATGAACATTAATTTGATGTATGTTTTTATTGATACGGTAACTATACCGTAAAAAAGTCTTCTAAAAGTCTTCAATCCTTATGGATTTTCTTCAATGCTTATAGTTATCTATAAGCATTGAAGAAAATACTGGTATGGGGCCAGAAGGCAACTGATGATCGATTTAACTGTTACTGTACTTGAACGTTTCCGGAGCGACTTGGGCTTCTCGTTCGCTTTCCATCAAGTTATTGATCCTTTAATGGCTTGATAGAAAGCAAACGAAAAGCCCAAGTCGCTCCGGAAACGTTCAAGTACACAGCAAAAAAAATGTCTCACAATAAAAGCGTCCGGACATAATATTATTCCAATATTGCGCCAAAAATCTCCAACATTTTTTTATCGCGATGTAATATATTTTGATGGACGACTGTATTAAACATTCTTTTATTATGTGCTCATGAGTCTTCATATTAAATTTAATGGTTCACTGAATAATTTATATTCAAGCCATTACATTATTATACATATATTAAAAGGAGAAATAGGCGGGGTAGGTAGTGTTTTCGGAATTCTACTATAGGCTCTATATTTGGACACTAGCTGTGCTCGCGACTTCGTCCGCGTGGAATAGTTATTTTTTCCCCGTTTTTTTTTTACATTTTCCATTATTTCTTCGCTCCTTATAGTTGCAACGTGATGTTATATAACCTAAAGCCTTCCTCGATAAATGGTCTATTCAACACAAAGAGAATTTTTCAATTCGGACCAGTAGTTCCTGAGATTAGCGCGTTCAAACAAACAAACAAACAAACAAACTCTTCAGCTTTATAATATTAGTTAAGATGAACAAATTACGAATAAATTCATGCTGTATTCATGCTATTGTTTAATACTTATTTCAATTGACATTTACCAGTTGGCGTGTTCAGATTATACGAAATGCTCGATAGTTTTTTTTAATAAATATCAGGCTATATCACATACCTACATTATTCCGATCAGAAAGTAAGCAGTTTAAGCACTTCTGTTATGGGTACAGAACAACGAAGGTACCACAAACATATAGGTACTTAAATACAAATATAAACACCCAGAGACGGAACAAATGTTCATCACACAAATATTTGTCCCGGGTGGAAATCGAACCCACGACCCTTGAATATTCGTAAGAATTTTCCATCTCCATCGGCATCGGTCGTCGATTCTACTCGTACAAGGCAAGGGCTCAGGGGCGTAGCTACCGCCGTATCAATTATACCATGAAGGCCCCCGAAGTGCATAAGTAAAAGTAATAAAGACTTCCCAAATTTTGTGACAATTTTTTTCCCTTCCTATGGGCCGCGAAACAAATTTTTATATGGGGCCCCGCCAGGACACGCTACGCTTCTGCAAGGGCTGTAGCTTTCCCACTTTAACTTCCCTGATTACCTTGATCCTACTGCGAACACCCTTATTTCAAACTCTATCATGCAACCAAACTCATAGCATAGGTATATTTCTAGATGGGTTAAATTTCTAGATTCACAATAATATTCCATGTTTATTTAAAGTTATTCTACGTTTTCCCTAAAGTTTGTTATTGCTCTGTGTCGACTAAATAGTCGTAGTTCGCTTCATTGGAATCATGGAAATTAGCATTTCATTGTATTCGTAGATATAATCAAAACTATAGACTCAGACATATAAACTTTCATGTTCAATCATTTATAATATATTTGGAGTTTAATAATTCCCTTTAAAGGCAGAGCGTGATGGCTATTTAATTGATTTTCAACTTTATTTCAATATGGAATATGCGTCAAAGGTATTTCCGTGTATTTAGTAATTTATCGTTCTATTTATAAAATATGCAAACGTATTAACAGTGAAAACAAAATTTAAATTGGCTGAAAAGTGGACGAGCAAAAATATTTTCTCTTAATACTTATCACAAAAACTGTTTTCCTATGGAAGTTGATTGGTGTCTCTGTACTGACTAATTACTCAAAAAAAGAAATGAAATAAAATGAAAACATCCTTTGCTTTCGTAGGTTTAAAATAAATACTTACAAATCTGAATCGATCGTTCGTTGAATGGATCGCGTATTTTTGCCCCAAAAATCCCTCTCATTTGTCCCTCCCGTGTTCGAATATACGAACTAAAATTCGTCAACGATGAGTTTCAAGAATTTAATTGATATATTAGAACACGAGAGGGACAAATGAAAGGGATTTATGGGGCAAAAATACGCGATCCGTTCAACGAACGATCGTTTTCGTTTTTTGTAGTAGAGCCTCTGAACGCATTATTCTACCGAGAAGACATCGTGTAAACAGTCGCTTATTCAAAAGAATGAACTTTTACATTTTATTATCGCGCCATACAGTTATGTCACAAACTTAAGAGAATAAATAACTGAAACAAAATAATCAAGAGCAGAGCATTTCTCTACTCGTATAGCGGCCTGTTCGCAATTATATCGTTTAAGGGTGTTGCGCATAATGAAATATATTAAATTTACTGTTGAATTGAATACCATAACTAGTACTATCTTCAGTGATTGTTTCAATTATAACGGATCACAAATACACAACAACAATGAACAAACTTTATACGGGAGCGGAATGTCATAAATATCAAGTGAGGAAATGAAATTCCGATGTTTACTCAATATCTTTTTCGGGAAAAATATAAATTGGTCGGAACGTGGAGAAACGGTACAAACACGCATCTAGGTACTCACTATGTATACATATATCAATTTATAACTGTTTGTTTGAAATTGGTGATTGAAATAATAAATGGCCCAACAAAGGGTTGTCTGTTTAAAAGTTCGTCCGTATATGGAGTATTGCTCTCATCTCTGGGACGATTCTGCTAAGTAGGTACCTATTGGAGGCTCTCAACAGGTTATGCGACATGCTATCCGTATTATCCGTAGAACCTCTTTGACTACGTTAGAGACATTGCCAGTCTTAGTGTCCTCTACCATCTCTACAATGGAAAATGCTGCGAAGAGTTATTCCAGCTAATCCCATCCTCTCCTTTTCTCTCCCGAACAACACGTGCTGGACAGCGTTGTCATCCGCATACCATTCAGACAATAGTGGCGCGCTCCAAGAGGTTTAGTTCCTCGTTCCTGCCAATAAGTCTTGGAATACCCTTCCAGCTTATGTACTTCCCTTCTCTTACAATCCTGGGTTCTTTAGGCGGGGCGTGAAACGGCATCTCAGTGGGCCTTCAGGGTCAGGTTGCGGTGGGTTTGCCCTAATGTGCCTGTCGACCTAACATTTGGACCTCACGACCGCGTACCCTCAGGTGTAGTAAGGTCACCTTGGACGCTCTATAAACAAAAATGTAAATCTGAAGCGATGGCACGGTGAAAAGGCACAGCGGCTTGGGCTTCTCTTTCGCTAAGAGAGGTAGGGCATAGCGAATCTTCGCTCGAATTGAGCCGCCCGTCCGGGGAAGGACCTCCACCCTATAGAATACCGCAGCCAAATGACCTCTGGGTCGTGTTTCTGCCGGTGAGTAGGGTTTCCGGAGCTCATGGTGGGGGGGGGGGGGGCGACTGACAGGTAACCAGTTACTTGCCAGGGGAGCAACTGACAGGTAACCAGTTACTTGCCAGTTGTCACAGCGGCTTGGGCTTCTCTTTCGCTTTCCATCAGGCGTAGGGAAGCCATTATGTCGAGCCACTATAAAAAAAAAGGAATGTTACAGCACCAACATGTTATGCACATCAATTTCCTTTTAACAAAATAAAAAGGTACGGTACCAATTATGATTTACTACGCAGCGATAATCCCGTTTCTGGGTCGTTTATTTTTTATCACGAACAGTCTCCGTCATTAATAATGGACAGTGTTCTGAAACCCGAACGGTTTTTTTCTACGTAATTCTGTCGGTACGCGACGTGATTTCGTTTCCGTGTCGGCGTACAAATGGAAGCCACAATGAAGTATGTAAAATACTCGTCGGTAAGCTTTTAAAATTTAAATTTTATTCTTTTACTGAAAGTTCATTACGCCAGCTTATATATTTTGTGAAGCAATATTCAGATATTAGCCCACAGTTTTGCCTGCGAGCATATCAGTGATATTTGCAATCACAATCGCTACATAGTTTACCTATAGTTACCTTATTATTACTTTCTGCTTAGCCCAATGGTTAACTGGTAGAGAATTCTTATGTGGCATTAAGAGCGCCTTTTGTACACTCATTTACTGTGCAATAAAGATAAAATAGTTTAAAACAAAGTCGCTTTTTCTGTCCCTAAATCCCTATATGCGCAAATCTTTGAAACTACGCAACGGACTTTGTTTCTATTAAGAGATAGAGTGATTCAAAATGACGGTTTATCTATAATGAAATAAACGAAGCGTAGCGAGGGCATACTAGCGACCCTATAAAGTTCATTCGCGTTAAGAAAATAGTGACTCATCACCGACTGCCGGCCAAGCCACACCCCCTAGCCAATTAAAACGCTAGAAATTATAATTCGTTTTAATTTGCCACGTTAGCCACAGCTAACGCTAGAAATTATAATTTCTATCGTTTTAATTGGCTAGGGGGTGTGGCTTGGCCGGCAGTCGGTGATGAGTCACTATTTTCTTAACGCGAATGAACTTATAGTATGTTTATAAATTAACTACCTGTGCTCGCGACATCGCCCGCGTGGAATAGAGTTTCATGACCTATTTTATCCCCTTGGGAGTGGAATTGATCAAAATCCTTTCTTAGCGGATGCCTACGTCATAATATCTGATGAGGTGACTGACTGACATAGTGATCTATCAACGCACAGCCCAAACCACTGGACGCATCGGGCTGAAATATGACATGCAAGTATATGTCACGACGTAGGCATCCGCTAAGTAAGAATTTTGCCGATTCTCTTATTTATAGAGAGTAGAGTTAGAGTAAAGAATAGAGTTTCATCCCCCACTTTATACAAGGGCATAAAATATTTTATTATATCCATTGTGCCTTTTTTCAAAATCAAATCAAATCAAATCTTTATTTCTGATAGATAACTTAGATCCATGGGTTAGTAACAATGCTTATAAATTTTGATAATGAGTTTCATCCCCTATTTTATTCAAGGGGATAAAATAGGGGATGAAACTCTATTCCACGCGGACGAAGTCGCAAGCACAGCTAGTTATTAGTACAAGAGGTCCAGTACCAATAGTGTCCGAGGCAGCCGTGGACCAGCAGCAGGTGTTCTTGAGGAACCTCCTGAGCGCCCCCCGCAGGTCCAGCGTGTAGGACCCGTAGACCAGGGGGTTCATGCACGAGTTGGACACCGCCATCGCGAAGAGGAGGTCTTGCACCCGGACCGACACCTTCGTGGCAGATGGGCGGTCTATCATGTACCTGGGACAATGAGACAGTATGAGGATTAAACATTTTTAATACCTTTATGGTAATATTATAAATAAATGAGACAACATCACATATATTGCTCCGATCCCAAAGTAAGTAGCTTAAGCACTTGCGTTATGGGTATCAGAACAAACAAGGTACCACAAATAAATACTTAAATACAAATATAAACACCCAGACACGGAACAAACACAAGTGATTATCACACTAATGTTTGTCCCGGGTGGGAATCGAACCCACGACCCTTGGTTCTGAAGGCCCCCTGCCTTTCAATTCACTACCAATTGAGCCACCGAGCCAGTCAAGTCTATAAATAAATAACCCAAGACGTGCCACGCTGGGCCACACATCGCTAACTAGCTCCAAACTACGCCGAAGCTGTGTACTATGGGTGCTAGACAACTGATGAACTTACTTAGATACTTTTTTTTGTAAATAAATAGATACATATTATACACAGAAAACACCCAGACCAATACAAACAGACATGTTGAAGACAAATCTATCTTGTGCCGCCACATTGGCGAGCAGATTCAAGGTTCCTTGCATGACAGTCAACACGGATTCCGCGGGAATCGATCTGTCGTTTCTAATATCATCGCCCATGTGGACTATGTATACGCTGAAATGGATGCTGGTAGACAGGTGGATACTGCCTATTTCGACTTCAAAAAGGCATTCGACCTGGTCGATAATGATCTGTTACTGCAAAAGTTGGCAAAAATGGGGTTTACACCAAAGCTGTTGGAATTCTTCTCCAGCTACTTGCGGGATCGGTGTCAGTTTGTAAGGGTAGACGGTTTTGAATCGAATACCTACTATACCAGATCCGGTGTGAGCCAAGGTAGTACTCTAGGGCCAATACTGTTTCTCATCTTCATCAACGATCTGCCTGATTATGTTGGTACGTCCAGGTGTCTCATGTTTGCAGACGATCTTAAGTTAAGTTTGGGAATTGATACTGTGTTCGGCTCTGAGGCTCTACAGGCTGATATCTGTGCTGTGGATGAATGGAGTAGGCTTAATCGTCTTCCGTTTAACAATGACAAATGTAAAATAATGACATATTCTAGAAAACGAAATCCTATTGACAACGATTATAATCTGCATGACATGCCCATGGAAAGGGTAAGTAGCATTAGGGATCTTGGACTAATAATGGACTCGCATTTAGACTTCCATGAACACATTCTGACAATTAGTAAATCTGCAAATAAAACTTTAGGTTTTGTAATAAGGACTTCTGCACAGTTTGACAATCCGAGAGTTGCAACCGTTCTTTACAATGCTTATGTTCGTAGCAAGCTCGAGTTCGGTGCAATTATTTGGGCTCCCCATGAGGACAAGTACCGTCTAATCGTGGAGAGGATACAGAGAAAATTTGCTCGTTGGCTGTACAAGAAAAAATTCGGATTCTATCCATTCTTGTATCCGTCTCTATTTGTATTGGGTATGGTTGATATGAATAGCCTCGAATTTAGAAGATTTGCTCAACTTTTAATTTACTATTTATCTATAATACGCAACAAAGTAGACTGCCCAAGAATACTCGGTCAAGTAGGGCTACTAGCTCCAAAGCGCTTGGCCTGGGATAAGGAGGGGACGGTCGCGCCGCGGCGACACCCGCGCCTGCTGCGGCGGCCGCAGGCGCGCACCGCGTACGCTGCGCATGCACCCACGACCCGCGCATTACATCTCATCGGGGACATGCTCGACCATGACTATTCTATTGACTTATTTGCTGACCATTTTGGATTATTGATTAGGAAATCTATTGAATATATTGACAAAATTAAATTATAAAGTTATTATATTAATGTGTTCAATTGACATTCGAATTGCCATTTACAATTTATTTAACTTATATTAGGATTTTAATTGTTATTTTTATACTGACATTTTAAACTGATTTCTATTTTTTTTGACATTTATTTTTGCGACATATTTGAATATTGACATTTGTGATGATAATCGAATTTATGCATGTGTGTACATTATTTTATTGTGTTTGACTTATTGATGCATCCTGGCGCTTTGGGAGACTGTGAGCCGGGATGTATAAAATGAATGTATAAATAAATAAATAAATAAATAAATGTTTGTACTGTGCGGTATAGGGTACGGTAATGTTTCATCATCATCAGTCTCTAGGAACTGGACATAGACTTTCCCAATTATTCGCCATTTCTATCGAACTTGGGCTTCCCGCATTCAGGTGAACGCCATCTTGCGCAAATCGTCACTGCACTTGACCTGAGGGCGTCCTATACTACGTTTACCGAGAAACGTTATCTACTCCAGAATTCGGTTACCCCGACGGTTATCGGTTTTGTGGCCTACTGCCACTTCAGCTTAATAATCCGATGACCTATGTCGATTATGCTATTTATGTTTAATCTCTACCGATGTTACTGTACCTAACTCTGTTTTATGCACCAAATAAAACAAATACGAGTAAATACGCTATTAGAGGCTTCACAAAAGTGGTAAGCCCGGGATTTAGATCTACAATAAGCAAATATACAAAAAACTGTTCAAAACGGTATCAACCCTTCACAGGCTGTCGGAAGAAAGGGAATGTGAGTTATGGCTAGTGTGACCATTCACGAAGGTCGAAGCAGGACACGAAGGACGAAGCAATTAAAGTGAGCTTCAGTTCTATCGGTGATATTTTTCATTTCTGCCAAGCTACACCAATAAGAGTAATAAAGAGGACAGATTTGTATTTTGTGTATGTATGTGCATATTTGTAATGATCATATTTCATATTCATTTATTTGCAACCATTTTTTTTTTGTTACTGTGGGTGGCAGACAAGCAAGCGGCCCATCCGATGTTAAACGGTTACCGCCGCTCATAGACTGCAATGCCAGGGGCACAGCTAAGCCGCTGCCTACCGTGAGAAATGGGTTCTCTTTAGACCACGACCACTCATATTCATACATTATTAAACAACTTATAACTAGTATAGAATATAGACTCAAAAACTAGTATGTTGATTTCAAACATTAATCCATTATTTGGAAACATTCACCCTGCGTAACATAAATGCTACAACGCCAGATTTTAAGTCATCAACGGGTACGTTCAAATCAAAGTAGACCAGTTTACCGTACTGTGACGTTGAACAAACAAAAAAATGATTGTAACGTGTTTCTGTGACATAAAAAACACACAACGATACCTTGATCTTTTTAAGGGATTTATCAAAATACAAGTAAACCCGTCTATTGAACGAACGTTTTCGATTGTTATAGTAAGGAGAAGCATACAGGAACCATGGACACAACATAATTATTTTTTTTTATGCGAGAGGCGGCAGACGAGCAAATGTGATGCCTGATGGTAAGTAGTCGACACTGCTATCGTAGGTATTTGTTATATACCTACTTACTTTAGTTTAAGATATTTTTACAGTATAAATTCAGGATTATCCCGTTCCGTACATTAAGTAGGGTGACATCATTTATTATAGATTCCACCCTCAGTTTTAGGTAGGAATTGCTATTGAAGTGAATTATTCCGAGCCTCGCCTGAACCCACTTCACATTCTACGAGACCGAAAAAATAAAAGCCTACGGATAAAATATTCTTACCTTCTGCTCATGACGGAGAACATTGGCTTTTTTATTAAGTGAAATAAGGTATAGATACTTGTTATAGTCTTATAGTTACTACTACTATGAGTATACTAGTGGCAGCTAGTAAATAAATGGCGTCAGCCCAAAAGAATCATGGCGTGATGATAATACTGTCCTACAGGTTTTCCATGAACCTCCTCCAGGCACCAGTCACTCACAACGATTTTAGGTCACTTTAAGTTCGTAGAAATACCTATTGATCATTGTGGAGAGAAAGATAAATAAATGTTATGTTATAAGGACAGCCCAACGTTTTCTTTGCTCAGTGGTGGGACAATAAAAGCTAATTTAGAGCAATCACAATGACGTCACTCCACCGGATGGTGAGCGGTCGTGAGGTCCAAAAGTTAGATCGACAGGCATAAAAGAACAAACCGCGCCTGTCACCGTCACGTTGAATGCCCACTGAGAGGCCGCTACACGCGCCGCCTAAAAATTATCCTTACACTAGTTATGTTCGTCCGCGTACAAATCTAATTATATTGTAATAGAAGTTTTGAATTATTTATATGATACAATAGGCTATTATGGCTAAGAATTGTAATTAGTCCGTCTTACTTATTCAAAAATAAAAGACACGTATTTTTATATTTGTAAATTAGACTAAAAATTACAAAGTTACAACCCGTTGAAATTACGCGTGACGTCACTCGGTGAGGCATTTTTACGGGAGCGAGTGACGTCAAAGACCCCCCACTCCTAACTATTGATGCCTTGTATCTTTGCTATTGTTTATTGGAATGAAAAAAAATACGTGTTAAAAGACACGTATTTTTTGAATAAGCTTTTAGCTTACTCAAAAAAGACTTAGACTGACTAATTACAATTTTTAGCCATAATAGCCTATTAATAACCTATCAACATTACACAAACAGCAATAAAGAATGTACATCATAATATAAATTATGTACAACTCGCAAGCATTTAACAAACACATGCACAGATAGGTAAATATATTTCATTTTTGATGTTGTTAGGGGTAGAGATTAAATTGAATCAATATTGGAAGCGCTTTTCAGAACAATCAAACAGTGGCGTAATTGAAAACGTTCTACTAACTAAATTATCACGACGGAATACAAAAATTCCCATTCTTAAAATAAAGGGCAGCTAGAACAAATGTAAACTTGCGTTGGCCGCTTTACGACGTATTCGTGATTTCCACTGAAAACCAGAGTTATGGCAAATAAATATTTGCTATGACAGTATAGTTGAGTGGACACCATTTTCGCCACATCACACAAAGTACCTAGCTAGAGTTTATCATTTTTTGTTACTGTGTTTCTTTAATTATTTTTGTTATTGTGTTATTTTGCGTAATTGAGTGCCAAATAAAGCTTGTCTTATTCTTTATTCTTATTAAATTCAAAAAGACACAAACCAATGAAGTATTTAAAAGTGTGGCGGCGAAAACGTCTTATTTCCCCAGAAACACAACGGGTTTTTCTTATACATACAGTAGCGCATCATCAATAAATGTTCACTGCTGGACATAGGTCTCCCCCAAAGAAAATCCCCTTACATCCGTATTGACAAACGTTACTATGCGACCCGCGGATGCACAGGTACCCAAAAACCTATTCGACGGCACTTGAGTGCCGGTCGTCATTGTGAATGACGTATATCCCATAGTGTTGTTAGTTTTCATAGACAAGTATTGTTTGTGGATACAGGTGCTAGTCACCACTTTTGACAGTTTGCATGGTGGACACCATCATCATCATCATCAGCCCGTGTAAGTCCACTGCTGGACATAGGCCTCTTCTATTGTTTGCCACCTTGATCGATTTTGGATTTTTGGTGCGCACCAAGTAGGTTTTATTTGTGCCCAGGTAAATGCTGCTGGCAAAACGACTGGTGGCGGTAAAACCATCACGATAGAAGGCGTAGCTAAATAGCACAGGCTGATGACGAGCAGCAGCGTCACCGGGGCAAGAAGCTACGCCCTGCGATCGCCAACCCGCCTGCCCAGCGTGGCGATTATGGGTATATCCTCCAGAAGTTTGCCCTAGGTGGCGAACAACTGGAGAGGCCTATGTCCAACAGTGGACTGCAATAGGCTGATGATGATGATGAAACGCTGCTACCCGTTTCCCGATATTCCCATAGTCGTATTCTACGGCACCCACGGGATGAGAACGGGGTCCCAGGGCCGTCTCTACCAGGGGGCGCAAGGGCGCCCGGGGGCGCCTGCCGGGCGCTGCCTGGGGCGGCGCGGCACAGGTCCCCGGGGGACCCCCACGAGGGCACAGGTTGAGTCCGGCACCCCTGGGCCGAATATACAAGTCCGAAACTCACACAGGCATGTTAACAAATCTGTTATTATTATGGAAATATTTATACATCGCACCCCTGAGATTAAAATTAAAACAACGTTTGGAACCGACACAATATAAATTTATCTTTTCACGCGCGACCCCTTTGTTAAAGGCCTGTAATGTTATGCTTATTTGTTTCTCCATAACTTCCTCGTGGAAGGGGATTATAGGGAACAATATTCTCCTGACCCAATTTCGGACACGGCGGCCAATTTTGATGGAAACTTGGATCGACGTAGAAGATATTACTGTGCACAAGTTTGTTCGTTACCTCAGATGTACATTCTGGCTCTTGCATTCTCAGAATCTGTTACGAAGATCGTACGTTAACAAGCTTCTGCAATTGTAGTAGTACATATGTATCGTGTATCACCAAGATTACGGGTTGTTGCTTATATACCAACCTCACCTGCCCGTGGTGCATCCTGCCGAATAACGAACGAGGCGCTGGCAACCGACTGGTGGCGGTAAATTATAACCATCACAATTGACGATGTAGATACATACCACAGACCGATGACGGGTAGTAGCGTCACCGGAGCGAGAAGTTACGCCCTACGAGATCGCCAACCCGCCTGCCCAGCGTGACGATTACCTTTATTCCCAGTTGTCCCCTCTGGCCTTGTCCCCCGGGGTGACAGCTGGGAATTGACTTCCCATTTGTCACCGGGGTGACAATTCGTGCCAACTGTTCCCTTTGACTTCTGACTAGAGGGGACAAATGGGACGTCTGTTTCCCAGTTGTCACCTGGTGGGGGGACAATTGGGAAGACGGGAATAATAAAAAAAGAACATGTAATTTCCATAGATTTTCCATTTTTTCTTTGTTGTGCTACATATAATCAAATTTAAAAAAAACAGCAATGTTTGACTTTCAACATTATTGACTACACATTGTCAAGAAAGTATATATGTTGCAGTCAGAACCCTTAACCTGTCAAAAGTACTATTGACTAGCAAAATCAGTCAAAAGTACTTTTGACCATATGCTTTGGTCAATAATACTTTTAACTAAAATAACAGTTAAAAGTACTTTTGCCCAATGGAGCTGGTTAAAAGTACTTTTGACTAAGTTTTTCCGTCAAAAGTGGTTTCGACTGGTTGTATCAGTCAAAATTCTTAAAATTGGTGGTCGATAAAAATAACAACAAACGCACATATAAACTTTAATATTACTCATACCTATTCTCTTCTTCTCGAGACTAAAACTCTGAGATCAATTTATGTCTGGTGGTCAGCAAGTTCTCGTGGAGACAGGTGTTCGGATACGCGGGACTCTGAAGCAGGTGTGCCATAGCTTCTGGAGCGACACCACATACGCACCGATTGGCAAATACGTCTAAAAAGCCTCACCTTGACAGATTGTCCTTACAGCGGCCAACCTTAGTGCGCAGCCTGTACAGAGTCTTCTACATTAGCCAGGTCAAGGTGTACCCCAGCAAGCCCCCCGCCGCCAGGTCTCCTTTTACGCCGTTATCTGCCGCAAGAGTTGCGCAAGATCGAGGTCCTGGGCGACAGTGACAAAGACGGAGCACCCACTGACTCAGGCGTCACCCGAGGCGCATTAGGAGGGTGCAACAGGGGCTTTTTAGTGGGTATTCTCTGCTGACGCGAAGCGAGTCCCACATAACCTGCTGACCCCCCGGCCAGCGGGTATGCGTAAATTTGCATTTCTCCCCGATGAAATAAAAAAAGGGAGAGCAATGCCAAAACGTATGCGCTGCCGTGTTCATCGAGCCACTGTCGCACTGACGGCATAGAAGTAGACCCCATAAGTACAGACCGAAGCACCCATGTCCTGTGAGAATTTTTACGAAATGTATTTAAATGTTTACGCACATACAAGATACAGTCAAAAATATGGAAAAATGGAAAATCTATGAAAATTACATGTTCTTTTTTTATTATTCCCGTCTTCCCAATTGTCCCCCCACCAGGTGACAACTGGGAAACAGACGTCCCATTTGTCCCCTCTAGTCAGCCGTCAAAGGGAACAGTCGGCACGAAATGTCACCCCGGTGACAACCGGGAAGTAAATTCCCAGTTGTCACCCCTGGGGACAGGGCCAGAGGGGACAACTGGGAATAAAGGGACGATTATGGGTATATCCTCCAGATATTTGCCATGTGACGAACAACTGGAGAGGCCTATCTATGTCCAGCAGTGAACTGTGATGATAGGCTGATGATGAAGAGCGTTGATTTATATAACCGTACATAATGAATTATTAATTTCAGAAACATGTTGGTATGTGGCGGTTTTATGAACTGTTGCTTCCTGCAAAAGAGACAATAGCGTAAACCACCATCCATCAATAAAGATATAATATAATCCACTTAACGTTCTAATGGTATGTGAAAGTTTAAACGTTTCATAACTTCTAAATGGGTTCAGATGCAGAGGGATTGTTGGACCTAAATTGATTAAACTACCGTTAACGTTACAAACAACTTTACTGGTAATTTTAGAATAATAATATGGCAGCTTTATACTCGTACTACCGGGTATTTTGGTACTAAATGAATAATATCCCTACGTTAACGATTTTATTAATGACTAGCTGTGCCAGCGGCGTCGCACGCGTGGATATCGGGTTTCAAAACTAACGGACTTCCATAAAATGATGCCCAAATCTTAAGTTAGACCTCTAGCAATACATTGGTGAAAACCACATTCAATTCCATGCAGTACTTTTTGCGTGATGCTCAATCAAACATTCAGATAAAAAATTCTCCCGTTTTCCCAACACTTCTCTTCACTGCTCTGCTCCTATTGATTGTAGCGTGATGAAACGTATCATATAACCTGCACAGGAGTATGATGAATAATTGTACCAAGTTTCGTTAAAACCCGTTGAGTAGGTAATTTTTGTTTCTATAACGAACATACAGACAGACAGAAAGACAGACGGACAGACAGACAGTCAGATAAAAATTTTACTGATTGCATTTTTGGCATCAGTATCGATCACTAATCACCCCCTGATACTTTTTTTGTAAATATATTTTAGAAGCTGAAACGCCAGTGCAAAACTATCTACCTATACCTACTTCACTTAAAAATAAATACTTATAACTACTTTAATTAATAAAAGTACCTACGCTTAATAATTTTTAATTTGAACGAATATTTTACAATATAACAACAAAAGAAATTCAAATAAACTATTTAAAAACTAAAAGTCGCGCTGATAAGCACGGTTTCTCAATATCAATTATTGTCTGTCAATAAGGTCGATCGCTCTGAACGCATCAACAGCCAAATATTGAATGAAGCTAGCTCTCGGACCTCCCGCCTTTTTATACCCTACCGCCGCCGCGACCCGTGTCGAGCGCGGCAACCGTTACACGAAAATAATCCTTATAGCATGATTCAGTATTCACGTGCGACGGCGCGATGGCTTATTAATTTCATGTATAAGTTTGGTGTTTCTATACCGATTTCTATGATTCTTTTTTTATTGAATAGGTAATAATGATAACTTTTTTAAATTAGGGATGAATGAGAGTATTATAAACGTAAGAGTTAACAAATATAATCAGAATGCTCCGAACTGCTAAGCTATCAGGAGTTACACGTGTTATTGTGAGTCAACCATAAAAGATAGACATATGCTGTTGCGGGATATTTTTTAGTCAATTTTATGTAAAATATTTCTGTCATACATAATTTCTATGTAACTTTAACCATTAAGGCTGCACACGCGACGGAAGCTTAAAAAATGGAGTAACTTCTCCCGTTTTCCCAACATTTCCCTTCACTACTCTGCTCCTATTGATAGTAGCGTGATGAAAAGTACCCTATAACCTGCCCAGGAGTATGAAGAATAATTGTACCAAGTTTCGTTAAAATCCGTCCAGTAGTTTTTGTTTCTATAAGGAACATACAGACAGACAGACAGACAGACAGACAGACAGACAGACAGACAGACAGACAAAAATTTTACTGATTGCATTTTTGGCATCAGTATCGATCACTAATCACCCCCTGATAGTTATTTTGAAAATATATTTCATGTACAGAATTGACCTCTCTACAGATTTATTATAAGTATAGATAGATCAGGCCGACCGCTTTCAGATAAACGTCATTCCTTTGGGTTGCGGTTTTCACCACCAATGTATTGCTAGAGGTCTAACTTAAAATTTAGGCAACATTTCATAGAAGTCCGTTATTTTTGAAACCCGATATTCACTCGTGACGTTGCTAGCACAGCTAGTAATACTAATAATTGGTTTGGTAGCCTTATAAACCATAAATATTAAATAAATGGTTCAGTTAACAGTCTCAAAAATGAATGGCTAAATGTCCCATGGGATTACTCAACAGGACTTACTGAAAACCAGCGTGTGGCTTCTTTGTTTAATGCTGACTTTAATCCTATTGTTTTGGACGTCGAAGCACCCGTGTCCTTTATGGTAATAGGTACATAAATACACTAACGTGTTAGTGAGCGTGTACTATTAGGTATAAGAGTATGGTATCCAAAAATAATAAACAATCTTCTTATTTCTTATTAAACATTTGATAACCTCATTTAATGTAAAATTGAGTTTACTTCACCGGTTCTATTTAGGTAACAGGCCTTAATATTCATCGAAACTAAGTTACGTTTCGCGTACCTAAATGGATTCACAAACAAATTAATGTCAAGAGTTAGCAATTATTACAACTATTATTGAGACAAAGTACTAAAGTGTTTTCTGAGCTCAGAACCGTTTCTATCAAGAGGAGATCTGACCTGCCCTAAGTTGACCTTTTAGTCAGAAGCGTTAACACTTAAAATTACTTTGTTTTAACAGATTTATTTGTGTCCTGAATTTGTTCTGAGTAGGCAAGGGCGTCATTTTAAAATCGTTTAAACTGTAAAAATAATCGTTTTTAAGGGTTTGTAAGGGTCAAGATTAGGTATATTTTTCATTAATGAGCACAATAATATAGGTGTACTGTACTTAGTAGTGCCCTGTCAAACCCGAACAGCAAATCGGTGAAACTTATAAGAAATAACGTTCTATCGAAGAAATACGTTTCTAATAACGTGAATAATCTAGTCATAAGTTGTATTAGGTAGTATATGCTATAGCGGAGCTGTCTTGGTCATAGGTATAGCTTGACCAGACTCTTAAATAAAATTACAAAAGTATCTTTCATTTATAGGTACAAATTGAAATGATAATTACCCTCACTGAAAAGCGAGAGATAAATCCATTTAAATTTAGAAACAGGGTTCAAAAAGGGACAAAAGTATGACCTCGCAATGTTTAAAATAAAGGCCCGAAGCCACGTGCTTTCAACCGATTTTTTCTCAATCTAATTTAGGTAAATTGAGCAACATCTACCTTGAGATTGACAGTTCAATTACTCGACTCAATCGTGTCTCGAGAGTTCCTTAAGTGGGGTCCCGAATTTAAGTTTTATAAAGGAAACTGAGAAGTCCCAAGTGTAATTGAACGCATAACGAATTGAGCTTCATATTTATAACAGCCCTTGAGTTACAATAGTCGTGATTTTCTAGGAAAGTCGCTTGTTTTACGGTTCCTATTCTATCGGTCCGACGGTATTACTTAACTTCTTTTCTTCCTTTCAAGATTCTTCACCCCTTGCTCCCTCTTTTAATCATCGGACGAGGAGACACGACGAGTAGAAATAGTCACATTTATATGGTGCAAGTTAGAAAGACACAACACGTTTAGCTTCTACTCTCTCATTCATAGAGTGTTATTACATACAAATAAGATTCATCAAATTGGGATGTACCTATCATCTTTCCGCTCCAAGCCAATCTCAGCTGCCCGTGATGCATCCTGCCGAACAACAAACGACCACCGACCGGCAACCGACTGGTGGCGGTATAACCATCACAATTGAAGGCGGAGCTACATACCACAGACCGATGACGGGCAGCAGCGTCACCGGAGCGAGAAGCTACGCCCTGCGATCGCCAACCCGCCTGCCCAGTGTGGCGATTATGGGTAGGTATATCCTACAGATGTTTGCCCTAGGTGGCGAGCAACTGGAGACGCCTATGTCCAGCAGTGGACTGCAATAGGCTGATGATGATGATGATATAAACATATCGGTGAAGGTCGTTGTATAGCGGGATCCTATACTAAGATATCAAGCAATGAATGTGTCAGGACGGCTCGTTTCGGGTTCGCGTTCATTGTGTGTCACATTTCATCGGATCGCTTGTGAAATGTGTTTCCGGCTTTAGTGGCATTACACTGGGCGATTGGTCTGTAGTCTGTACGATCCGTCGTATCACACCAATCGTAACAACGAATCGAACGAAAGTGTATGTCGGAATTTAAAGCGGTCGATTTATTCGTACGGTATAATGTTACTGTAAAAGCTCGAACTGCAGTAAATCCTAAGATCTACCAATTCCCATTACCAACCTGCAGTAAATCCTAAGATCTACCAATTGCGATTACCTGAACATAAATAAAACCTACTGAAGTCATCAGTCTATATTTATATATATTTACCTATTAACAAAATAAAATGTATCAGTTGTCTAGCACCCATAGTACAAGCTTCGGCTTAGTTTAGGGCTAGATGGCGATATGGCCCAGCGTGGCATGTCTTGGGTTATTTATTTATTTACGTATATATCTCATATTAAGACATGTAACATGAGTAACATTTTAATCCGTATAGAAAAAAAGTACATTCATGCATACGATAGTATACGGGTTGCATGCGAATACGTAAATATTTTAAACTCCAATCGCGCTCATCGTTTCGGAATTGGAATGAATGGGAATTTCATTCCAATATCGCATACTCACTCGAAAGTCTGGAATCGCGCAAATCCGAATCACGCGTGAATGCGAATTAAGTATACAAACATTCTTTCAATCTCCAAAATGTGTATTGTTGGCAAACAGTAACTATTCTAACTAGCTACAGCCCGCGGGTTTTGCACCGCGTGATATGTAAAATGATAGAATTACTTTTAGTGTTTAGGTCAGTAAACACGGTAATTGTCGGGTTGGTTGACTTCACACATTCTTAGAATTGACTGGCTCGGTGGCCCAATTGGTAGTGACCTCTGCCTTCTGAGCCAAGGGTCGTGGGTTCGATCCCCACACATTACAAACATTTGTGTGCATGAACATGTCTGTTTGTATTGGTCTGGGTGTTTTCTATGTATAATATGTATTTATTTACAAAAAAAAATGTATCTAAGTAAGTTTATCAGTTGTCTAGTACCCATAATACAAGTTTCGGCTTAGTTTGGGGCTAGTTGGCGCTGTGTGGCCCAGCGTGGCATGTCTTGGGTTATTTATTATTATTTACTAGCTGTGCCAGCGGCGTCGCACGCGTGTATATCGGGTTTCAAAAATAACGGACTTCCATAAAATTCCTATCTATACCTAGTGCCTAAGTTTCAAGTTAGACCTCTAGCAATACATTGGTGAAAACAGCATTCAATTCCATGCAGTAGTTGCAGGTAAAAATGACTCCAGTTTTCCCAACATTTCCCGTCACTGCTCAGCTCCTATTGATTGAAGCGTGATGAAAAGTATTCTATAACCCGCCCAGGAGTATGAAGAATAATTGTACCAAGTTTCGTTAAAATCCGTTTAGTAGTTTTTGTTTCTATAACGAACATACAGACAGACAGACAGACAAAAATTTTACTGATTGCATTTTTGGCATCAGTATCGGTCACTAATCACCCCCTGATAGTTATTTTGGAAAAATATTTCATGTACAGAATTGACCTCTCTACAGATTTATTATAAGTATAGATAGCTGTGCCAGCGGCGTCGCACGCGTGTATATCGGGTTTCAAAAATAACGGACTTCCATAAAATTCCTATCTATACCTAGTGCCTAAGTTTCAAGTTAGACCTCTAGCAATACATTGGTGAAAACAGCATTCAATTCCATGCAGTAGTTGCAGGTAAAAATGACTCCAGTTTTCCCAACATTTCCCGTCACTGCTCAGCTCCTATTGATTGAAGCGTGATGAAAAGTATTCTATAACCTGCCCAGGAGTATGAAGAATAATTGTACCAAGTTTCGTTAAAATCCGTTTAGTAGTTTTTGTTTCTATAACGAACATACAGACAGACAGACAAAAATTTTACTGATTGCATTTTTGGCATCAGTATCGGTCACTAATCACCCCCTGATAGTTATTTTGGAAAAATATTTCATGTACAGAATTGACCTCTCTACAGATTTATTATAAGTATAGAAGAAGATAATTGTTTCACAAATGTACAAATTTCCCTAAGGAGCAGCACAGACGACAGACTATCCGTGACGCACTTTTTTGTAATTATATGCAGTAACGCACACGACGCACATCTTCGATCATTCTGTCGGCAGACCTAGACGCTCTTTTTAAATGTCTCAGACGCAGACTCTATCGCACAAAAAGTGTGCCGTCTGCGCTGCACCTTAGAGCGTCAAATAAACTCGACCAAAGGTACAAATAAACATTTGAAAGGGGGAAATTACTAATTGCCCTTTTATCTAAAGGGGAATGCATTAGGCACCTTTCCGCCGCCTCTCCTGGAAGAGACGGGGTAGTGTGTGGGACTCACACTTCCCTGAATAGGAGGGCATACCCACTAAACCCCCTGTATCATCATCATCGGCCTACAAACGTCCACAGCTGGACACAGGTTTCCCCCAACGACAACTAACATTTGGGAGAACTTGTCATAATAATTTTACACTGTAGGTCTTCTTCTTCTTCTTCTCAGCATTTTTGTGTCCACTGCTGAACATATGCCTCCTTTCTGGAATCCCAGAGCGTTCTAGATGCGGCGTCTTTGGTCCAGGTCGGCCCTGCCTTTACAGTACGTACCTACTACTATAGATTTGATCTTTTAATAAACCTACATAAAAAAACATGCGTGACAGTAACCACATTCCATTTGATAGATGATACCCGGCATCCGTTCCGGCGTGATACGTGACAAAAGGGTCAACCACTACATCACGGTCGCGTTCAGATCGGGAAACAAACTTATTGCGTTCCCACGGGCACAGAGGAAAAGATCCCAAAATGCGGAATAAGTTTAGACACGCTGGGATGTCGCTCCAAAACACCCTCACCTGCTCGAGGTGCATTCCGCTCCATAACAAACGTAGCTCTGGTAAGTGACGGTATAACCATCACGATCATAGGCGTAGCTAAATACCACAGGCCGGTGACGGGCAGCAGCGTCACCGGTGCTAAAAGCTACGCCCTGCGATCGCCAACCCGCCTGCGCAGCGTGGAAATTAAGGGTAAATCCTCCAGGTGTTTTACTAAAGTGGCGAACAATTGGAGAGGCCTATGTCCAGCAGTGGACTGCGATGGGCTGATGATGATTTAAAATAATTATGGTATTTTATCTTACATTGGACATATTTTCCCTTCTTCCCTAGTGGCATTATGTACGCGTGAATATAAGATGTCTTCAAGTTCCTCGAGGCGTTTTAACTTAATATCTTACTGAGACGTCTGGCCGTAAAAAAATTGTGTTAAAAAATGCATTCGACCTTATCGACCTATCCCTAGGGAGAGAAGCCTTGATTAGAGTATGTAAGAGATATTGTGAACAAGTGTTTAAGCAAACACTGACCTAGGTACTCTCTATTAAATGATGTTTACCTACGTAATCCGATTAGTCGACAAATTCCAGTTAAATTTGATCCGACCCGAGATTCGAACTCGCGACGTCTCGGCAGTCCGGTAGCACCTGTGACCACTAGACCATCGAGACATTTACTCATTAGACTAATCTTACTTCCAACTAATACATTGCTCCGATCCCAAAGTAAGAAGCTTAAGCACTTGTATTATGGGTATCAGACAACGAAGGTGCCACAGATAAATACTTAAATACAAATGTAAACACCCAGATACGGAACACACAAGTGTTCATCACATTTATTTATAAGGTACAACCTTCGTTGTTCTAAAATATATAACTAGCGGGATTTAACGCGCATACCTTTTTTAAAAACCCGACGTTCGTTCTTCGTTGTTCTGATACCTATAACACACACACAGTTACTTACTTTGGTATCGGATCAAAGTATGTGATATTGTCTGATATTTACTTATTTAAAATGCATCTACGTGGTAATATCCATTTCAATTATATGTCTGCAAACTGTCAAAGTGCTAATCTGTTGCGGAAGCCGGGAGCCGGCGGAGGGTTTTGGTATCAAAGCATTAGGTCTCTTGAACATTAATTATAATATCGGCTCCCTTAATGGATAAGTTCGTGGCGGATTAGTTCCTGACAGGTTGAATCATTCGCACCAGCGCTATCATAATTAAATTATGTACACACCATTATAAGATTATTAGATAATCTCCTAAAAATAACAGCATGTTCAAACATATTTTAAAACCAATTTGGCAGGCGGGTTGGCGATCGTAGGGTGTAGCTCCTCGCCACTCGCTCCGGTGACGCTGCTGCCCGTCATCGGCCTGTAGTATTTAGCTACGACTTCAATCGTGATGGTTGTACCGCCCCCGGTAGGTTGCCAGCGCCTCGTTCGTTATTCGGGAGGGTGCACCACGGTCAGGTGAAATTGGCTTGGAAAGAAAAGATGATAGGCCGCTCCTTTTCATCCCTGTTGTATGATACTTATTTTCATTTTGATAATTTCATAAATACCTAAATAATTGAACATTTCATTCGAGTCAATATTAGTGGAATGAAATGTTACATAAATATCACGATAAAAGTCATTAAAAGAACATTTATGGAGCCTACGATTAATTTTCGACCAAATTATGACTGGTGGAACTCTTGGCCATTCGATATTAAATGTTATGCTTGTGAAAACGACGCGGTTGCCCTGGTTTCTTAGTGTCATAATCTAAATATGGCCTATAATATGGAATATGGCTTCGAGATAGGTTACTTTATACCAAAATACCTTACTTCCAAATGTAAGGAAGTGTATGTAAATGCTCCAAGTCACCTGCCCGTGGTGCATCCTGTCGAATAACAAACGACGCTCTGGCAATCGACTGGTGGCGGTATAACCATCGCAATTGAATCAATAAAATACCACAGATTGAAGCCGGGCAGCAAGTTCATCGGAGCGAAGAGATGTGCCCTGCGATCGCGTGGCGATTATGGGTAAACCCGCCAGATTTTTTCTCAAAATGGTGAAAAACTGGAGAAGTCTATATCCAGCAGAAATTTAGGCTGAAGAATATTATTGTTTAGTCACAAAAGGATAACCGGCGTTAGTATTAAATTGGTCAACAAATTCCGTTGTGGTAATACAAACAATATTTAAACGAGATCAAAGGCCTAACAGTTTCCCTGTCCGTCGGTTTTTTTCATCCGCGCAAATATTTTGTTATTTTGTTTTGTAGACCCGGGCTTAACCCAAATACAAGTTAAATATCTACATAATTAGCTAACTTTAAGGCGTTGCTGTTGGTTCGTTAGGGCTTTGAATAAAGGGGTTGTGATGAGGGATGAAAAACAATATTTACTTATTACAGTTTTTTGCAACGTGAAAGATTCGGTACGCCTTTTTTTATAACTTAAGACACGCCATGCTTAGCCACATATCCGGGGTGTGTGCCTCACACTTCCCAGGACGGGAGGGTATGGATACCCTCCCGTTTTTTCATAAGCTGTCCTGCCAAAAGCTGTCAAAATCTGTCAGGAAAAGATTGCTACTAACGATAAGACCGCCTAAATTGGACAACATTGTATACTTTATCTTCATCATCATCCTATATCAGTCCACTGCTGGACGGAGAGCCCAATGTTCGCTACTTTGATCAATCCACAGTGTGGATTGATCTTGGGCTTCTCTCATCCAGCACTTGCCAGCCGTCCTGCGCAAATCGTCACTCCAACTGGCTTGAGACGCGGTCTCCACTCCAGAACTTGTGAACCCCAACGGTTATCGGCTCTGCCGCTAATGTGACTAGCCCACTGCCACTTCAGCTTACTAATCCAGTGAGCTATATCCGTGACTTTGGTTCTCTGCCGGATCACCTCATTTCTACATACTTTGTCTAGTTCTAAGTTAATTTGTTTGGTGTACAATAAAGAGTAATACTATGTTTTTAGTTGGCAGAGTGTTAGAGGTTTGTATATCAAGTCTTGGGGAAAACTGCTTTATTTGGCGATGCGCTGTAATGTGGCGAAAATCCTATTAAGTCGGTGCGCAGGGATTAAACTGAAATGGAATTACAACAACGCAGCGATGTATATGTTACAATGTTTGGATTTGTTTATAGAGCGTATTTAATCGGTCATTATGGCTTCTCTTCACTTAATAAAACTCATAAGTATATGGTGGTTGATGTTGAGCATGACTTCACAAATATTAGAAACATCATCATCATCATCAGCCTATTGCAGTCCACTGCTGAACATAGGTCTCTCCAGTGTCATTCGCCACTTAGGGCAAACATCTGGAGGATATACCCATAACCGTCCCGCTGAGCAGGCGGGTTGGTGATCGCAGGACGCAGCTTCTTGCTTCGGTGACGCTGCTACCCGTCATCGGCCTGTGATATTTAGCTACGCCTTCAATTGTGATGGTCATGCCGCCACCAGTCGGTTGCCAGCACCTCCTTTGTTATTGTGCAGGATGCACCACGGGCAGGTGAAGTTAGCTTGAAAAAGATGATACGCTAATGATGAACTATTGGGGTAAATTAGAGCACTAGAAATGGTATCCATTTCTAGGCAATCGTAGGACGCTATCAGACCAGATGGAATGATGACTTTCACAAGACGGCTGGCAAGTGCTGGATGCAAGAAAAGAAGCCCGGGGTTAAGCAAAATGACGAACAATTTGACATGCCTATGTCCTGCAGTGAACTGCAAGAGGCTGATGATGAAAATGTCGCTCAACGCACACCAAAACATATTTTCTCATGGGGTTTCCAAGTAAAATCTAATTATCACAGCGTACCTAAGTACCTACTTATATTTCCTATATTAATAGGTACTGCCGGATCGTTACTAGACTTCTTAGCTATTTAACAGAAGAAATGGAATATTATTCCGAATAATAGCATAATAGGCAATAATACTCGTATATTCTTTATTCTTTTCAACGAAAGCTCTTGAGCGCTTATTGGATTTAGATCTATTTATAAAAGTACTAATGAATTATGAAAATAATATTATTTTCTCATTTCATTCTACGTTTGAAAACGAAAAATTAAGGATATTCAACCCTAAGGACTTTGCCGATATTTATACAGAATATATAAGTAATATAATCTTCGCTCGAATTGAGCTGCCCGTCCGGGGAAGGACCTCCACCCTATAAAATACCGCAGCCAAATGACCTTCGGGTCGTGTTTCTGCTGGTGAGTAGGGTGTCCGGAGCTCGTGGGGGGTTAGGGTTGGGCCGGCATGGCGGTGGCAACTGACAGGTAACTGACTAGTTACTTGCCAGTTATCACAGCGACTGGGGCCTCTCTTTCGCTTTCCATCAGGCGTAGGGAAGCCATTGTGTCGAGCCACTATAAAAAAAAGACACGTTCACGCACACAAATACTTGTACTGTGCGGATCACTACAAACCCGAATCTTCGGAAATAGACTTCGTGTACTGGCCCTCTAGGTGCCAATTTTAATGCTGTCGTTTTTTCATTACAGTACATCAATCGCTGTTAATGGCTTGTCGCCACGGCGCCTAGGGGCCAGCCGGGCGTGACCCTTTCGCAACAAATTGTATTTACCAAGCTATCAAGCTATTTATAGCCTTACGACACGTTTGACAGGATCGTTTAGAAAGATATAATTTATCGCACCAACGCGTCATTCCACACACATTAAGTGGGAGAAAATAAATTAAGTTCATACAAGTTCATTAGTCGGCTGCCAAAGGACTTATGTATGTTGCACACGTGTCATAGAAGGGGACTCCGAAATAAATAAATAAATACTCCAAGACAAGCCACACTGGGCCACACAGCGCCGTCTAGCCCCAAACTAAGCCGAAGCTTGTACTATGTGTACGAGATATCAGTTGTCTTACTTAAATACTTTTTTTTTGTAAATAAATACATATTATACATAGAAAATACCCAGATCAATTACAAACAGACATGTTCATGAACACAAATGTTTGTACTGTGCGGGGATCGAACCCACGACCCTTGGCTCACAAACCATATTATCGTTATCTACGATGGAACGCGCTCACCCAGCAAAACCGATTCACTCTCGCCTTGAACATCGGAATATTATATCTCTCGGAGAACAAGAAGCCCGGAAAAGAGTTCCATAGTTTAGCCGTTCGCACTATGAAGGTAGAAGCGAAACGATCGTTTGTTACTCTTTGACGCAAAAACTATTATTATATATAGGAATTTTAATGAAACTTAAACAGTAATATAGGATGGGATGTAAGGGAGAGTCCTAACATCTTTTCGCTCCAAGCCAACGTCACCTGCCCTTGGTGCATCCTGCCGAATAACAAACGAGGTGCTGGCAACCTACTGGTGGCGGTATAGCCATCACAAATCAAGGCGTAGCTTAATATTATAGGCCGATGATAGGCAGCAGCGTCACCGGAGCGAGAAACTATGCCCTGCGATCGCCAACCCGCCTGCCCAGCGTGGCGATTATGTGTATATCCTCCAGATGTTTGCCCAAAGTGGCGAAGAACTGGAGAGGCTTATGTCCAGCAGTGGACTGCAATGGGATGATGATGAAACAGTAATATAGTTTATACATTAGATTCATACATAGGCTAGGACTTATCAAAGAGGAAGCAGCGAGTGAATTAATATTATTTATTAAATGAACATAGAGGAACCGGACGTTTGGTTAAGAGATTGCTAGCTCTGCTTGTACAAATAATCTTCAGTATTACATCTCTACATTAGACTACCCATCACAAGATTGGCTATATTACCTGGAAAACGCTTGATTGAATGCTCCTCTATCGACGTGCATCGTATCGTACATATAATTCAAACACTGAATCCTTTTCAAATGACATCCCTTTTGGTTGACACATACAGACGGAAACAAAAGTCGAAACTGTATCGCATACCTGACAAAACAAATTGATATTGCCAGTAAGGTTCGTGAACTGGAAAAAGATATATTGGGACCCTGAAATTTTGCTATGGCTTACGCGTCCAAGCATTGTGATCATAATATTTCCAGTCTATATCTATATTTATATGATGATATAACTTCATCAGCCTGCAAATGTTTTTATTTGTTTATAATGTCAATGTTATAATGTTTGATAAATTTGCGATTATTGCTGCTTTCTTCCGCTTGATATTCCGCTAAACAGGGAGCCCAAGTCGCTCTAACAATACTGTTTGGTCGGAAACCTAGTTTTCCAGTCAGACACCATAGCCATGCTGGTCCACAAGATGCCTTTTCACGCTTCCTTTAAAGGAAGCTTCGTTACTCTACGTTATAGGAAGGTGAAAGCGCATGTGCTGGCGTAGAGTCACAGATTAATAAATAGTTACAGAGTTCCATATTTTGATAGTACGGCATAGGTAAAAAATACTGATATTCTAGAAATTCAACGTCTAATGAATAATATATGTTCATATATGTTCGAATACATTCTATTATGTAGGTATGTAAATAATATAATGTATTTAAAAGAAAAATATGTAGTACTTGGAAACGACATAGACTTTCCATGTACTTACTACAGTTTCTGTTTTCAGAAACACACGGCTTTTATTGGTCAAAATTTAATACGCAAAGGAATATTACCGCCCAGTACAACTCGAGACGTAAGTAAGCTATTCTCATATACTCGTAGCTATACCCCAGGGAGTGGGATGCTACTGTGATGCTAGTGTTTCACTGAGACACAGAAATGCTTACAAATTCTATTACACAGTGAAACAGAATTGTTAAGCATTTTGGCAGGCATGTGCCTCGTATACGATATTTGAAACTATGTAGGCATCGTTTGGTAGTGACTATAACCGGATTATAATAGTTTGAGTTTTGTTCCCCAAATGTATTGTTGTGGATTGTCATTGTGGATGGCCTATGTCCAGCAGTGGACGTTTGCAGGCGAACGATGGTGGTGGTGATGATGGCTTGGGAAAACAAAGCCATCCCAAAGTTTACATCTTTTCATCACCATCATCATCAGCCTATTGCAGTCCAGTTGTTCGCCATTTAGGGCAAACTTCTGGAGAGTATCGCTACTTACCACATCGCCATGGTCGCGTAGGGCAGCCAGCACAGCGCGAACAAGGCCACGATGGTGACGGTCATGCGCAGCATGCGTGCTGCCGCTGCGGTCCGCCGCTGCCCACGCCTGGCCGGTACTCACCACAGCGCCATGGTGGCGTAGGGCAGCCAGCACAGTGCGAACACGGCCACGATGGTGACGGTCATGCGCAGCGTGCGTGCTGCCGCTGCGGTCCGCCGCTGCCCACGCCTGGCCGGTACTCACCACAGCGCCATGGTGGCGTAGGGCAGCCAGCACAGTGCGAACACGGCCACGATGGTGACGGTCATGCGCAGCGTGCGTGCTGCCGCTGCGGTCCGCCGCTGCCCACGCCTGGCCGGTACTCACCACAGCGCCATGGTGGCGTAGGGCAGCCAGCACAGTGCGAACACGGCCACGATGGTGACGGTCATGCGCAGCGTGCGTGCTGCCGCTGCCCCTGCCTGGCCGGTACTCACCACAGCGCCATGGTGGCGTAGGGCAGCCAGCACAGCGCGAACACGGCCACGATGGTGACGGTCATGCGCAGCGTGCTTGCTGCCGCTGCCCCCGCCTGGCCGGTACTCACCACAGCGCCATGGTGGCGTAGGGCAGCCAGCACAGCGCGAACACGGCCACGATGGTGACGGTCATGCGCAGCGTGCTTGCTGCCGCTGCCCCCGCCTGGCCGGTACTCACCACAGCGCCATGGTGGCGTAGGGCAGCCAGCACAGCGCGAACACGGCCACGATGGTGACGGTCATGCGCAGCGTGCTTGCTGCCGCTGCCCCCGCCTGGCCGGTACTCACCACAGCGCCATGGTGGCGTAGGGCAGCCAGCACAGCGCGAACACGGCCACGATGGTGACGGTCATGCGCAGCGTGCTTGCTGCCGCTGCCCCCGCCTGGCCGGTACTCACCACAGCGCCATGGTGGCGTAGGGCAGCCAGCACAGCGCGAACACGGCCACGATGGTGACGGTCATGCGCAGCGTGCTTGCTGCCGCTGCCCCCGCCTGGCCGGTACTCACCACAGCGCCATGGTGGCGTAGGGCAGCCAGCACAGCGCGAACACGGCCACGATGGTGACGGTCATGCGCAGCGTGCGTGCTGCTGCTGCGGTCCGCCGCTGCCCCCGCCTGGCCGGTACTCACCACAGCGCCATGGTGGCGTAGGGCAGCCAGCACAGCGCGAACACGGCCACGATGGTGACGGTCATGCGCAGCGTGCGGCGGCGCGCTCGCTCCAGCACGCGGCGGCCGGAGCGGCGCAGGCGCACGTGCGTGATGCCGCTGCGGTGCGTGCACTTCTCTACGAATACACAAAGAGATACACTTAGCATTGGTCTCAGAGCGTTAATCGATGTTAATCGATTGAGAAAGAGGTGTTAATCGATGAAAGTCTGGTTTATTACTACTTCTTATTACTAATTCTAATATCTAATATGCTAACTCAACGAAGTAAGGTTTGTCATACCTACTACCGTTCATCATCATCATCATCAGCCTACTACAGTCCACTGCTTTGGACATAGGCCTCTCCAATTCTTCATCACATTGGGCTATTTATTGGAGGCATTACCCGTTGGCGATCGCATGGCGTAGCTCTTCGCTCCGGTGACGCTGTTGCCCATCATCGGGCTGTGATATTAAGCTACACCTTCAACCGTGACGGTCATACCGCCACTAGTCCTGTCGGTTGACAGAGTCTTGTTTGTTTTTCAGCACCACGGGCTTGGAGCGAAAAGATTATAAGTCTCTCCCTTAGGTGGCGCCCGCCGCTGTCTTGTTGTGTAACTTTCCTAGGGGTGAGAGCCTTCGCTCCTCCACAGTCCGGTGATGATGATATGCCTTGGATATCATCGTAGTCATTTAGGAAAAAAGACGTCAGTTCGGTAATAATGATGAGGAGAAGGTGATCTAGGTGAACCTAGGGTACAGAAAGTTATCCGTGGAATACCTAGGTGAACCATTTTGGTGTTCCATAGGTCAGAAAGGAGTTCCTTTTACCTTTTTTAGTGTTAATTAAAACACAATTTGTTTTGCCGTCACCTCCATTTCTTGTTGTCTGTTTATTACTAACGTGGCGTTTACATACATTGTGTTATATGTATCTGATCCATACTGCGCTAACTAACTGCACGGAAGTGTGCTCGAGGCTCTCAAACACAGCTTAAACCATTGTAGGGGCGCTCGGTTGTGAAGCTGTTCAATCTACTTGTTTACTCTTTGCATTGTTTGCACGCTAATTTTCAGTTCGTATAGTGTGAGCATAGCTTTAATGATACATAGTTTATGTGTTTCCTTCCTTTTACAATCCTGGGATTTTTAGACAGGGCGTGCAGCCGCATATTAGGGGGGGGGGGGGGGGGGGTGAGGGCAACTCACAACCGCTTACCATCAGGTGGAATAAAGTAAGGTCACGTTGAATGATCTTTTACAAAAAAACATTTAGAAAATTATTAAATTAAAGTGTAAATGCTAAATTCTTATTGGGTCATAAAAGCCCAAGCGTGGCTTTTAAAAAAATGGACATCAAAATCTCACAAAACACACAAAGTATAAAATGTCACATTCAACTCCAGTTAAAGCCTAGCCATTTGATGAACGCCTTTGTAAAGGTTTAATCCGTCTGGCTGAATGGTTTAAAAGAAAATTGGGGTCCGACGGTCTTTGAAAGTGTACCCTATCTAATACGAAGTTTCAAATGAAATCCTCCCATTGTATTCAACCAATATAATTGAAATGTATGTAGGTACACACACATAATACTTCTATACTTTGCACTCGTAGGCATGATGTTAAGTTCTGTCTGCCCTATTTGGTCTAATGTCACCAGTTCTAGATACTTAAAAAACAAGAGGTCCCCCCGAGGAGGTTCGAACCTAGGATCGAACCAAAAATTACTTAATAGGAACAGCTCTGAAGTCAGAAAGTAGCCAGTTATACATCGCCCGATCTCTATCCGGTCGCGTTAAACTATCAAGTAAGTTTATCAGTTGTCTAGTACCCATAGTACAAGCTTCGGCTTAGTTTGGGTCTAGGTGGCTCTGTGTGGCCCAGTGTGGCATATTTTGGGTTATTTATTTATTTATTATTATTTATTTATCGTGTTTCGTCCCCTCGGATTATGAGTGACAGAACAAAGGTTGCACTTGTGTTTGCCCGTGCACTTATGTATTTTTCTAGTCTCCTAAGGAGATTGGCCGCTGCGAAATTGGTCAAGAGAGTACCTGCTTGTATTTTAACATTGAGATCTGATTAAGACTGCTGCCCGTTTCTGATATAGGTAACTTTTTTAAGAGGGAAATGCAGTCCTTCCTTCACACCGCCTCCGGGGGGATGCTACTGGTGTGTGGGACTCCAAGACTGGGAGGGCATACCCACTAAGACCCCCTGTGTCGCCAGTGGGCAGCAGCTTGCAGGGACTCGGGTAACGCCGAAGCATACGGCCTTATATCTGCATGCCCTGGCTAGCCGCAGATGATAAGCGGCCGGTACTCCTGGTCCGGGGAGAGCAAATAGTCCTACCTCGGTCTCTGGAGAGTAATAGACTGCTCTGATATAGGTACCTTAGCCTACCCAGATCTAATTCTAAATCCCCAAACCACAAAGACCGCCCCACTTCAGTGGAACATTACCATTGATCGATTTTGTAAGCCCCAACTTAATTCTGCGCTTTCTTTCGCTTCTGTGAAAACGCACCTAACTCTTAAAAGAACTTTTCAGTAGAATCTTAAAACTGCAAAATGTCAAAATCATGTTGAAAGTTTTCTCAGTCATCAGAACAGTTTGAGAAATCCGCTTCATAATGTTTGAACACGCCACAAGAACAGTAAGTAAGTACTTGCCTCGCCTTGGCAACAGGCGGAACTTCGCGAACAGACGATCGGCAACTTCGTTAAGTAGTTAAGCGAAGTAAGAGACCGGTGAGCGTGAATTGTGAGATTTGATAAATCTTAAATCTTATTATTTTAATCGAAATGGGTTTGTGCTTGACTGCTATTGTATCTAACGTACACATGATGATGAAAGCAATTTGTGTGACATTCCTCAAAGTCCAAAGTAAGTATCACAGCCTATTACAGTCCACTGCTGGACATAGGCCTCTCCAGACGTTCGCTGCTTTGAGCAAGTTCCGGGAGAATTTACCCACATTCGCCACGCTGCCTGGGCAGGCGAGTTGGCGATCGCAGGGCGTAGCTTCTCGCTCCGGTGACGCTGCTGCCCGTCATCGGCCTGTGGTATCTAGCTACGCCTTAGATCGCGATGGTTATACCACCACCAGTCGGTTGCCAGAGCCTCGTCTGTTATTCGACTGGAAGCACCACGGGCAGGTGAGGGTGGCTTAGGGCGGAAAAATAGTAGGTGCATTGTGAAAACAAAGTAGATTGGGCGCTATTGTGGGTATTACTATGGGTATCTAAACAACTATTTCGGAACAAAATGTATTTATTGGTGTCCATATTTAGAACAGATCTACCCCATCTCATCCCGTGGGTGTCCCTTAACGATCTTCTACGACACCCCCCTGATAATTCAGGGAACGGGCAGGCAGCAGCGATTTATCTGGGTACGAACAAAACCTACTGCGGTCACCAACTTGCCTGCCAAGCGTGGCGATTATGGGTATATCCTCCAGATGTTTGTCCTAAGTGGCGAATAACTGGAGAGGCCTATGTCCAGCAGTGGAGTGCAATAGGCTGATGATGATGGTGACACAAATGTTTGTAATGTGCGTGGATCCACTGCTAAAACACAGCGTTCACTACTGCAAACTGCTCATCAACTACGAGTGATCTAATGAACGTAATGACTGGTCATCATCATCCTAGCCTTTTTCCCGATTGTCTCAGGGTCGGCTTCCTAAACTGAGAGATTTGGCGAGGGCTAAGCTTTTACACAGAATGACTGCCATCAGACCTCCGCAACACATAGGGTAAGTAAATAGAAGAATAGAAGTCAAGTCAAGTCAAGTCAAGTCAAAATAATCTTTATTTGTATAGGTTTTTATGAAAAACACTTACAAATCGTCGAAGCTACCACCGGTTCGGAAAGCAGCGTTCTACAGAGAAGATACCGGCAAGAAACTCGTGTAGTTGCTCTTTTCAAAATGGTGTTTACAATATTATTATCACATTCATACTTTTAACTACGACCACGTCATACAGTCTGGGGCCTTACAAAATTAATTATAAATTAGATTAAAAAAAAGAAGGTAATGACTGGTATTGAATGATTTTATATAATAGTTTCAGTCTCAAACCATTGCAAAAGCAGACTATTATAATGTCAGATACTCTAGTAGAAGTGTTTTTAAACGATAGCTTAGGGACTGCTGTTTCTAAGTGAGCTCTTTTGTATTTCTATCCTACTTTGCTTCGTGTAATTTCAAATTCCAGCTTTTCATTGTATAGATTTAATTACGACTAGCTGTGCCAGCGGCGTCGCTCGCGTGGATATCGGGTTTCAAAAATAACGGACTTCCATATAATACCCATCTATACCTTGTGCCTAAGTTTTAAGTTAGACCTCTAGCAATACATTGGTGAAAACCGCATTCAATTCTATGCAGTAGTTTTCGCGTAATGCGCGTTCAAACATACAGGTTTAAATTTCTCGCGTTTTCCCAACACTTCCCGTCACTGCTCCGCTCCTATTGATTGTAGCGTGATGAAAAGTATCCTATAACCTGCCCAGGAGTATGAAGAATAATTGTACCAAGTTTCGTCAAAATCTGTTCAGTAGTTTTTTTTTCTATAACGAACATACAGACAGACAGACAGACAGACAGACAGACAAAAATTTTACTGATTGCATTTTTGGTATCAGTATCGATCACTTATCACCCCCTGATAGTTATTTTGAAAAAATATTTTATGTACAGAATTGACCTCTCTACAGATTTATTATAAGTATAGATTGACCTCTACAGATTTATTATAAGTATAGATATAAAAACACTGTAAGAAGAGTTAGCTTTAAAAGAGTAACTATCCCGTTTATGGCAGGTTCTTCTCGCTCCGGTGACGCTCCTGCCCGTTATCGGCATGTGGTATTTAGCTACGTCTTTAATTTTTGTTGGTATAACCCCACCCGTCGGTTGCCAGCGCCTCGTTTGTTATTCGGCAGGATGCACCACGGTCAGGTGAGGTTGGCTTGGAGCGAAAAGATGATAGGTCGCTCCCTTACCCTTCTATGACAAAAATAAAGCACAATTTCTGAACTGAACCAAACTGTTTGTCTTAGTTGTTCAATCAATAACACATAATAAAATCAAATTCTATAACAAAATTGGCTTGGATTAGATGTGACACGATGTTAAGCCTGCCTTATAAGTTCGGTTGTTTGGTAGATTAATAAGCCTTGACGTGGTGTAGTAATGGTGTTATATTAATTCTCGTACAAACGGGTATGCGCCTACAAACGGAACCGCAGTAATTAAATTATAACTTTCATTATATTACATATCAAACTAATATGTATGGTTGAGTGCCAGTGACTATGGAAGGGCGCGTCTCTAGACATAAGGCTGCGGTTGACAATTTCACAAATAACATGGCTTGAAATTCACATTTATTTATTGTAGCGCATATACATAATATATAATTTTATAATACATATATACACACACATAATAAAATAAATAAATGCAAACAAATGTGTACACTGTGCGGGATTCGAAGCCACGACCCTTGGCTCAGAAGACAGAGGACACTTGGAATAAGCCATCAAGAGAGGTAGGGCATAGCGAATCTTCGCTCTAATTGAGCTGACCGTCCGGAGAAGGACCTCCACCCTATAGAATACCGCAGCCAAATGACGGCCGGGTCGTGTTTCTGCTGGTGAGTAGGGTCCCGGAGCTCGTGGGGGGTTAGGGTTGGGCCGGCATGGCAGTGGCAACTGACAGGTAACTAACCAGTTACTTGCCAGTTGTCACAGCGACTTGGGCTTCTCTTTCGCTTTCCATCAGGCGTAGGGAAGCCATTATGTCGAGCTAATTTAAAAACAAAATCAAGCCAGTCTAACACAAAAATGTTTAACGAATAAACGTTCTGCTTGAGAAACCTTTTAATATCAACGTTCAGTTTCATCGTAGTCTATCTCCTCAGCCGTAAATACTTAATCATTTGTCGCGAGTCAGGCGGCTGCGAGCGGTAAGCCGCTTCACTCGCTTCTAGTCGGATTAATTCGATTGTAGCCCAACAATGCGGCCGAAGACAATTTACACTTAATAATAGGAATATTCCTCTGTCGGAGGAGGAGCTCGGTGGCGCCGCGGTCTTGTTCGCTTAACAATGATCGCAACGTTATGCAACCATTGGCGCGGTCAATCCGATGATGGGTGACCAAAATTTGACACCGATTTCCTCCGTGCTTCGGAAGGCACGTTAAGCTGTTGGTCCCGGGTGCTATCTTTACCAACTCAGATAGCAGTCGTTACATCATATCAGAGATGATGATAACTCTGACGCCTAAACTGGGAATGGGTATAGCTTACCCTAAGTGTTGCGGAGGTCTGATGGCAGTCGCTCTGTGTAAAAGCTTAGCCCTCGCCAAATCTCTCAGTTTGGGAAGCCGACCCTGAGACAATCGGGAATAAGGCTAGGATGATGATGAATAGGAATATTCCTCACTAGCTGTGCCAGCGGCGTCGCACGCGTGGATATCGGGTTTCAAAAATAACGGACTTTCTTAAAATCGTGCCTCAATTTTAAGTTAGACCACCAGCAATACATAGGTGAAAACCGCATTCAATTCCATGCAGTAGTTTTTGCGTGATGCGCGATCAAACATGTAGACAAAAATTTCTCCCGTTTTCTCAACATTTCCCTTCACTACTCGGCTCCTATTGATCGTAGCGTGATGAAAGTATAGTATAACCTGCCCAGGAGTATGAAGAATAATTGTACCAAGTTTCATTAAAATCCGTTCAGAAGTTTCTATAACGAAGCCGAATATTATTATATTACGAAGCCGATTATGCCGAAGCTTGTACTATGGGTACTAGACAACTAATAAACTTACTTAGATTTTTTTGTAAATAAATGCATATTAAACACCCAGACCAATACAAACAGACATGTTTATAAACACAAATGTTTGTACTGTGCGGGAATCGAACCCACGACCCTCGGCTCAGAAGGCAGAGGTCACTACCAAATGAGCCACTGAGCCAACCGATAACCGCTGGAGTAAACGAGTTCTAGAGCGAATAAGACATAGTTTAATTCCCTCAGGTCGGGTGAAGCGAGGATTTGCGCAAGATTTGTTGTGTTATCTTAGAATAATGCATAATATACTTTTACTAGCTTTTGCCCGCGACTTCGTCCGCGTGTTTAAATTTATACATACAAAAGTTTTTTCCCGCTAACTCCCGTTCCCGTGGGAATTTCTCAAAATACAGCCATAACTAAACTTTATATTTACTAAGGTACCTGCATGCCAAATTTCAAGCGTCTAACTTAAGCGGTTTAGATTTTTCATACAAAAGGATTTTCCCGCTAATTCCCGTTCCCGTGGGAATTTCGGGAATTCCTTTCTTAGTGCACCCCTACGGTACCTAAGCTACGTCCCTTCCAAATTTCAAGTGCCTACGTTTAGCCGTTTGGGCTGTGCGTTGATATGTCAGTCAGTCAGTCAGTTTCTCCTTTTATATATATAGATTTTTCCTAAAATTGTAATAATTCCGGCCGTGGCCTGAGTGGGACGTGTCCCACTTAAAAAATCATGACACACTTTATTTACCTAAATTTATTTTTTACCGACAGTACTTACCTGGCTTATACGAAACGTGCTTCAACAAAAACAAACTTGTGTACAAAAGTGTCAATGTTTCTGCGAAACTGATACTTAGGTACTTGTTTTCGTTTAGGTGTTTTCATATACAAAAATATTAAATAAACAACTCAAGATACGCCATGCTGGGCTACATAGCGCCATCTAGTCTCAAACTATCATCAACATCATCAGCTTATCGCAGTCCACTGCTGGACATAGGCCTCTCCAGTGGTTCGCCACTTAGGGCAAACACCTGGAGGCTCTACTCATAATCACCACGCTGGGCAGGCGGATTGGCGGTTGCAGAGCGTAGTTCGCGTTCCAGTGACGCTGCTGCATAGTTGAACACCCAGACCAATACTACAAAACTACAAAGATAATGTCTTTGGTTTATATTGTTTTCTATAAATGAGTTTCTAACAGAATAACAGCGACAGAGGGCTTTATCTGAGGAGACTAAAGAACACACGACATCGATGCACAAACACAGGTGCAAGTTAACACTCCATAATCCGATTACACCAAGCCCGGAGAGAGATGTAGGACCAACGGCTTAAATTACTTCCGGATGCACGAATGAAAGTTTTAAATCCGAGTGTATCTACACTATATGACCACTAACTTACTGGACGTAGCCACGGACTTGTTAACTTCACTGCTTTTGAGCTTACTTTCAAGTTTTCATCTTGTCATTAGAGAATTTCAGAGATTCATTACGCGTTGTAAGTTGTAGTTAGTTTTGCGTCGATTCGAGAAGATAAAGAACTCTCTAGGTTTGTAAGTATTTACGGTTTAGTGAAATAAACTATGGTAGTTGATCTAATGGCAGCGTATCATCTAAGGACCAAGAAGTACCGGGTTCGAATACTTGAAACAAAAGTCGTTACTAGGTTTTTTGGAAAAAATGCCCATTGCCCGTGTGCATTGGAAAGCAGGAAGTCAACTCTGTCCGTTTTAACTTAACCACTAGAGGACCGACGGTCTACAATGTAATATAATAATTTAACAGTAAAAGATTAAAGAGTATTACCTACTAATACTATAGAATACCTATATCAAAATTACCAAACTTGAAACAATAACAAAACACGGGAATCCTTAACTAATTAAAATGAAAATAAGATGTAATTCTTTCTTTTTTACGGTCTAAAGAGCCTTAATAGAGCTTAGGCTATTTAAATGAAGTACTAATTGGAAGTTCCACAAAAACAATGCCTTATAGTAGGCCCGCTGGCATTTGGTATCGTGTGATTCATCCGATTTATACGAAAAAGTTTTCTATTACGTACCTTTGTGGTTCTGATTTAATCCACATTTTTTGTTCATGAACATGTCTGTTTGTATTGGTCTGGGTGTTTTCTATGTATAATATGAATTTATTTACAAAAAAAATGTATCTAAGTAAGTTTATCAGTTGTCTCGTACCCATAGTACAAGCTTCGGCTTAGTTTGGGGCTAGATGGCGCTGTGTGGCCCAGTGTGGCATGTCTTGGGCTATTTATTTATTTATTTATTTTGGAGCAAACCAATAAGGAATGTGATGTAATCTTTCTACAATTTTCTAGAGATCTCAGTAGGTACGTAGCCTAAGTAAAGTACGAGTATTTAGGTAACCTACCCATAGTAATTCGGCTTAGTTTGGGCCTGGATGGCGATGTGTGGCCCAGCGTGGCATATTTTGGGTTATTTATTAGTTTTTAAAGCATATAATATTATGTATCTATCTATACGAGTATAGTATATGGTCGCTGGTTATAACAACACGTCTGCAGGTAAAATTTACCTATAACTGCTTCCTTGTTTACCAAATTTCTAATACTAAAAAAAACAGAGCGTACCTAGTTTCTGTCACAACCGTACCTAACGATTTTAATCTCTCTGAAATAATGATATGCGAGGAGAGAAACCGTTTTAATACTCAAACACGTGCCGCTGACAGTGGAATATGTTTTCTACCTTTAGATTAAATTATAAAGAGTTATATAAAGTAGGATTTGAGCAGGTTTATAAAAAACATTAACTAAATTAATTATTTATTCGTTAAAACGACGGTTAAAACATAGCATGTTTTCCTGTTATGATTTTTAAATTGCTTAAAGATTTTGATATATTAAGGATAAAAGTTGATTCAAAAATCAATGGTGGCAAATCTATAAATAAAAAAGAAAAGGCAATTGTGTAGCACAAACCTCTTGAAGAGATTTAGCTATTTAAAAAAAAAATTAAGTTCGTGGAAGGGTCTTACGAGAAAGGTCAGAAATAAACGCGAAGAATTAGCAATAAATCATTACGCTACTAACGAAAATAAAACGTTGTTTTTGCTTGTTTTAGGGTTTCCTAGAGCAGCCTTACGGGACTCTCGGGAAGAGATGGGGCGGTGATCTGTATTCTTTATCCCCCACCAACCAAAAATGTCAAATACAAAAAATATCTAACACGGTATAAAAACTAGTACAATCGATTCTAACGGGTCTCCTACTCGAATTCGAACGCCATTAGCTCGAATATCATCTCGAACACCTTTTCTCGTAGTTGGACAATTCGCTACATCGATGCATCAAAATATCGAATGACAAGCTCGACGGAACAAATACTCGTACCTACTTGAAGAAATCTTATCTCGAAGAGTATTTCTCGAAAGATCATAAGCTTGAATTAAGAACACATAATAAAATAATGATGACCTCTTTGGCGCAATTATTAAGTTGAGTTCGTTGATGGTTAAAATTACCACCTTTTTCATGAAATTCGGTACAACCAGTAAGGTTAGCAAACCGGTAAGCCTTCCGTATAGACAACACATGACATAACCCATGACATGCCACGCTGGGCCACACAGCGCCATCTAGCCCCAAACTAAGCCGAAGCTTGTACTATGGGTACTAGACAACTGATAAACTTACTTAGATACATTTTTTTTTGTAAATAAATACATATTATACATAGAAAACACCCAGACCAAGACATGTTCATGCACATAAATGTTTGTAATGTGTGGGACACAACACAATCTAGCTTCTTGCTACTGCGCCGGATTGTTTTCCGGCCTAATGCCAGGGTCCACTTTCCTACACAATCTACTCCACTTTGCCCAACCTTAGGGATCCTCCGGCAAGATTGGTGTCTGCCATGTTCTCTCTTACGATCTCCAGCCAGAGTTTCTTGGGCCTGCCTCGTTACTAGGGGCTAAGACAGTGGGGTCGAACATTTAGGAGTGCTATAAAAAATACTAAAGAATTAGGAGCTCGTTGCTGCTATCGCAGAAAATGCAAACGGAGCAGACGTCTAGGCATCTAGGAGTGGTATAGAAAGAGACACTAAACACACACACAAGTTTCTACAAGCTATAAAGCTCCGAGCACCTTGTGAGATTGTTCTCTACCATATCCGCTCTTACGATATCTAGCCAGCGGTTCTTGGGCCTGCCGCTTTTTCATGGCCCTGAACAGTAAGGTCGGGGCATTTAGAAGTGTAGAATTAGCTTGCAGTGACTCACCATCTAGCTCCTTGCTGCTGCGCCGGATCTCGCAGAAGATGCAGACGTAGCAGACGGTGATGACGAGCAGCGGCACGAAGTAGACCGCGCACAGGCAGAACACGTTGTACGCCACTTCCTGGTGGTCGCTGCTGAACGCGCCGAACGACACGCACTGCTCGAAGCCGGCCACGCGCGGGTGACGCTTCACTCGGAACACTATGCTCTGGTGACAAGCAAGAGGTGATGGTTAGTAGACAGGTGGGATGTAAGGGAGCGACCCATCATCTTTTCGCTCCAAGCCAACCTCACCTGCCCGTGGTGCATCCTGCCGGATTTTAAGAGAGGTAGGGCATAGCGAAACTTCGCTCGAATTGAGCCGCCCGTCTGGGGAAAAACCTCCACCCTATAGAATATCGCAGCCAAATGGCCGCAGCCCCGGGTCGTTTTTCTGCCGGTGAGTAGGGTTTCCGTGGCTCATGGGGGGTTGGGGTTGGGCCGGCATGGCGGTGGCAACTGACAGTTACCTTGACTTGGCACGACTTTGTCTAGATTTCATTACTTTTTAGAGATAAACAAGCAGCTCCATCGAGACTTGGCTAGTTTTTACAGAATGTTGTTGATGGGATTGCCTTTATAATAAAGTAGGTGCTTTGTTGTTATAATAAATGGACATCAAAGGATGGAATCATATTTTTTAATGATTTTTATACATAATTTGAAGTGAACTTTTGCGGTAAATTTCGCAGGCCTACCGTCTTATGCGGGAAATTTTTGTTAAGACATCTCATAATCATATTAGTAGTAGGTAGGTTATATTCTTATTTTCCTGAGAACCATGAAACCAAATCAAACATAGATGTATTCAAATAACCTATTGATTTGTGTTGCATAACAGTATGCTCGTCAAAGCCTTGCGTAATAGCCGAGACGAAGGTGATATTGATGGCTATATAATATAACTTGATACGACATCAATAGGCTTCGAAACTAACTTAGTTAAGCTCTAAAGCCGATATCTCACTAGCCATTCTACGGCAAACGTTCATGTTCACTGATTGTGCTGCAAGCCAATAATCGTATGAAAGTAGGTACCTACTTTCATATCCAGGACTGTGGGGGAGCGGAAGGTTATCAGTTCTAGGAAAGGTTAAGCAACACAGGTTAGGGCGCCCCCTAGTAGTCGCTGGGATGGTACCTAAGGACGCTGTTTTGAGGGGAAGGCGACCGGTTACGGGCCGGTTTCGCGGTCGGGACGCGGAAGGTAAGGCCGTGTTTTGGTCGCCATTTAGTCATTTATTCATATCCTAGGAAAGTGCACATTTTATGAAGTGCACATTTTGCGAAGTGTGCATTTTGCGAAATGTTCATTTTGAGAAATGCACATTCTGAGAAGTGTCCCTTTTGAGAAATGCACATACTGCGGCATTTTTAGGTGAATGCTGATTTTGCGAAGTGCACATTCTGCGTTAGACCCACTCAAACATTAGACAACATTAAAGAATAGATGCTTAGATCTAGATTCTTACTCAAAATGTGTAAACACAGAATGATAAGAAGAACCTTTCTACCATACGTATCTATATATTTAGAAAAAAAAAAGTAACTAAATAAATTTGTCCCTTGTCTAGTATCCATAGTACAAGCTTCTGCTTAATTTGGGACTAGATGGCGCTGTGTGGCCCAGCGTGATGTCTTGGATTATTTATGTCTTGGGTAGTCTTATGATTAGCTGTCGAACAATCTACCTTTGAGATAATGGATCAGCTTACTTACAATGGAATCTGCATATAGAGGCCTAATTATTTGGAAAATGTTTATGCAAATTAATCAATAATTACGCGTCTGTTACCCACTAAAGTTTGTACCTTGAAAGCTTTTGGTTAGTGTTAATGAAGTTACATTTTCAAAATCGCTTCATTTGATTAGATCTCTGTTCTAGAGAGCAAATCAAATCAATTAAATTAATTCATCATCAAGATATAGCTTGATGTCATCTTTTCAACAAAAGTTCTTCTCTATTGGACCCCTAGATAACCTATCACAAAATAATTTGTCCCTCCATTTGCTCGAAGCAATCTAGGCTTCCAATCTCCTTAGGCACGGATTCCTATCCAATTCAATTCTTTTAATGCTGAGATCCCAAACTCGCTTATATTTATACGAGTAGCTACTATTTCAAAGTTTAGATCAATGTTACCACTAGCTTTAATATCTTCTTTAGCTATAAATACAGTCAATGGTGTAAAAGTTTATCATCGAATCGGCATAGTTTTTGAGTTTATTCATTACAAACATACACACACACACACCTATATAATTATGAATCCTCGCTGTGCGATTGATCGCGCTAACTGTAATATTTTTAACTAGCTGTGCCAGCGGCGTCGCTCGCGTGGATATCGGGTTTCAAAAATAACGGACTTCCATATAATACTCATCTATACCTTGTGCCTAAGTTTTAAGTTAGACCTCTAGCAATACATTGGTGAAAACCGCATTCAATTCTATGCAGTAGTTTTCGCGTAATGCGCGTTCAAACATACAGGTTTAAATTTCTCGCGTTTTCCCAACACTTCCCGTCACTGCTCCGCTCCTATTGATTGTAGCGTGATGAAAAGTATCCTATAACCTGCCCAGGAGTATGAAGAATAATTGTACCAAGTTTCGTCAAAATCTGTTCAGTAGTTTTTTTTTCTATAACGAACATACAGACAGACAGACAGACAGACAAAAATTTTACTGATTGCAATTTTGGTATCAGTATCGATCACTTATCACCCCCTGATAGTTATTTTGAAAAAATATTTTATGTACAGAATTGACCTCTCTACAGATTTATTATAAGTAATAGATTAATTCATTCCAACATCTCGATGGTTGGCGGTCCTCGACTGTACGCTTTATGAAGCCTCGCGAACTTCTTGCCTCGAGCTTCGGTTTTGTGGAACCAACTGCCTGCGACAGTCTTTCCGAACAGCTACGACTTGGGAACCTTCAAGAAACGAGCGTATTCAAATTTAAAAGACCAGCAGCGACCCCACAACTCGATTTGGGTGTCTATGGGCGGTGTCGACTGCTTACCATCAGGCATCACACTTGCTCGTCTGCCGCCTCTTGCATAAAAAAATATGTGGATAGATGAATCAAACATTGCGATAGATTATGCAAGCTAAAGGGTTTTTATCACGTCAGCGCGACACAAATCTTCGCTCGCTAATGTAGCCCCGGCATAAAAAAGGCATTGGGTTTTTACTACCTCATAAAAGACCAGTACACCAGATAACTGTTTCAACTCGTATTTTATTATTTATTGGATGGTTATAGTGGAACTTGATATGCTAAAGTTCTCACCTTAGACGTTAAAATAATTAAATAGGTTATATTAATGAAATTTCTTGATATAGACATAAGACATACCTACCTATTTAAGTTATGGCTAGAAAGAGGCCTATGTCCAGCAGTGGACTGCAATAGGCTGATGATGATGATGAACGGTGATGGATGAGTGGCCGTACTTATTAAAGTTTGGACTATACCTGATAAAAAGTGAAGTAGTCTACCGATATTATTTAGAAAATCTTATAACAAATCGTTTTGAGTATTTGAGTCTTTAATTTAGTTGTTAAATGAAAACCGATATTAACTTTTTGAACTTTATTTCATTTCTCTTATTTACTTAATCCCAAGAATGTTTAATAATAAACAAACTTTTTATTAAAAACCTTTGTGTGCCTTAGCTGGTACGATTTCTTTAATTTAAAACGGTCATTCGCTCATTTAATCTCAAAAACGATAAGTACAAAGAGTCTCATATCTAATATAAATAAAAATGGATCATCGAAATGTAAGTATAGGTATGTTACAGCCAAACATCACCCGTGGAAGGATCTGGTGCCGGATCCTACTACCAAGCCCCCCGGTTTTGACAACTGCCGCGTTGTATGGTCTAGGCTTAACCGGTGCAGAACTGGACACGGGAGATGCAATCACCAGATGGTGAAGACCTGTGGAGATCCACAGGTGGGGTCTCTGGACGCGCCGGATTGTGATTGTGGGGCTCCATATCAAACCATGATACATATAGTGGAGGAATGTCCCCTCCGCCGATTTCCTGGCGGAATGCGAGAGCTCCATGAACTCACTCCGGCAGCGTCAGATTGGCTTCGTCAACTGGACATTAACGTGTAGGGATTCGAGCAGAAATATTTAAGCCATACGATATGATTATGACAGCCAAACTGTTTAGAAATTTGACATTCTTGGGGCAGAGAATGGGAACGAAGGCAACAGGGAATTTGAACGGGATAGGGATTGGCGAAGATTAGATTTCAGTAGAGTTTAGGATGTAATGCCAACGACAGTAATGTCGGCTTGTAAAATAATTCTATCTAGGATACACTGACACCAAAACGCGACCAAAGTCAGCTGGTAAAATATGTTCCCAATTTTCTTTATTCATCCTAATTTCTCAGAAAATAATACTTAATATATAAACCCGATAGCAATTTAATGATAAATTAGGCTGTCACTGTAATATTTTCTAAAAATAATTCGAATATTTGCGCTACTTTAAAGCTCTGAACGATACAAAAACAATTTATGAAATTATGAAAATGAAATTAACATTTGATACTGTTTCGGTACATTCAATAATACTTAGAACTATATAAAATAGCTTTCTTAAGAATTGTATTTACTAAGTTTTTATAAAGGCGTCATGTTTATTGTCTGTGTGTGTGTTGTTGAAAGTACGAATATGTTTGATCAGAACTATTAGTATGATGATAATATGAAAATGATCAGGGATTAACCAATACTTTTAATTTTAGTTATTGCCACTTTTTTCTTATTTTTATATTCAATCAATCAACAGCATTAGTCCGTCCACTTCTGAACGTAGGCCTCCTTTAATTCGCGCCACATTTCTCTA